>JAZGUH010000027.1:1200000-1669788 GCA_037893225.1 Hippasteria phrygiana | reverse complement strand
ATTTTGCAACGGTGAGATGAAATATTGGCATATGTAATAAATGTACTATGCGTGATATTTTATGGTTAGAGTAACTGGCTCGGTTTAATAAACAAAGGTTCACTTTTTTTTCTTTCTTGGAGGAAAGTCGAGGGAAAAACCTCCAAGAATACGTTATCCAAACATGATCCAAGTCACCCAGCCAAAGTGCAACACTCTATTCTAGCTTCACTCACGTCACGTACGCTCGGGGGGAAAAATGGCATTTATCATCTCTTATGCTATCTTTGTCATCCCTCAAGATCATATAATTTTGAAGCATTGCATTTTGTACAACTAAATCTTAACCTCCGAAAATCACGCAACTTTTGGCTTTTACGTGTCGGGGGTTGGTAAAAACTTATTTCCAGCGTAAACTCTTCAAACTGGGCCATACTTATGTACATCTACCCATTCCTCCATGATCTACCATACGATCCTACGTGCTGGAGGACTGGTAGCACATCGTTGGATTGTACACGTGGGTTTTCGGACGAGGATCGGAACGCTCAGTAAATGTCTGCTACGTGCGATCAGATTTACGGGAAAAATTCCATACAGGCTTGCAATTTTTTTACGCGCTGGTGATCGTTATTTACGAGCTAATTGATAGGAAAAATTCATTACTCCGCCAAATCCATTTGTTAAGACCTTCGAGACTCAATTTTAATACTTTTTAATGCTTTTTAAGGCCTAAATTTGGATAATGCAATTTAAGACTTTGAAAGACCCGCGGACAACCTGAAACTAGCTTGCGACATTAAAAACCAACCAGGTATGTCGTAGATAGAGGGCATGGTTTTGATTTTCTTGTGGGAAATTTTTGGGTACAAAAAAATGGCACTCTGAAAATATTGGGGGGGGGGGGGGTGGGGGTGGGGGGGAGTAAATACCCCCTAACAACCCCCTCCCCCGCCACTGGCTATTGCCTATGTGTCTGTAACCGACTATGGCCCTGTCTGATGTTAATAATAAAATGGTAAATACAAAGAATTCACGCTGCAACTTTTTGTTGAGTCTCAATTAATCAGGAAGAAAAAAATCTCAACTTAGAACTTAGAAACCAATTGAGGTACTTCCCTTTGTTTTTAACATCACACAAATTCTCTATATCGTTAGTTTATTAATTTTCACCACCACCGGATATTCATTTAAGGTGCAGTATAATTCGAGGTTTTCAATCATTCTGATTTGGTCCTAAATTTGGGAAATTCGCCGCATGTGGTAATCGGTGTTGAATTGAAAAAACAAATTTTGATCGGTTTTTAATCAATACTTTAACGCTTTGGTCAATTAAAAATCAGATGGTACAATTTCTCAACCCTGTTTTTAAAGCTGGACAGGTGTAAAAACGACCTCATAGGACTTCCCGAATGGCAATTAGCCACCAGGCTGCTGCAAGAGAAGACTTGATCGCGCAGGGGTTGGAGGGCACGCCTAACTAGTGGAATCAGCTCAACCAGAATGTGGATGAGATAACATCCAACAAGTGCCACAGGTGGTACAACCACTCACAGACCTACCTACCCAGATACATGGCCAGAGAGGAAGAATGAAGGCTGAAAATGGAATTATGAAGTTTTAAGTTCGTTGCTAAGTTTCTTGTTATAATGCAAAGAATCATAAAAAAAATAACATCATTTTTTCCTTTGTCTCTTTATTCATGCCAAAAAAACGAATTTGCTTTTTCAATTCAACACCGATTATCTGAGATTCAATGTCGATTACAAGAAAATTCGTCTCATTACAATCAGATGCACAAATTTAAATTATACTGCAGCTTATAAGAACTAGTAGTGTTTTTGAAATTCAAATTGAGAATTGAGCTCGACGATGTTCGGGACAAAATTATTTAAAATATCGATATAGGGAATACGTGTGTAAGTGTTAAAATAACCGGGAAAACCTATATCAAATGTTAATAGCACAAATAATTTAATAACGTAAGGCTACCCTTCTGAAATCCGCAATCTACTTTCAAGGAATTACATATTTTACGGGAGACGTCGGGGTGCCGCAGCAGCTCTGGCAGCCAAGGTGAACCCTTACAATGTGTTTGCTGCAGTCAAGCGTTACATATACACAATAATCCAACAATTAATTGAAACTGCACAAACAGCGGCCAATTGCATCATCCGGCCTGGTGGCACAGTTTTTTTTGCGCCAACAAATTCCGTCATCCGTACGCAAGGGGTTAATGAAAGAATGAAAGAATATACAAACAAATGAAATGGAATTTTTTAAATGGCTAATAAAACCGCCCGACAACCTACTGACAAAACAAGCAATAATTTAATAAATCAATAAGTATTTATACACAGTCTTAAAGAGATAAACAATGGAATGTAAATAATTTGATGTAAATAAAATACAGAAAAGTACCACAAATGTAGATTATAATACTGGATGAATATGCACTATAAAGAAAAATCGTTTGATACTTAGAAATAAACAAGACCCACTCCCTTCCATCTTTTGGAAAATCTTATTTTTCAAATTAACTTTGGAAAGTTGTTGAAACCTTACCTTCAATATCTGTCACCCTCTGGGTATTTGTCAAGAACCCGCTTGAGATAAATGTACAGCGGAGGCAACTTCTGGCCAAAGAAATCATCTGCACAAATAAGTAAGGAAAAAAAGAATAAGACCGTCAAACAAACCACAAGAGAAATTCTTACGAAGGCCAATACAATAATAAATGTTTGTGAGTGCAATTGTAAGAACCGTTTCATGAGGTGACAGATGCAATGTTCCATTCTACGAGGCGAAGCCCGAGTGGAATGGAAACATTCCAACTGTCACCAAATATAATGATTCTTACCATTGCAAGAACGGGAAACGTTCGTTATTTTTATTAAACATTCTAAATAAATCCTCGTCATACGATTGGTCAGAGGGCGACGGATGTGTGACCGTGCTATGGAAGTTACCGTTGAGTTAAACTTCTATTTTTGCTGTGCGGCAGCCGCCGTGCGTTGGGACGATTAATTCAAAAGCATTGGCTACACTCTGCAATCTATTTTTACTGTCATTAAAGCTGGAAAATAATTAAGTTGGCACATCGTTCACAGTGCTTTTTATACTAGCACTTGATACTAGCACTGGATTCCTGATCAGTTGACTCATGTGATACTCCGCGGGAAAAGCAATTTTCAAATCATTCATAAACAATTTGGCATGTACATTATGCATGCAGTACGGTTATGCGATTTTGTTTCTTTCAAATCCCCACTCCTTGTTCATAAAGAGCAATGGGCTGCACGTGACTGCATGCGTCATTAAAGGGTCACCGAAATAGAAAACAAAACTCACAGAAATGGAAGAATGCATTGTTTAGAGTTGTAATCAATAAATATTTGATTGATCTTTTGTATTTTTATTGTAATACAAATGTTTTTAGGTGCAAAATTTCGAGCCGGTTCCCCCCGCCCCTAAAAAATCCCACTTACACAAGTAGCCCGGATGTCACAACCGTGACGTCAGTTCTGGAAGGCCGGCCAACCATAGCGATGTGTTTGACCAAATGATGGCAAAATCATCCAAAGTTTTCAGAAGATGATTTGTCCCTTTCCGACTCAGAGGAGGAGAAAACTAGGGGATGAAGTCGGTATAATTGTTCCCTACATGTAAGAACCAAAAGTCCAGAGAGATGACAGCAATAACTGAGCTTGATGAGGACAGCACAATTCCTGCATGCGTCCCCCACCGTCCCCCCACCCCCCACCCCCCCCCACCCCCCCCCCCCCCCCCCCCCCCCCCCCCCCCCCCCCCCCCCCCCCCCCCCCCCCCCCCCCCCCCCCCCCCCCCCCCCCCCCCCCCGTTTCACGTTCCAGCCCAGCGTGAATGTTTGCATGCTCCGACCATTCTGGGATTACATATATTATACAACGGCATACCCAAAGAATTCGAATTTCCCAATCAAGTTCCCAGGCGGTAGCATAGGGAAAATCTTTTTTACTGGAATGACATTTTCCTTTTAGCCCGAGGATTATCCCTTCGAAATCCCAAACTGGGAGTAGAAGTCGTTAGCAGTGTAATATGATCGCTACATACATGTATAAACACTGGTTAATGGCGACGGCCCGACTAATCCCAGTTTGCTCTGTTCAGCCGGAGTTTTGAGGCAAAACTTTCCACAATCCCTTATCTTTGGGAATGGAAGCCTTACCCTTCTTTGGGTATATTAGTACTGAAACCTGCAACGACACACCTGGCCGAACTACTTTTCCCAGGCATTATAAAAACTGGTGTTGTCATGTGAGGGGGTTTAACCAATAGGGAAAAGGAAACCGAATTTTACAAGTCTGATTTTCATATGACACCGGTATTGCGTGCTCAGGGATTTTACCAGACTGTGAAACTATTACCACTCAGCAGTCAGCAATTATGGGCCTTTGCCCCGAACTGGAGGAAGGCTTAAAGTATCCATTACCAAGAGAATAACAAGTTCATAATCTTGATTTTGTTATAGAGTACCGAAGTCCGACGTCAGTTGGCATTACAACTAGTTCCAAACAAATGTAAATTTTGACTGTTCCTTTGTTAACAGCCAGTCATGCAAACACATAAACGTATTCTGGTTCCAAACATTGCTCTATAGCCTCGGTGGAAGGGAAGGGGGTTAAAGGTAATATACAATGTTTGCTTTTGCATTAATTTTCAGAAATCGATGGATGTAGGGGTTAGTATTTTATAGAAAATGTTACTGCATGTGACCTGTTTAAAGTTTTATGATCATAGATGCTGATCAAATATAGATGCTGGAACATTTGTTACAGTATTTGCTAGCGCGCTATAACCCCAAAATCCATTTATTTCTGAAAATTACAGCAAAAGCAAATGATGTATACTACCTTCACACACAAAAATGGTCCATTTAATTTTGGACGGATTGAAAGGGACACATTGCTTTGGGTCGGAGCTAGAGACCGACCGAGCTGCAAAAAGTAGCTCGCCCTAAAATCATTATGGTTTGAACACGACCATTCCTTGCAAATGCGGCGTTTGTCTAAAAATCATTGACGAAAATCTTGTGGACGACGAAAGAATGGTTCGGAAAAGTTGAACCGTTGGAAACCGGATAGTACGCGTAGTCACGTACCATTAGTTTTTAGTCAATGATTTTCAGGCAAACGGTGCATCATTATTTTAATGATCTCTCAACCACAGCGGACACCTTTTCTGCCTCCAAGGCAATTATGTTCCTTTAACCCTAACCATCCCTAACCTGCCAAAATCAAACACCCCATTTGTGTTGAATTTTGTGTGATTGGGTACTGTAGAGCCTTGGCACCATCACTTTGCATGGGACTTGATGCCCTGATTTTGTCTATTAAGTACAAAGAATGTGCCATTGGTTTACTACACAGTGTTTGAGTTTGTGTGGTTAGGGAAGGATTCTAGTAAAAAGCCTTGGGCTGTTAGGGTTAATTAGTTTTAATCAAGTAAGCCTGAGGATGTTCACTTTCAAAGAACATTTTAAAATCTGGTCCGGGAAATCGGTATATGAACGCCTATAAAAAGAATCTGGCAAACGCTCCATAATTCTGCATGATAAGATCTATGTGGAGGTTTCTCATTCCTGACGCATTTCATGTTGCCATGATGACCTTAGATTAAACCAAAATTTCCGGCATTGCGTGCTGGGGGATTTTGTAACCAGATTGTATTTGTGCAATATCAAACTCGTATTGTGGAGGGTTGTCTATAATGCCTGCAAACAGAATCGATATAGGCGTCGATTGCTGCAAAAGGGAAATAAGCGGCTGGGGGGGGGGGGGATGTCATCCTGGGCATTTAAATATACTATTACTAAACCGACCAATTACCAGTCCGATTTGGTTTTCAAATTGGTGCTTCAATTTGAATGTTTTGTTGTTTTTAAAATGTGAATTTTCACTTGCATTGCACTTGCTGAACTTATTGAAAATCAACAAACTCCAACATAGTCCAATGGGAATTCAGTAATTGGTTGCGCATTTCGTTTTTTAATTGCAAATCCTGTACGGTAATCATATTCAAATAAACGAAAACCAACTCAATATCAATTCAAATTGGATAGGCAGCTAGAATGAGTTGGCTATATTTGGGTATTCTTTTTAGAGGAGAAACCATTCATAATTAGGCGTGCGGTGAGGTTATGCCTGTTCTTTTCAAGCGAAATACATTTAAAAGAACTAGCTTTTTTGAGGAAATAAAAAATAAATAACAAAAAAAAGGATGCTGCTTCAAAAAAGAATGTGGCTTCAAAAAAGGATGCGGATGGGGACGATCAACTGGTGGATTTTTTTTTACTTGGCCTTAGGGGAGCTATTTTCACATTATTTTGCAGTTACAAACTGACACCCGACTAAGGCTAGAGCGTCGTTCTATTTGACAACGGCTGCGAAGGGTTAAACCTCATTTTGATTCTGGGCTCTGGATGTGATTTTTTACCCCCACATCCAGACATTCAATCCCCCTGTCCATTCTGAATACAAAATCACATGCAACGGCTCCACAGCGGTCATGCTATTTAGCGTCAACAAGCGTCAACAAACCCGATCAGTGTCAGCAAAGCGTCAACAAGCTCAAAATGCACATTTAAGCTTCACAAAAGCTAGTAATTGTATTCAACAAACTCTCACATCTCGTATTATGTAAGAAATTGGGCGAATTCTCGTTCACAATCCCACATAAAAACCAAATTTTATGACGACAAAATTACGATGAATGGGCGCCGCCATCTTTGTTTTCTCTTTTGCGCATGCGCGATTGCACCATGTCCCAGAAAAACAAGATGGCTGCCGAGAAAAAGCACCGTTGATGTCATACTTTTTCGCTTAAAAATCACACATTTTAAGATACTTTTAAATACTAATAATATGATATTTTTAAATAATCATAGAAAAAGAAGCCCACTAAATATTGTGAAGAACATGTTTAAGCTTAACAGTGCTTTTATAAGTTGTTGACGCTTTGTTGACGCAAATTAGCATGACCCGCTCCACAGTGATAAAAACAACACCTCGTTAAGCTCACTTTGTGGCCTAGTTGATTTTGTTCCTCGCTTTAAAATTTTAAATATGGAGGTTTTCGTTTTTTTCAAATTGCCCAAGTACTTCTCGGTCATCTTTTTTTTTTGGGGGGGGGGGAGACCTGACCTAAACTCGGGAATTGGTGGAGGACGGGGGGGGGGGGGGGGGGGGGGGGGGGAGACTTGTCCCCCACACGAACACATACTAACTTATTAAACTGGGGGGTACCATATCGTTTGTTTCCCCCCACCCCCACTTTTTGTCGTCCCCGAATACAAATTGTAGCCTATATTTGATTCTTTAGCTCAGAATAGTTGATTCAATTACTTCGAACTCAAAAATGATGTTTATTAATGATGATCTTTTGTTCCCAAACAAATTGGTTAAAGGGAGTAATTGCAGAATACCCCGCCACCCGGAAGAACCCCCTAAAAAACGCGGATACGCGGATACGGGGTGGGATGGAGTCTGACAAGACGAAGGGGGCAATTTTTAAGTGCAATGTATGTCCGCGGCCCGGAGGTGTATACGCGGATAACCTCTGCGCAATTGCAATGCGAATGGGAAGCTCTGACAAAAGGTCCAAGTCCAATCCACCTACCGGGAGGTGGATACGCGGATACGGTGATACGGGGTGGGATGTAGTGTGGCGGGGCGATAGAGGGCGCCATTTTTCCTTTAAAAAAAAATCCTCCGAGGGGGCTGGAATCTGACCAGCGTGCGTAATTGGAATGGGAAGCTCTGACAAAAGGTCTTAGTCCAATCCACCTACCGGGAGGTGGATACGCGGATACGGTGATACGGGGTGGGATGTAGTGTGCCGGGGCGATAGAGGGCGTCATTTTCCCTTTTAAAAAGAAATCCTCCGAGGGGGCTGGAATCTGACCAACGTGCGTAATTGGAATGGGAAGCTCTGACAAAAGGTCTAAGTCCAATCCACCTACCGGGAGGTGGATACGCGGATACGGTGATACGGGGTGGGATGTAGTGTGCCGGGGCGATAGAGGGCGTCATTTTCCCTTTTAAAAAGAAATCCTCCGAGGGGGCTGGAATCTGACCAGCGTGCGTAATTGGAATGGGAAGCTCTGACAAAAGGTCTAAGTCCAATCCACCTACCGGGAGGTGGATACGCGGATACGGGGATACGGGGTGGGAGAGAGTGTGTACGTGTGCCCAGTCTAATGTTTACCCCGTATCCGCGTATACATGTGTACGGGGTGCCCAGTCTAATTGTGAATAGTTTATTGAGGGCAATGAACAGTGACCCCGTATCCGCGTATCCGGATAAGAGGTGGAGATACGAGTGGGGGGTATTCTGCAATTGTGCCGGTTAAAGTGGTCAGAAATTGCCTCAGATGGCACCGCAGAGCATCGAATCCAATTTTTTTCGGGCCCTTAAGCGGGACCCGAACCCCACGCCGTATAAGGGATTCGCGCTTCGCGCTCGCATTAGTTTTCAGCACAGTAGGCCTATGTCCCAAACCCCCACTTTTAAAGTTGGGCCCCCCCTTTGGAAATATCCTGGATCCGCCTATGATACAGTTTACAGGAGTAAAATTCAACTCACCATTATTAGGCGTAGACATTTGACCGTGCAATGCTTGCTCCTTCGGTTTGTGAGGAGAAGATGACATCCTGTGCCCTCCAAAATCAATTTAAAATGTCTACGGCCATCACAAAATCCCGAATCCAGAAAACAATACCTCCGTGCCATCCATGCCGCCGTACACTAATGATGAATGCCGCATCCGTGCAAAGCAAAATACAATGATTGCTCATCGCGGCCGCAGTGCTTTTTATACGAGCACTTGATTTTGGGGAATTCCCGGCTGGTTTACTCAGTGCGATACTCCTCCGCGTGACAGCAATTCGTAATAGATAAGTACTGACAGCATTTTTTTGCACGTATGTAGTACAATACGGCCCGGGCGGCGGTAAGCTTAAGCGAGGATCTACTTTTTCCAAGGAAAAAAAAATTCGCTGCCGATTTCTCATTCGGGGAATCCCCACTCTGTGTTCAAATGAGCAATGGGCTGCGCGTGACCAGACTGCACGTGTCATTAACCGTGGGCGTACACGTGTGCGTCAGGAATTTCACACAATGGGCATAACATCTTGTGTGAAACCATGGAGGAAGCAAGCAAACAGGCAAACTGTTGAGGGCAAACTGTTAGGAGTACATATTCCCTGAAAACAGAGCCCAATTTCACGGAATCCATAACTGTCAGTTAGATAAAAATCGCTGCAGAACATTCTGCGCCAACGGATAGCAAATTTGACGGGTTAGTTAGGAATTTTCAAGTTGTCCTCAGTTTACGTATAACATTCCTCATAAAGGAGGGTGCTATTTCTTAGCTCGGTTTGCACAGAATAATAGGCCGTTAATTTAGGGGTTCAGTGAAAGGAAGAACACACTAGCTACAAAAGTTCGTCTAATAAAAATCATACTTATCAAAAAATTAGCTGGCCTGAAGTTTCGAACTTAAGCAAGTTCTTTCTCAAAGGCAAATGACAGAGTACAAGAAACAAACATGTAGGGAACACACATGCATGAGGGGGTGGGTGGACACAAAAGAGGGATGCAAAGGAGCGTGGCAGTGGGTAAACATCAAAGGGATGGGAAAGGACAGCCAGGAAGAAAGGAACAAAGAAGTGTGGTGTAGGGTAAGGATGAATGAGGGGAGGGGTTAAAGGGGCTGTGTCGTCGCGCCATATCTCGCGTTAACGAATCAAATATTGGAGTGCGCCCCCTTGCGCTTCATTTCGGTTATGTGCTATTTTTAACCTCCATCCGTTTGTTATGGCTGTTCTGAGAATTGGCTTTTGGAAACTACACCCCCTGGAACACGCACGCGCATGTCCAGCGTCTGCGTACTGAAATACACATACGTGTACACACATACTTATAAACAAGTAGCACACATCGTGGCACTCAGTTCTCTAAGAGTAAGATTATTAGAAAACTTTCAAATTTCATCTGTTTATTTCATAAAATTTCATTCACATGTACACAAGTGCCATGGAATATTTGTCTGAAAGTTGCATAGAATTGGAGGTTGGCGATATAGAAGTAGAACCTTACGCTGGAGAACCTATACATGTACATGCCGAAACTCTTGCCAGAGAGGACGACTCGGCACACGGGGTGCTTGTCCATGTAAATGTGCACAGCAAAACTGCAACGTGTCTTGTCGCTGTGGGACAGTTCGCGCTAAATTTTGTACACAAAATCCCACAGGCGGGGTATCCGTAAAAGGGTCTATGTATTATGTGTACATTCATTTGGATGTATCTTGTTCGTATCTTGCTTGAAACTTAGGTCGATAAAAAGCTTCAGGCGTATTTTGACCCGTCACTTCAATAAACAAAATTATCATGCTACTAAAAGAGGGGTAGTGGCTGCAGTACATTTTAAAAGAAATAGTTGATAGATGGAGCTAAAACAACTTCACTTGGTTGCTATTCCAATGGCACTTGTCAACAACTCGCTGTGTGAAACAATATTTCCGCACATCAAGTCTACATGTAATGTATAGTCAACATGTACATGTACAGTACATACATTACATGTACAGTACATCCGATCCATGTACTCGGTATGTGAATTGTTCATGTCATAAAAAGTAATAAGCAAATAATTCGTGCAAAACAGGTGAAAATTAGGGTTGTTTGATTATTTGTCGGGGTGTTTATTTCTTTGTTTCTTCGGTAGTCATCTTTATCATAGTGATGTGGTGATCTGTGCGCCAGTGGCGTAAACACGGGGAAGGAGTTCAGGGGCCCGCCGATTCAGTGTATTTTCTTTTTTGTTTCGTAAATTTAAAAAGGGGAAATTGTACACAAAGTGATGTTTCAAATTTCAAGCAGTGTTTGTTTGGGGCGGGGGTATCCCCCGTTGAGAAAAAGTTCAAGATGCAGTACTTCGTTGACAAATTCAATAATCATCCCCACTTTTCGACACGGATTTACTCGCCACTGGTGAAATCTCATTTCATTGGCGTATATTATTTATTGGTAATAACTGTTATTGTTGTGTTTATTATTTGATAGTGTTGAAATAACTCTTATGATGTAACTTTCCACACAAGGTCGTGGACTCAATATCGCCATCAGTATAGCTGTTTTATTTTGATTTGCTCATCATTGCACGCACAGCCGATTTTAGTCGAAATTTATTTCGATACATAGGCCTACAACTTTATTTTTGAATAGGAAGGGGCTGGTGCATTATTTATTTTACAATTATAAATACAGATTTACTTATTTACTTATTTTCGTTTGGTTCTGTCATGGTACATTTTGGCGTTTGGACGGCGGGTGGGGTGTCACGGACTATGTTCGACTGTAGGCCTATCGTATATTTTTGGTGGCACAATTAAACACATACAAAATACTTGTACATGCAGTATGTATCCATAGACCTGGAGGAAAAAAGTATAACTACAGGATCATGCATGCAGCAGTCATTGCAACTGTAATCTGATCTGGCGCGCGAGCCCTGTAGGTCAGCGCGCGGTCGTGGGGTATTATTTGCAGTCATGGGTTCATCTGCGTTTATCAGTTCGGGATTCAGTGTACAGCCGCAAGCCTGCTATGATCGTGACGACACAGCCCCTTGAAAGGGGCTGTGTCGTCACGATCATAGTAGGCTTGCGGCTGTACACTGAATCCCGAACTGATGAACGCAGATGAACCCAGTAACTGCAAATAATACCCCAC
Source organism: Hippasteria phrygiana (assembly GCA_037893225.1). Taxonomy (NCBI): domain Eukaryota; kingdom Metazoa; phylum Echinodermata; class Asteroidea; order Valvatida; family Goniasteridae; genus Hippasteria; species Hippasteria phrygiana. The sequence goes on along the minus strand of JAZGUH010000027.1, from coordinate 1,658,035 downwards.
GACCGACCGCGCGCTGACCTACCGGGCGCGCGCGCGCTGACCTACCGGGCGCGCGCGCGCTGACCCACAGGGCGCGCGCCAGATCAGATTACAATTGCAATGACTGCTGCATGCGTGATCCTGTAGTTATGATACATACTGCATGTACAAGTATTTTGTATGTGTTTGTGCCACCAAAAATATACGATAGGCCTACAGTCGAACATAGTCCGTGACACCCCACCCGCCAAAATGTACCATGACAGAACCAAACGAAAATAAGTAAATAAATAAATCTGTATTTATAATTGTAAAATATATAATGCACCAGCCCCTTCCTATATAAAAATAAAGTTGTAGGCATATGTATCGAAATAAATTTCAACTAAAATCGGCTGTGCGTGCAATGATGAGCAAATCAAAGTAAAACAGCTACGTACACTGGTGGCGATATTGAGTCCACGACCTTGTGTTACATTTGACGGCAGGAATTTATGGAAAGTTACATCATAAGAGTTATTTCAACACTCAAATAATAAACACAATACAGTTATTACCAATAAATAATATACGCCAATGAAATGAGATTTCACCAGTGGCGGGTAAATCCGTGTCGAAAAGTGGGGATAATTATTGAATTTGTCAACGAAGTACTGCATCTTGAACTTTTTCTCAACGGGGAATACCCCCGCCCCAAACACCGCTTGAAATTTGAAACATCACTTTGTGTACAATTTCCCCTTTGTAATTTACGAAACAAAAAAGAAATACAAATCGGCGGGCCCCTGAACCCCTTCCCCGTGTTTACGCTACTGGCGCACATCCCCACATCACTATGATAAAGATGACTACCGAAGAAACAAAGAAATAAACACCGACAAATATTCAAACAACCCTAATTTTCACCTGTTTTGCACGAATTATTCGCTTATTACTTTTTATGACATGAACAATTCACATACCGAGTACATGGATCGGATGTACTGTACATGTAATGTATGTACTGTAGTCACATGTACATGTACATTACATGAAGACTTGATGTGCGAAAATATTGTTTCACACAGCGAGTTATTGACAAGTGCCATTGGAATAGCGACCAAGTGAAGTTGTTTCAGCTCCATCTATCAACTGTTTAAAAAAATGTACTTCTAAGTTCTAGATTTTAATTTTGTTTTCGCTGCTAAAGAACTGTCTGCAGCCACTACCCCTCTTTTAGTAGCATGATAATTTTGTTATTAAAGTGACGGGTATCGACCTAAGTTTACAAGCAAGATACGAACAAGATACATCCAAATGAAGGTACACATAATACATAGACCCTTTTACGGATACCCCGCCTGTGGGATTTTGTGTACAACATTTAGCGCGAACTGTCCCACAGCGACAAGACACGTTGCAGTTTTGCTGTGCACATTTACATGGACAAGCACCCCGTGTGCCGAGTCGTCCTCTCTGGCAAGAGTTTCGGCACATGTACATGTCATAGGTTCTCCAGCGTAAGGTTCTACTTCTATAGGCCTATCGCCAACATCCAATTCTATGCAACTTTCAGACAAATATTCCATGGCACTTGTGTACATGTGAATGAAATTTTATGAAATAAACAGATGAAATTTGAAAGTTTTTTCTAATAATCTTACTCTTAGAGAACTGAGTGCCACGATGTGTGCTACTTGTTTATAAGTATACGTGTACACGTATGTGTATTTCAGTACGCAGACGCTGGACATGCGTGCGTGTTCCAGGGGGTGTAGTTTCCAAAAGCCAATTCTCAGAACAGCCACAACAAACGGATGGAGGTTAAAAATAGCACATAACCGAAATGAAGCGCAAGAGGGCGCACTCCAATATTTGATTCGTTAACGCGAGATGGCGCGACGACACAGCCCCTTTAAAATGGAGACAAAACAGCTTTAAAAGGAAAAGATAAAAAGGGCCAACCGTAAGGCAGAAAGCTCAGTATGTATTTCCTATTTCCTTAAACTTCTTTCTATAATTTTTGTAAGACATCTGGCTTTTCAAACGGCCAATTAAAACACATTTGTACCTTTAAAGTATAAATGACGCTTTATTTACCAACCATATATAACTCCATTGCAGTGAGCAAAATAGTAAGTAATACAAAAGATCAAATAAAAATAAAAAATACCATGCATGACACCTTTATCTCTGGATAGAAAATGCAATTCGATATATTTCCCACCGCCTCTTAAATTTGTGTCGATTTTCCTCCGATTTCATTCACAATGAAGATTATATTTTACGTAAAATTTGCAAGTATACCAATTTCGTACCCCATGCTATTTTAGCCGTCACAATTGTTATCAGCAATTTGTGTAGTGCATTACTTTGCCTTCAAAATACAAAGCATGTTTAACACAGTTTGTGTGTGTCTTTTGATATATCAAGCCAAACAATTTGACTTCCTGACACAAGTCAACACTGCCCTCTTATGAAATTCACATGACTTCAAAGTTTACATGTAAATATGAACATAAAAACCACAAATAACACAAAAACACTAAACCAGGAACGTAAAAACCAATCCCAGCCAAAAACACGCAATCAAATTTGCTTTGCGTACAAACCATTATTATTGTTTTGTCAGCAAGTACAAATACCGCAGGTATTTAGCTTGTGAGTACACGTATATTAATTCTACACTTTTTTCATGTCCAACTTAAAATATATCATTTTTGACCAATACATTTTAATGTTAGTCGTGGATAAATTCGCACGTTCTTAAGCTCATACAAGTCAACTTAAGTTCACTGCAAGATCGACATCCCTCACAAAATACAAAACATCAAAGATCACCAAATGTGATAATTCCTTAACTCATTTCAAGATACATCATGGTTACATGTAAAACAAAATATTGTGTGTTATGTATTTGATGTCTCTACCCTTTTTATGCGTAAGCTTTGACGACAACCATACAGACCTATAGGCCTTTATCAAATATTTTTCTGGAAAGTCACCGATAACCAGCCTCTTTTCTTCAGCATGAAAATCTTCATAAAGAAAATTAAAAATATGTAAGTATAATAGAAATGTTATCTGAAATGTGAATCTTTGACATGAACTCTGCTCCAGTTTACTTACTCGGTAGAGCATACGATATCTGTAATTTATATTGCATAAACTTTTATTACAAGAAATTGGTGGAACAACTATCAATTCGAGATGCAAAAAATTGCTTTTAACATACCACGTTATTGTCAATGCAAAATGTAGTCTCAAAATTGTGTGCATTTTTCAATACTTTCACGTATCAAGGGCAATCAAAATCCTTGTACTAGCAATCTTTGTTGCAAATTGGACTGGCACCTTAAAAAGAAACTTGTGACTATTGTAAATTATACGGAATTATTGGCCTGTATGTCGGAAAGAGGAAATACACGTTTAAATATAATCAATTTCTGGCCATTTTCCATGCTATAAGTTTAATCTCTCTCTATCAAAGTATTAATCTTGAGTAAACGTAAAATAAAACGCCTAACCTTTTTGTTTTGGAATAACATTTCTGTAGTTGATGTATTCCGTTTTCAACATCGCTTTTCTTATCTATACAATAAAGAATATTCTTTTCCTTTGCACTGTTTTTGTCGGTTTACAATCATTTAAAAGAAAAGATCTGCACGCCACTTATAATGACCCCTTTCCGGAATGTAACAATATTGTTACATGTATTATATGATTATAATCTTTCCTCGGCAAAACCTGTTTATAATAAACTTCATAATAATAAAAAATAAATGTCCTTTATATTAAAGGAAAAGTAGGTTAACAAGGAATTTGTTTATGAACGCACAAAGTTCGGCAAGCATTTGTGTCAATTTTTGACACTGATCGTAAACTTTCAAATTGCATTCAACGTTAATATTTTATTAAACATTGATGTCGATATATTCAATACCGTACATTTCTAAAAGCACATTTTCCCTTCACTGTTAGAAAGTTGGGCAAACAGATTACCCAACGTTGGTACAATAGTCAACATGTTCAACCTTTGGGTAATTTTTCACGTAATTTACCAACTGTTGTATTGTATAACCACACACAGCTGTGCACAAACCAATTGTTGGTTAAAGTGGGGTTAAACTGTACTGCCCAACATAATAAACATGTAAACTAAAGAATACATCGATTTGAAACGAAACCAAATGGAAAAGTTAAACAAGAAAAAATATATATTGGCCAGTTTGTTTATACCATATCACATATATCATAAGGACACACAGCAAATGTTTATGCTGCCAAGATTAAAGGAATTATATGAAAGATGGATAACTTTCGCAAGTCCCTTAACTATAATAAAAACTACAAAGTGCAAAAAAGATACTTTACGTCAGGTATATAGGTATACATTCACTGCCAAGACTTCGGTCAAGGTTTGTCATAAAAGTGTCGATGAGTTTACGTAGGAAATCAATGTACAGATGTCAGTTGTTTCAAAGTACTAGCTCAGTTGTATCCAGCATTTTATCAGTTATATCAATATAAATATACACTTGTTAATGCTTGAACTGGAAACTACTTAGAGGTGTATACCACTATCCGGCGAGCGAGTGGAACAGAAAAAAAGCACCGTTTCATTTTTCTGTTTCACAAGTGAGAGCGGGATATGAATTTATCTTCCAGCGTATTCTTGCTGAAATTTTAAATTTAATTTAAATCAGTTTTAAGAGCTCCTCGATTATAAACAACTGATCGCAATTGACGTTATGCCGAAAACAACTGCATCAGGATTTCACTTTAAGCTCTCATTAATGTGCAACTTCGTCAATAAAAGTTCACTTAGTTTTTGTATTTGACGAGTACGCTTGGTGAATAAAAAGCGTGCCTTTTGTACTCCAAATAGCACGCTGAATATTTAACTATTCAATGTTGAAAATAAATATTCTACGGGTTCAGGATTCAAGTTTGTCATAAGTAGCAATTTATGTACATGTACCAAGAGACTATACCTCATGATACTAATGACAATATGCACTATATCTCATTACATTAATATCAATATTTACAATGTATCACAATCAATATTCACTATATTTTTATACCACTATTCAGTGACGTCCATAACTTCATTTTGAGCCTGTATGCGGTTGTATTTGCATGCATTAGAGTGACATATAGATAATGGCAGAAGGTGCAATATTTAATGCTTATTTACAAAATTAATTTAGCATAATGTAACACATAATTATTCTTGATACACATGCAGTGCATGTAACTTACAGTGCAGACATCAGTCTAAATCTCCTTGATTCCGATTATGTCACGAACAAGGCTCAGCAGGTCTTTGCAGAGTTTCAGAGCTTCGTCTACACGGAATTTCTGATAAATCTGTCCACTGGTCTGTGAGCTCCTAGTTTCAGGGTAGCGCGGCTTTTCAAATTGACAATTAAGGCTCTCCAAATCACTTGCTACCTTCCCGAGTTCACTGGAGGCCACATAGCGGTGCTGGCAAACTGTACTTGCTATGCCACTCAGAGTATTGCTGTTGGTATCAGGGTGTCCAGTCAGATAGAACTGACCTGCTTTGAGAGCTACTTCGGCTGCCTGATGGAGCTGGAAGGCTACCCATTGAACCGGGACCAGTTCAAGTTGGCTAGTCTTTTCAGCAGAGCTGTAGTGCTCCTTGGCCTGACGGAACCACAGTCGTGCACTGCGAGGATCCGGAGTCTCTCTGGAGAAGGACGGTGGCACTTGACTGTTGCTGGACCTATTCCGTTTTTTCTTAAGGTTTTCATTATACCTCTGTTGGTATCTTCTGGCTTCTTCTCTGTCCCTATTGACCTCTGACTCCCAGTCAGTGTAGTGCCGGCTGTACTGGTTTGTGGTATCATGCAGCTCAATTACCTTCTTCAGAAACTTGAATGCCTCATTGGCCCGTTCTTCCTGTCCAGGGTTCTTGTCAGGATGCCACTTGCGATAAAGACGAAGTATGACACTCTTCTGCTCTTCCTTTGGTAGTGCGAAGACTTCCCTCACCTCTCTCTCAATCTGCTCCCTGTCTCTTTGTGGGTCTTTGGGAAGAATGGTTTCGAGGACTGGCCCGTCACTTGTTTCTTTGCGTGAAAGGAACTTGAAGAGTGCTGTTGCGTTCACAATTATGTGCTCTGGCTGCCCGATGTCAATTTTGTACTTTCTTGTCAAGACGTTTGACTCGCCATCATTTCCGATTTGATCAACAATGATTGCATAGATTATTTCAGTTGCTTCATTGGTTGATGCCTCATTTGGTGGTAGTCCTGTTGCATTCAGCGCATGACTGCCAGCTACTGGAGGCAAGTCATCTATTTTTCTTTTGTAGCCAACAATTTCATCCCTTTTGAAGCGGTTGAATGGGTCATCATTTAGAAAAGTACGTACATCACGGGGTATGATGGTGCCAGGTGTATGCCTTTGCAGCTGAAATCCCAGTGAATCTTCATCGTAGAGTGGAATCCCGGCTTTGGACAGTACACCGTTCATCTCTTCGGGACTACGACAGTCAAGTACGCTGTGGAGGTCACCTACTCGTGTACCGTCCAATAAACCACCCAGAAAATCATTGCAGCATTTTGCAATTTGACGGAATGTTAGACCCACTCGCTTGGATGGCCTTTTGTGTGTTAGGTACATTCTTCCAGTGCTTTTGTCAAAGAATGCTGCACGTGTATACCGCTGTTCTGTAATCATCTTCCCGTCATTGTCATAGAAACCGAGCTTCACTTTCGCCTGGCAGTACAAATCACTGAAACCCCGCAACGCTTCTATGCGCTTTACATTATCCTTAAGTGGTTCTTTCTCTTTTAGTTGGCACCGATACAGTCTCAGTAGCACTTCCGTCATTTCTACCGATGTAACCATCCGCTTGATGTGTTCTAGGTAACGACAATGCTGCCCATCTTTACAGTCTTTATTGGTTTCACATGGCTTCTCTTGCAACTCATCCGCAAGAAATTTAGGGCGAAGTTTCTCTGGCAGAAAGCCTAAGAGACTCGTTTCGTCTTTGTAGTTAAGTCCACACTCATTTAGAGGAAGGATGAACTCTCTGCTACCAGTGGATTCAAGGTTCAATTGCTGCAGTTGCTCCGAGTCGGCATAATACAGGTGCGGCGCCTCCTTCAGCAAATACTTTAAAGTAGGCAAGTAGAGTTTTGGAGTTGAAATCTCACACTTCTCTTTCTGTGAGTGTAACAATCTGCAAATGCCTCTAACAGCACATTTGGTAGTCTTCTGTTGATTTGGGTTCAAGCCCTGCTTGTCATCACAATCATCCTTCAGAGCTGATAACACTTGAGCAAGCTGGTCAAAGGAGCAATATTTCTGTGCTCCAAGTAGTTTGAAGATTGCATCAAACCCCCCTAATTCTCTTGGTGCTTTGTACAAATAAGGCTTTAGGGCATTCTCATCGATGTCCTCGGAGATCACTACCTGATCTGCCCTGACAAAAACACACCCATTCTCGACTAGGCAGACGGGAGTGTTCTCCAAGCAAATTTGAATGTTCTCCTTATGCTTGTCGTAATTTGTCTTCAAGTGTTCCAGGATTTTGCTCATAACACTTTTAACTGCCTTTCTGACTTTCCCGGGTAGTGTATCTTCCTTGTGAATGACGTTATTTTTCTTCATGTTCTCACAAACAAGCCTAGTGTGTGACAAAACCTTTTCCATCACTGCACTTCCCTCTGTTACAACGCCAAGGCAATCATGTACTGTAACTCTATGTTTACCTTCCTGTGCAACACCAGTGTTTCCTGCAACAGGTAAAGCCCAATATGGTAGAACATTTGAAACTGACCAGACAATTTCCTGATACTTTGATGGAACCGATCCCCGATATGAGACAAAGGGAACCTTTGACGGGTTCTGAATGTCTGATCTTGAGTAGGCAGGGTAAATTTCTAGGAGTTCAGGTTGAATCGGGGCTGAAGGAATGAACTTGATCGATGAAACTCTCCTAAGAAAGTGTTGGTCGTGTAAGCAGGTGTTGTCATCAAGTTCATTCTTTAGGAGTTTTGCCATGTCACAGAGGTCTTTCAGCTGGCTCTTATCTGTCATGTGATCGGCTCTTTTTTCTACTTGTTCAGCAAACTCAATTAAGTCTTCCGGGGTTACCATAGTATGAAGGCCTATCTGTTCTAGGAAGTATTTCAGACCTGTCATTTGTTTAGGCAGCAACTTGCATGGATCAACCATGACCTGATACAGTCGATTGTCCGGATCAAAGAAGTAGCTTGCTGGTTGCAGAGTATCTGTCTGGTCGAGAATGAATGGAATAGAGGTTAGACGCTGAAGAATGGTGTCTCTGTCCTCCTTTTTTAATGCCCCATATCGGACTTTATCCCTGATGTGCTCGATGTGCTTAACTCTAGACTCCTGGCTGAGCAGATGAAAACTTGGTAAAATGTACTGCAGGTAAATGCCAATGTGAGTAATGGGTGAAATCCCAAGTTCCTCGTAGATCAGAGTTAAACGAGGGCGTGGTTCAAGGAACACACAATTCATGTGATTCATCCAGACGTTGACTTCATTTATCAGCACTCGGTAGTTTTCCGCTGTGTGGTAATGTTGAGAGTGTTGAATATCTGTGGTGTCATTTGCTCCTAAGAGCTTGAAAATCGGAAGCTGTTTGATTGTCTGAATGTTTAGATGTGTTAACAACTTGCGTTCACACCCCTCCTGGAAGTAATGAAGCAGAGTGTTGCATTCTGCAGTGCTGAGGCTGCCACTTATAGCACCAGATTCTGACATGAACTCGATTACACTGATGACGTCTCCGTGTGACGTCGGTAGGACCAAGTATTCTTCCAACACATGCTTTAGATCCATTGGTGGTTCTGTGGTTATGGTGCACATTTGTTTCCATGCAATTTCTGGAAGACCTAATTTGCGGAATGCAGTGGCTACCTCATGCCCGAATCCAATTCCGCCCAATGCGTGTAGGAACAAAATGGTTTTGGATTGAGAGGGTGACACCAATTTACATGACGTTGTTGGAAATATGTGGCAATTCTCTATAGCTTCCAGAGACACCTGCGATTCCTCTTCAGAAGTTTCACTGCGGATGAACTTCCACAGGTGTCTCAACCATGAAAGAGATGGATGGCCCTTACGATTTGGATTCCACTCCATGTGTTGATCACATCCTTGCCAACCATCGGGTAATTGTTCACCCAAGTACTTGCCAAGCTCAGTGATGGTAAATTTCTTGAACACCCCACTGGCATAAGCTTCCTCTGAGATGTCATTCCTCTCAAACCAATTAGTGCAAGATGTCACAAGATCTTTGTGAAGAAACATCTTACTCAAGCAGGGTAGAACACTCCAATGCTGTGTCACATACAACTCTTCTTCAGTAGTAAACTGGCTCAGCGTTTCATCATTTGTGAGTCGAATCGGTAGACCAATCAGATCAGAAGGGTCTGCAACCCCATCAAGGCAATAGTCGAACACCACCCGGAAGGTTTTCAAGTCTTCCAACTCGGTTTTTTCCAGGGGAGCTGGTAATTTTGGCGAAATCAGAGACTCGGACTTCAGATGATTCACAACAGCTTGTGGAGATACAAAGTTAGCATTGACAGTACAAGCTCTAAAAGCCTTGCATAGTTTGGGAGAACTGGCTAGGAGATAAAAGCCATCCCTGAGCAAAAAGTTGCGCAGTATACTGGCATCATCTTTCAAGTCCAAGTCATCAAAGAACGCCCTGCTGGTATCACTGTTGGGATGGTGCCAACTGATCGTCCTGCGCGTAACCTGCACTGGTAGAACCTGCAAGTTGTTGTTGCTGATGTACCGAAGTGTTGCCTTGGCAAGAAGACGCCACTCCCCATGTACAGCCTCTAAATCCTTTGGGAAGAGATCGTCGTATAATTTCAGATGGTTTTTATAGGACTTCTTGGTTTTGGTCTTCCCTAACAGTTTTCTGCCCGCACATGTGATTAATTCAGCATAGGCTGGGGCGATCACATTCTCTATCAATAACCGGTTCCAGCAGTGGATTAGATCCTGCTCAGCACTTTCCCCACTTCCAGCATAAGCATCGTTCTTCTGAAGATTCTTTCTTGCAGCATCCAACTCAAATGCCCCATTGACATGCACAGGTAACTGTGTGCATATTGGCAGTGGGAGAACGCAGTAGGCAACATACTGCTGATTGCACAATTCTTCAAATCTGCTGTCTCCGATGAGAGCGGCTACTCCTCCCCTTGGAAGAGGCTTCTTCAAGCTTGCAGCTTTTGACAAAGCCTGGCCATCAATTGCAAGATCTTTGAAACCCAACCTCCGCGAAATCAACCACGACTTTAAAGTCCCTGATGAATCCTTGGTGTCGAGGCTATACACACATGACTTGGGTGCAATATCACATGGGCTATCTTTGAACAACTTCATGTGTTCTGCAAGTTTCATGAGGCCCGGCTGGTCTTCATCTGGTATTTTGGCGCCGATGCTGTATTTCTGCTTCAGTTTGTCCGTCTGTTTGTCGATGTGTGAAATAGTGATCATCTTGACGTTATTCAGAAAGAGAAGTGCATCTTGGGATATCTTCTGGAAATCATCCAGCAACCCAAGTATTTCTGACTGGTCGTAAACTTTTTTCGAAATCTCGGATGACTTTTTCCGAAGTGGGAAGCGGAACATTGTACCCTTTTTGCCACGGAAATCATCCATGTCTTCAAGATAGCCAGTCATCATGTCGGGAAAGGAATTTCTAAATTCTCCGTCAGTTTCAGTTGAATATTTTTTGCCTGGGTGTATTTTTTGGACTCCTTTTACATACTTCAGAAGGGGATCAAACACACAAAGGGTGTCGCTGTTGCTCAGGAAACTTGGGCAATCAGTCAGATGGTAGACAGCATTGAAGCCGATACCAAACTTTCCAGTGGTTGCAATGTCGTCTCTCTTACCACCAACACCAACTTTCTGAATTCCCTTTATATCTGCCTCTGTGAAAGGTTTGTCATTGAAGACGCACAATGATGGCAGTTCTTGTACAGGGGCCCAGGAGTCTGATGTGATTTTTCTTGTCTGGTGGCTGCGAGGATCGTACACAAAATGTATCTCCGTAGCTCCAGCATCGTCAGCATTTTGAAGCAGCTCTTTGAATACATCAGACACATTAGGGTATGATCTCAAAATGCTACTCAGACGGTCTGTCAGCTCTTCGTGTTGGCCGAAATCCATTTCAAAAGAACATGTGGCAAGTTCCTTATCTCTCTGTGTAATGATGCCAAAGACTGCTGCATCATTGTAGGATATATTACGGTTGGTGTAAACACTGTCCTCCCTCTTTACTTTCCAATCCACATCGTTGAAAGTTAATTCTGAGGATGTGTGCAAGATGCAACAGTCGTCAGGCAAGTAAATGCTGCTGCCTTGCAAGCTGTTCTGCGTTCCATCATGATCAGCTGCCGACAGGGAAACAATCTCGGACATCATCGCCAAAGCAGTTTTAAGATCTGGCTCTTGCAGTGGTTTGTCTTGGTACTTGTTCTTCAAGAGTTGCAAAGTATGGAGGTAATCTGCCACCTCAAAATTGTTTCTTACCTCACAAACCTGCAGCAGACACTTAAACTTTGTAAGGATTGGCGGAACTCGGAATAGGTATGGTCCACTTGGGCCGCTGTAGTCGAAGGCTAGTTGTTTGCATTCTCGGAACTCTCCATCACATAGAACAAATTTCAATGCACAAAGATTGTCAAAAGCAGCTTGATGTTCTTTCCTCACTGAAACATCTGATGGACCAATGAAAAATCTGTAATGAACATCACAGACTGTGTTCTCGAGAAATGAGTATATGTTTGAGACCATAGCCTGTGTCTGTTCCTCGACTCCAGATGCTTCATATATGGCAATAGTGAGCTGATCTAACACATCGCTGACTGCCACTTCTTTTCCTTCAATGCCAAGGAAGCTCTTGACTCGTTGGCTCATGGCTTCAGATCCAAGTCTCTTTTCATCCAACAGTGGGCAAACAGACCCCAGTAAATCCTTATGACTAGACTCATACAGTGTAGCTGCGGACATAAATCTCCTGCCACTCTGGTACCATTTAGTAGGGTACTTATCTGGCTTTTCCAGGACGGGGAGGAAATCAGCCATTTGGATTCTTCTCTTCTGCTCTGATGTTGGAAGGCTAGGCTTCTTGAGCTTCATATCGATCACCTTGAGAAGTGTTGCACTCCTCTGTATGGACTGACCCTCTAGTACTGACTCAGCTCTTTCACAAATGTCTTCCCAAGACAAGTCATTTGATGCCATCCCCAGTTGTGTCAAGGATAGAAGACGTGCTTCCTTACGAAATTCACTACCATGTGGGAACCGACCATCCTCCTCGCTGTACAGAGATCCAATTAAGGGACAGCAAGGGTTAACTAACTGGTCAGGACGCACAAGCTTGTCGCCATTTGGGGAAGATGGTATGCATTTCGAAGCCTTCAACTTCGTATCATAGTCATGTACCTTTCTTTCCCCGAGACGTAGATCCAACACATGCAGAAGTATTTGCGCCTGATGCTTAGCTTCAATGTATTGACAATCTGCCAGTGCTGGAAGGAAAACTTTTTCTAGGAATCTCTCAACACTGAAGGTGTTATCATCAAACCACCTGTCTGCACCTCCCAGTGAAATGCTACTGACCACATCTGGTTCCAGTTCAACCCATTTCTTAGGGTCCTGGTGCTTGGCCAACAAAGCCTTGACACTGTCTCTCAAGCTCGCGGGATCAGTTGGAGTCCAGTCAGTAAAAAAACAGTCGTGCACTGTCACCCACTGACTCCCATCGAATATCACAGCTGGGGCGTAAGTCTCACTCCCAACTGTGTGGTAAAAGACATCAACCAAGGCGTAGAAATCACTTGCGCACCCAGTTCGTTTTGGCCAAAGATCCTGAAAACGGCTTGCATCCATAATGCTCTGCTCTTGCAGTTTCTGAAGATCCTGAAGTAAATTCAGTAACGCACGGCACAAGACTGTTTGCATGAAGCAAGTGTTCCAACGAGCTTCAAATTCCTCTGCTCCAGATGAGGATTTGCCCCACAGCTGTCGACGGTTTGGCTGCAGTAGGAAACTACCGTTGACATGGAATGGTAAGCCTGTCAATACGTTAAGTGGTAGATAGCTGAAAGCGCCTCCCTGCACAGGTATCAAGTAGCCTCCTTTCCCAGAGGACAGCTGAGCAGCAACACCACCGCACGGCAGAACTCCGGATTGTTTGCCTTCGGGTGTACGGATTAAGTCTGAACTCCTGTCTCTCGTCATGCAGGAACTGGTAATAAAGTACCAATCCTTTTCATCTGACTTACTTGTTTCTTGTTTAACCTTTACGATGGTGGTTGTTTCTGGTACCGCTGAACCAAAATCTTTCATGCAAGCTGTTGTTGCCTTAAGAAGATTACGTTCAGTCGTGAAATCTTTTTCATCATGAGGAACTAGTGATATTGAGCGGGGCATTTGTAGTACTCTCGACACTGTGACGGACATGATTTTTTCGATACCACAGTTATCTCCTGAAAGTTCCTGTAAACATACATGGAGTACGTTCTGAGTGAAAAGTAGCAGGGTATCGGCAGACTTCTTCAAGGATTCTATCAATGGAAGAACTCTGTCCTTGGAGTCACAGATGAAGTCAGAAAGCTGGTTTGGCTGATGACTGCTGGCTTCCAATTCTGTACGAAGTGGTAAACGAAACAGGGTATGGTTAAAGCCTGATGTTGTCGATGCCTGGAGGTTGCAGCCAAAGATGCCATTGTAGGGTTGGAACTGGTTTGGATAACTCCTTAGTGTCCTTCTGTGGTGTTTATTTGTCAAATCCAGCTTGATACCTGGCTGTCCAGGACTAACACGAGATCCCAGATGGATAGTTCTGGGATCACAGATGAGGACATAAGGTCCACTGACGACACTAGGAACATCCGTCAGGTGGTAGACTGAAGTGAATCCCAATCCAAATCGTCCAACCTTGTCCAGCTGATGCTTCTTGCTCTGTGCAGCTATACTGCAGATGTTCTTGAAATCGTCTTTCGAGAAACTAGCATCGTTGTAAGCCCAGAGAGCTGGCCCGTGGCATGTCTGCATCCCATCACTCAAGAGGTTATGAGCAGTGTGCTCATTTCTGCGCCAGTCAAAAAGAAATTTGACCTCTGTGGCACCTGCGTCATCGGCATTCTGGATCAACTCTTTGAATATGTCAACATCGTTTTTGTACATGTCCAAGTTCCGCTTGATAGCATTGACTGTCGTCTCATGGGGACCTGCAATTTCATATGCCACTTCATCTACTGGCGCAAGGAAGTGACTAAGTGGCTGCAACCCCAGGCGCCGAGCCACATCATTTGATACAGACTCATGAATAACTGGCTTGTCAAGCTCTTCTTCCGACTCTTCATCAGACAGTTGCTCAACTAGTCTCTCTTCGTCTACGTACAAGCACTCGGAAGCAGACACCATTGTGATACGCCTTTCACCAGCTTGTGCTGTCCTACGTGGCACTAAGACCTCGAACATCTCGGTGTCGAATGGGACAAGGGTCACAATGTATCTCAAAATATTACCAACAAGATTCAAGTCTGTCTGGTATTCGTCTCTGCTGAGAACCTGCTCAGTTTGGTTCTTCTGCTGCACACTCTGAAGAACTGTGCAGAGTTCCCGTTGTTGAAAGTTCTCTTGGACACCCATTAGGTCCAGGAAAGCCCTGTATTGCTGCATGTTGCTTGGTAGAATATGGAGATAAGGTACCAAACTGACACCAAGTGTGCCAATGCTTAGGGCTATTTTGTCCGGTGTCGTGAACCCTGAGCCATGCCATACCCATGGTTGGATCTTGTCCATGTGTGTCTCAAAGATATCTAGCAAGTCTGTGTTTGATACTTTGCTCAGGAACTCGTACATCAAAGATACCGAATGAGAAATGGCATATGTCTCTTGTTTATAATTAGGCTGGAAGGTGTTGGCAACATTCTTTAGATGATGCACTACTAGACCAACCTCTTCATAGTTGGCGGGATCAAGCTGCTTACTCCATCCGAATGCTCGTAGTAATTCTACACCCATTTCATGTAGCCTGACAAGGGGTCGCACAGAGCCAATGAATAGGGCGGATTCAATCAACCCAACCTGTGACGGTGCGTAGAGAGTTGCGGAGTTTCCCATCCACCCAGCAGCATGAGGGTAATCTGGAGGTGGTGAAGCTTCACTTGGAACCCACTGCAAGTCCACAAGAAACCTACACAGTTCCTTTGTGATTCTTTCTGTTGTTACGTTCTCAAGCAAGATATGAGGATGGCGATTAATGTGCCCCAGGAGAACTTTTCCCCTTTCCACATCTGCTTGGCCAGAAGCTTGCGCCTTGGAAAGTTCAACTGCAGCATCAAATACATCAACTGGTGTTACATCAGACGGATTCTTCAAGCCGACACGCTTTAAGGATTCTAGAAGTTTGCCTTTGGCATACGCGCCTGTTGGAAACACATTCTTACCCTTAAGTAGCACTTGGAGTGTGCTGGAGGGTTGAAATAAATCCTTGGGACTCGAGAGAGGTTTAGCGGTAGTGGTGACTGGAATAAACTTCAGTTCCCTGACTAAATTGTCGAATTGTGGCTTCTCTAAAACCCAGGTCATGATCTTTAGCGAAACAGCAGCATCGTAGAATCTGGCACTCACTGATGGTAGCACGTTATCAGCTAGAAGCTTCTCGACAGATATGGCAGGGACACCTAATGATGAGGCTAAATTGTCAGTTGCATCCTTTTGAAGTATATACTTCGAGCCATGTTGCAAGGCTTTAACAGGTACCTTGAAGTAGTCCGGTGGAATCACAGCTATGCAACTTTTTGCAGACACATAATGTCCACTGCTCGCTACAAAGAACGGTAGCTCTCTTAGTATCTGTTTCTGTCGAGCTGTGGCCTCCCACTGACATTGGCCGAGCAATCTTCGCAGCTCATCTTTGATATTCAAAGGCCCGCTTTTCACTTGATCACATATGTGCTGGATGCTGTGGCTGTAACTGATTGCCTCCAGGACAGAAAACATTCCTTTGGGTGTTGCTGATTTGATGAAGCACTCCAGTTGGGGATGACAAGTGATGTGAACAGGAAGATCATGATGTACAACAACTGCGCCAACAGACTCAAGGAATGAACAGATGTTCCCCGACAAACACGCTGGAGTCCTGGATTGCTGGTGCTTACGGAATATCAACCCGTTTTCTTTTAGCCTTGCCACGCAACTCTGAGGCATGGGAATGAGTGGAATATTCTCGAATGTGCTGAGAGGCACCTTTGTGTAGTTCTTAGCTAACCACCCCCAGATTTTTGTCAGCCACTCCACAGATGGGTGGTGGTCGACACCTGGAGACCACGACAACACACCACTCGTTGGTGAGAAGTTACTCCAGTTGTCCGGGAGCATTTCTAACAACAATGGGGCAACATCAGCACTGCGCAGAATTCTCAACTGAGTATACAACTCTACTTCGGGGTCTGTTAGCACAGCTGGCATGTCACTCGCAGCAAACCTCTTCTCTCCATTTGGAATGAGTGCACTTGGATTTTCTCTACTAGCAATGAACACTTTTTGCAAAGTTCTAGCGCTAGCGAACCTCGTGAATTCACCATTTTGTAATGGAAGCAGGTAGAGATCACTCAGATCGGAAATGCCTTCGGTTGTGACATACACTAGAAGCTCAAGCTTTTCGCATCGTGTAAGGAATTCCAGGGAGTCCCCTCGGATGCACCGTCGTACAATTGCTGGCGTTACTTCCTTGTAAGGTACATCTGCCCACTGAAGTGACTCTACAACATGATGAGGCAGCTGTGCCACTGGGCACATCTTCCGCACCAACACCTTTGATATTAATTCATTGTTGGTGTTGAGATAAACATCAGCTAGCTTCTTCCATTCGCCGTTATCAGTGTAAAAGATGGGCTTGTCCTTCAACAAACGTAGGAAGGTTTTGACACAGCTAGACCAATGACTGTTGACATTCTCTATGCAAGGCCATCCCTTGTAGACATCTCTAGGCCGCACGTCGGTTATGTCTTGAATCTTCTCTATTGCAGCCATAATCAGCTGAGCGTAGACCTCCGGGAGTACTTCTGTCACCAGCAGGTGATTCCAACGGGCTTTCATGTCGTGCTGAGACTCTTGGTCTGGCCACTTTATACTGCGACGGTTGTCCCCGAGACCAAAGTATCCATGCACATGGACAGGTAAGCCAGTTGTCTCACTTTCCGGCAATGGTAGGAAGCAAAACACACGACCGTTTTGCTCCTCCATACCTCGCTCAGCAGTACAGCTAATTCGAAAAGACATTCCCATCCAAGGCAGAACCTTCAGTTCCTCATCGTGCATGAGTACTTGGAGCTCGTTTGACGTGTTCCTGTTCTTTAAAGCATTAATGGTAATGAACCTGCTTGTACTCTCAACTGCATGCGGCCTAACCTGTCTTTCTATGTGAAGACAGCTCACAGTCTGGAAGTTTTGTTGCTTTGGAATCTTACTCAATAATTCTTCCGTGTTTGAGCGAACCTGCTGGCGGTCTTCCTGACGTATCTGCACCTTGAAGATGAGACTTGGGTCTTCGTGACTCTGGCATCTCTCATACAGAGCGATAGACTCTACATTCTTCAAGAAGAGTAGAGACAGTTCGGCATCCCTCTGGAAGGACTCAAATAGGCCATAAACACGGTCTTCATCATTGAACACGGATGCACTGATCTTTGACGGATGTTTACGCAGTGGGAATCGAAAGATGGTACCCTGGAACCTACCACTGTAGAAGGTGGCTTCATTGCATTCAAACAGGTGATTTAGGAATGGATTAAACTGATCTGGGAAATTGTTCAAAAGTGAGCCAGACAATTTCCACCTCTTACCACGTTGTCCCACATACTGTATTCTGGTATGAGGGTCAAAGTTGAAGTGCTCTTCCAGTGGATCGAGGTATCCAATCTGATCTCCGCTCAGGATGCACGGCATATCTGCAGGGGGGAAGACATAATAGCACCAGCAATAGAAAAGCACCAATTTTCTTTTTTTACCATTATGATTCGTGTAAATAATATCTGTTCTTAAAGGCAGTATACAACATTTGCAAATATCAAAAAACAAAACTACTGAATTATTATGAAATAACTTTGACTGCAAGTAAATAATAGTCTCAAGCATCCTGCTGTGAAATCATGGCACCTAGTGTACTGTCCCTTCCAAGAAAAGTATAATTTGTGTATAAATTTCTAGCCATGGTCGGCTGGCCATCGTTGGAAACAGTCTAGTTCCCCGACCTGATAATTCCATGACGTCTATAAATTACTCCGTTTTGTCTGAAGTAGGGTCGGGGACCAACCAGACTACAAGAACAACATTTTTGGCTGTTTTGGAAACTTTTCCAAAACAGCCCTTGTTTTCGTTAAGATTGTTTTTTTGTTTTTTTTTTTTTTTTTTTCCCCAGCCAAATTTCTTTCTTACCGGCACTTTGGCTACTTTCATGCTGCCGATTGGCTTTAAACTTGGTAGACACTTAGACTAACTGCTCAGAATGTATGCCGAACATTTACGTCATGATGATGTCATCACGTGATTTTTTATGAATTTTTGAAATTTCAAAATCGTAAAATTCTTTTCAATATATCTAGCGAACAAAACAAGATATTTTCGAAATTCTTTTTGTTATAGCTTTGGTATGTCTCAAAGATATCCCCTAAAAGGGAGAAAATGTGTGACGTCATGATGACTTCATCAAATTTTCTATTTTTTTTAAACGCATGTAAGGGTCAATCCGATTACAAAAATGTATATATTGAATTTTCCTCTCCCTAATTCCAAAATTTCATGATCGTGGCTCACTCAAGTAAGAAATAACAGTCATTTGAAAATTTAGACCAAATTCAATATAACACAAAGGAATTCTGGGAAGGGCAGATAACCATGGCTTAAATGTGCATGCTGTTTATAAAACGGTTGATTTGTAGTCTTTGTTCAAGTCGCTGAATTTTTGAAGTTGTGTAAATGGTAATATTCTTTTCAATGTATCTAGCGAACAAAACAAGATATTTTCAAAATTCTTTTTGTTATAGCTTTGGTATGTCTCAAAGATATGCCCTAAAAAGCGAAAATTGTGTGACGTCATGATGACGTCATCAAAAAATTCTTTTTTCAAGTCGCTAGAATATTGCCCATAGCATTTGTAAACGTTTTCTTTCTTACCGGCCACTTTGGCTAATATTAAACTTGGCAGACACTTACCCCAACTGCTCACAATGTGTGCCGAACTTTTACGTCATAATGACGTCATCACATGTCACGTGACGTCATCTTAAAGGGGCATTTTTCGAAGCCATATATCTACAAAAGTAAAGTTCGATTAAGTTAAAATGTAATATCTAGGTATCCCAGTAGTTTTATAAATGAAAATTGACATGACGTTATGATGACGTCATCACATGTGACGTCATCTTAACCCTAACCTTCCCAAATCCTCCAAAATCCTCTTTGCAAAATGGAGGAATTTGGAGGATTGAGGGCACTTGGAAGTTGATGCATTGGAGGATTTTGCAGGATTGAGGTTACTAGGGGTTTTTGCCCCTGCAGGAATATGGAGGATCCAGGTTATCAGGCTCAATGTGATACATGAGGATTTTGGAGGATTGAGGTTACTAGGGGTATGCAACAAAAACCTAGAGGATTTTGGAGGATTCATGCTATGATCCCCATAAGAGGATTTTGGAGGATTCAGGTTATATGGAGTTTTAACACTTTAAAATCAGAGGATGTTGGAGGATTCAGGTTACATGCGGGAAAAATGATGTAGGGAGTTAGGGTTAAAGGGGCAGTTTTTGAAGGCGCATATCTACAGAAGTACAAGTCCGATTAAGTTTAAAAGTAATATCTAGGTAGCCCAGTAGGTTTAGATGAAAATTGACATGACATGACATGATGTCATCACATGTCACGTGACGTCATCTTAAAGGGGCAGTTTTTGAAGCCATATATAAACAAAAGTACAAGTCCGATTAAGTTGAAAAGTTATATCTAGGTAGGTCAATAAGTTTATAGATGAAAATTTATGTGACGTTATGATGACGTCATCACATGTTACTACTACAAACAACTTTAATTAATTTTAAAATTAACAAAGAAAACTGGCAGCAGCGCGATTGTTTGACAAACTTAAATTATTGTATTGACATTTCACATCCAAACTAAAAAAACAAAAACGAAACAGCCCTGTGTTTGTCCACAAACACCAACCTCATGCCTCTAGTTTTTTTTGGCTGTTTTGGAAACTTTTCCAAAACAGCCCTTGTTTTCGTTAAGATTTTTTTTTTTTCCTTTTCAGACTTTTGCCCATAGCATTTGTACACGTTTTCTTTCTTACCGGCACTTTGGCTACTTTTATGGTGCCGATTGGCTTTAAACTTGGCAGACACTTAGACTAACTGCTCAGAATGTATGCCGAACATTTTCGTCATGATGACGTCATCACGTGATTTTTTATGAATTTTTGAAATTTTCAAATCGTAAAATTCTTTTCAATATATCTAGCGAACAAAACAAGATATTTTCAAAATTCTTTTTGTTATAGCTTTGGTACGTCTCAAAGATATGCACTAAAAGGGAAAAAAATGTGTGATGTCATGATGACATCATCAAAAATGTGCTTTTGTAAAACACATATAAGAATAGGTCCGATCGTCATGAAAATTGGTGGGTAGGTAGATACTGTCACTAGGATGCAAAATCCAAAGTGACGTCATAATGACGTCATCACGTGATTTGTTATGAATTTTTGAATTATTAAAATTTGTAACATTCTTTTCAATATATCTAGCGAACAAAACAAGATATTTTCAAAATTCTTTTTGTTATAGCTTTGGTATGTCTCAAAGATATGCACTAAAAGGGAAAAAAATGTGTGATGTCATGATGACGTCATCAAAAATGTGCTTTTTTAAAACACATAAGGATAGGTCCGATCGTCATGAAAAGTGGTGAGTAGGTAGATACTGTCACTAGCATGTAAAATCTGAAATGATGTCATTATGACGTCATCAGGAATTTTTTTTATGATTTTTGAAATTTTTGAAATTTCATTTTAATCACAAAATTTTACACAAAAAAACAACAGCCCTGTGTTTGTCCACAAACACTGTACCAGATGTCTAGTTTTTTGTTTTTTTTGTGCTTCCTTTTCAGACTTTTTCCCATAGCATTTGTACACGTTTTCTTTCTTACCGGCACTTTGGCTACTTTGGTGCACCCGATTGCCTTTAAACTTGGCAGACACTTAGACAAACTGCTCAGAATGTGTCCCGAACTTTTTGGTCATGATGACGTCATCACGTGATTTTTTATGAATTTTTGAAATTTGAAAATCGTAAAATTCTTTTCAATATATCTAGCGAACAAAACGAGATATTTTCAAAATTCTTTTTGTTATAGCTTTGGTAGGTCTCAAAGATATGCCCTAAAAAGGAAAAAAATGTGTGACGTCATGATGACGTCATCCAAAATGTGCTTTTTTAAAACACATAAGGATAGGTCCGATCGTCATGAAAAGTAGTGGGTAGGTAGATACTGTCACTAGCGTGCAAAATCTGAAATGATGTCATGATGACGTCATCGTCAATTTTTTTGATGATTTTTTGATATTTTTGAAATTTCATTTTAATCACAATTTTACACAAAACAACAAAACAGCCCTGTGTTTGTCCACAAACACTGCACCAGATGTCTAGTTGGCTGTTTTGGAAACTTTTCCAAAACAGCCCTTGTTTTCGTTAAGATTTTTTTTTCTTTGGCTTTTCCGAAATATTTTGGAAAAGCCTTTGTTTTTGTTTCGATTTTTTTTTTCTTCTTCTTGTTCTTCTATCAAAAATGCCATAGACAAAGCACACGTTTTATTCTCACCGCCACTTTTGCCATTAAACAGACTTCAATCTTACTGAGAGTTTGCATAGACTTGGACCCTGTACCGAAGTAGTGCCTATTACTCTGACGTCATGATGACGTCATCACGTGGCACGTGACGTCATCTCAAAAGTGCGTTTTTGAAGGGCCTATATCTAGAGAACCCTAAGTCCGATTGAGCTCAAACTTGGTTTGTGGGTGGACCGGCTTGTGTTATAGATAAAAATCGACGCGACGTCATGATGACGTCATCATACGATTTTGCAGTAATTTTTGAAGTTTTGAACCCTTAAGCCATATCTCATCAACTGAACATGCTAATTTCGAAATTCTTTTTGTAATAGGTTTGTTAGATCATAGATACTTACATATAAATGTGAAAAATGTATGACGTCATCATGACGTCATCAAAAATGTGCTTTTTTGAAACACATATGAGTAGGTCCGATCGTCACAAAAATTGGTGGGTCAGGGGTTTCAAAATAAGCCGGCAACCGGCGAATTTGACCGGCTACTTGAACTTTTGCGCCGGCTACTTTTTTTCAATCATGAAAAAAAAAAAAATTCCCTGAGCATACCGCTTTGGGGGAATAGATCCTTGTTTTTAGTAGAAATTATATTTTGTTTGTTCACCAAAAAATACATCCTGGTCCATAGATCGTAATTTACGGGGGCTAGCATAGCATGCAGCGTGAAGTATACACGGCTCACTACCCGGACCGCAAAACGTACATGTCTCTACGTTACACGGCCCAATATGGCGATATTGCTTTTCGCACGTTCAAGATTTATCTAAGATTTGTATTAAGTGTGGATTAGTCCAGATTACCTTGCTCGAAATTCCAGTTATTTCCAATAAATTTGACGGTAGAATAGTACATACATGTATGTATGTAACATATGATGTACCATGGAAGAATAAAAAACATACATTATGTACTAAATGTGTTGTTTCTTGGATCGTTTTCTAAACCTGGCCCGACAAAACTTCTCCGCAGTCCGCACCGTTCATTTATATAGCGCACATATTCCATCGATATGGTGCAGATGTAGTCTTGGTCAAGTGCAAACAACCGCACTGAATGCTACCGTATTATTCCCAATGTACAATGTACGTACACGCTGCTAACGTGTTGCGAACTTTAAGTCTTGAGAAAAGGCTACTAAGACCTGGGGGGTTAGAGCAATTGCTTCAATAACTCCAACCCCTAAAGCGCATCTGCGCGTGCGCGTTGCTTTGTCGCTGGCCTTGCTTGGTCAAGTACAGTGTGCAAGCAACCGCACATGCCAACGTCTATTGTTCCCAGTGTATGTACAATGCACGTGCACGCGCGAAGCGAAATTCGCCTTGAGAAAAGAGAAACACGTGCGGCGCAAGCGTTGTACAATGTACATGTACAATGTCTGTTTTGTGAACGCGTACAACAAGACGATGTTTTTTGACAGCTCAGCTGAGCTAGCTTACGTGTGATTGTAGGCGCGGTGTCCATATTATTTATCAGCTGTTACTTATCAACAATGCCAAAATAGAAACAAACGTTAGTCTTTCTGAAGTGCCGTAAAGAAGCTTGCCGGCCCGCGCCCGCCCGGCCCCCGATCTCGGTGGTCGGACCCATTTTGAATGAGGACGGAGGTTTTCGAGCAAGCTGTTCTGCAATTACGTACATTATGCCCATAACTTGCACATCCATGGGCACACCTCAGGTTTTTTTTCCAGATATATTTCATCGTCTTCTTGTTGCATTTCAGATCATTTAACTCTGTTAATCAGAATTCAAGGGGTTTTGTGCGCATGAACAAAAAGGCATGCGGTGTAACTTACATTTCTATGACTGTAAAATAGTATTAATAATAGGAGGTGGGCTGTTTTTCCCACATTTTCGGTAGATATGAATTACTAGGTAGATATTAATTACTCGGTAGATATTAATTACTCTTGCTAAATATATACAATAATTACATGTACATTTACAATCAACTGGGAATCCTCTTGTCAAAATTTTTTGAAAGAAAAAAAAAAATTCTAAGAAAATAAATTTTCTTTCAGCCTTCCGATAAAATGGGTTAACCACCCGCAGGGAAACCCCTGGCCAATTTTTTTTTATTTCATAAATGAATGCAAAGTCGGTACTGTACAGTAGGATCTTTGAAAACCTAGTCTCAGATGCCAGGAAATGCCTAGATTGCACCAGAGAGCATCTACAATCCGAAAACTTCAGGGGCCCTCGGCGGGCCCCGGACCCCACGCCCCACGCGCGCCATTTGGGG
The DNA here is from genome assembly GCA_037893225.1 of Hippasteria phrygiana. Classification (NCBI taxonomy): domain Eukaryota; kingdom Metazoa; phylum Echinodermata; class Asteroidea; order Valvatida; family Goniasteridae; genus Hippasteria; species Hippasteria phrygiana. The sequence goes on along the minus strand of JAZGUH010000027.1, from coordinate 1,633,885 downwards.
CAAGGACTCACTGCCGCCTACTTTCATCTATCTGCCTGCTACTCTAAAACATTTTGAAACCCCTGTGGGTAGACAGATATTGTCACCAGCATGCAAAATCCGAAGTGACGTCATGATGACGTCATCGGCTGATTTTCTATGATTTTTTAAATGTTTCAAATTTCATTATACACTCAAAAACTTACACTGTCATTGATCAGATTGACTACAAACTCGATCCAGGCCAAGACCACGTAGCAAATGTTTGCTTCGACAAGTACAGTTGTGATGACGTCATCGTGGGTCACGTGACGTCATCTTAAAGGTGCACACTTTAAGGTCCTATATCTAGAGAACCGTAAGTCCGATTGGGTGCAGTCTTAATGCTGATAGGCCAGGATTTGTTACAGATAAAAACAATTGATGTGACGTCACGATGACGTCATCTAGAGGTCATTAAATTCAAGTAAAAATTTTGTATATTTAGCAATCTCTTATAACAAAAACCTTCGGAAGTGTTATACGCTGTATTTTTGTGTACCTAATTCCAAGTTCTTATGATCATAGCTCACTCCAGCGTCAAAATATACCCATTTCAATATTTAGCCCCCAAACAATATGATAACAAAGGAATTCTGGGAAGGCAGTGTAACCATGGGTGTCACGTTGCACGTTTCTACAATCCACCGTAAACGTGTGTGGAGTTGCGCTGTACGAGCAAAGTCAGTGTAGCGTGTGTGGAAGTGATACACGCAGCTCTGCAGTGCATGCAGCGTGTACCAATGGTGTAAGGTGGCTCAGAAGGGACATCGCAAATCGTGCGATATCAAAAATCCCGTAGGCAATGCACGTTTCATTCTCGCCGGCGCTTTTGCCAGTAAACAGATCTTTCATCTTGATAAAGTTTGCGTAGACTACTGAGACCCTGTGCTGAAATCGTGCATATTGCTCTGACGTCATGATGACGTCATCTTAAAGGTGCATTTTTGAAGGGCCTATATTTAGAGAACCGTAGGTCTGATTAGATCAAACGTGGTAGGCTGGTAGGTGAGCATGTTATAGATGAAAATTGATGTGACGTCATGATGACGTCATGATGACGTCATCATACGATTTTATAGTATTGTTTAAGTTTTTGGACCTTAAAGCCATATATCATCAACAGAACATGCTAATTTAGAAATTCTTTTTGTAATAGGTTTGTTAGATCATACATAATTGTATATAAATGTGGAAAATGTGTGTTGTCATGAGGACGTCATCAAAAAATGTGCATTTTTGAAACACGTATAAGGGTACATCCGATCGTCACGAAAATTGGTGGGTATACAGATATTGTCACAAGAATGCAAACTCCGAAGTGACGTCATGATGATGTCATTATGTGTCACGTGACGTCACCTTAAAGGTGCCTTTTTAAAAGGGGCCATATCTAGACAGTTGTTGGACCGATTAGGGTGAAACCTGGTATGTTAAAAGGCCGGTAATTGAATATGATTTTAACATGGTTACGTTCTTGAATCTGTAAGCCATATCCCGTCAACAGAACAAACTACTTTCGAAATTCTTTTTGAAATAAGTTTGTTAGGTCATACATAATATGTAAAAAATAGAGGCGATTGATGTGGAACATCATAATGACGTTATTAAAGGCGTAATTTATAGACACATATAAATTGGTAGATCCGTCGGATTGTCACGAAACTTGGTGGTTAGTCGAATTTCTCATTAGTAGGCAATATTCTAAGTGACATTATAGCAAATAATATGGAAAAGCCCTATGTTCTGTTTAGGAAACAGACATATAGCTCTCGTTTCTTTTTTTTTGGCTGTTTTGGAAACTTTTCCAAAACAGCCCTTGTTTTCGTTAAGATTTTTTTTTTTTTTTTTTTTTTTTCTTTTTTTTCCAGACTTTTTCCCATAGCATTTGTGCACGTTTTCTTTCTTACCGGCACTTTGGCTACTTTGGTGCACCCGATTGCCTTTAAACTTGGCAGACACTTAGACAAACTGCTCAGAATGTGTCCCGAACTTTTTGGTCATGATGACGTCATCACGTGATTTTTTATGAATTTTTGAATTTTGAAATTCGTAAAATTCTTTTCAATATATCTAGCGAACAAAACAAGATATTTTCAAAATTCTTTTTGCTATAGCTTTGATATGTCTCAAAGATATGCCCAAAAAAGTAAAAATTGTGTGACGTCATGATGACGTCATCAAAAATGTGCTTTTTTAAAACACATAAGGGAAGGTCCGATCGTCATGAAAATTGGTGGGTAGGTAGATACTGTCACTAGGATGCTGAATCTAAAGTGACGTCATGATGACGTCATCACGTGATTTTTTATGAATTTTTGAAATTTTGAAAATCATAAAATTCTTTTCAATATATCTAGCGAACAAAACAAGATATTTTCAAAATTCTTTTTGCTATAGCTTTGGTATGTCTCAAAGATATCCCCTAAAAAGGAGAAAATGTGTGACGTCATGATGACATCATCAAAAATGTGCTTTTTTAAAACACATATAAGGATAGGTCCGATCATCATGAAAATTGGTGGGTAGGTAGATACTGTCACTAGGATGCAAAATCCAAAGTGACGTCATAATGACGTCATCACGTGATTTGTTACGAATTTTTGAATTTTTAAAATTTGTAACATTCTTTTCAATATATCTAGCGAACAAAACAAGATATTTTCAAAATTATTTTTGTTATAGCTTTGGTATGTCTCAAAGATATGCCCTAAAAGGGAAAAAAATGTGTGACGTCATGATGACATCATCAAAAATGTGCTTTTTTTTTTAAACACATATAAGGATAGGTCCGATCGTCATGAAAATTGGTGGGTAGGTAGATAGTGCCACTAGCATGTAAAATCCAAAGTGACGTCATGGGCTGATTTTCTATGAATTTTTAGTTCTATCCCAAATCCCATAGACTTTGTACACAAATTTTGTAAGAGCCACTTTGGTCACTAAACAACCTCAGATCTTAATCAGGTTTAACTCAAACAGAGACCCTAAGCTGAAAATGTATGCCGAAGAGTGACGTCATCACTTGTCATGTGACGTCATCTTAAAGGTGCATTTTTCAAGGGCACATATCTAGAGAACCGTAGGTCCGATTGCATTCAAACCTGCTATGGTGGTAGACAAGTACGTGTTATAGATGAAAATTGAGGTGACGTCATGATGACCTCATCATACGATTTTGTAGTAATTTTAAAGTTTTTTAACCTTAAAGTTTCTTAAACCCATATCTCTTTAACAGAACATGCTAAATTCAAAATTCTTTTTGTAATAGCTTTGTTAGCTCCTATATTTTTTCACATAAATGGGAAAATGTGTGACGTCATCATGACGTCATCAAAAATATGCTTTTTTAAAAACACATATAAGGGTAGGTCCGATCGTCATAAAAATTGGTGGGTATGTAGATAGTGCCACCAGCATGCAGAAGCCGAAGTGACATCATGATGACCTCATCGGCTAATTTTCTATAATTTTTTTAATTTTTGAAATTTTATTTAAATTTTTGAAATTTCATTTTAATCACCAAATTTTACACACAAAAAACCGAAACAGCCCTGTGTTTGTCCACAAACACTATTGGCTCTAGTTTTTTGTTTTTTTTGGTGCTTTTTCAGCCAAATGCCCATAGCATTTGTACACGTTTTCTTTCTTACTGGCATTTTGGCTACTTTTATGGTGCCTATTGGCTTTAAACTTGGCAGACACTTAGACTAACTGCTCAGAATGTATGCCTAACATTTACGTCATGATGACGTCATCACGTGATTTTTTTATTAATTTTTCAAAATTTACAAATCGTAACATTCTTTTCAATATATCTAGCGAACAAAACAAGATATTTTCAAAATTCTTTTTGTTATAGCTTTGGTATGTCTCAAAGATATGCCCTAAAAGGGAGAAAATGTGTGACGTCATGATGACATCATAAAAAATGTGCTTTTTTAAAACACATATAAGGATAGGTCCGATCGTCATGAAAATTGGTGGGTAGGTAGATACTGTCACTAGGATGCAGAAGCCGAAGTGACGTCATGATGACGTCATCACGTGATTTGTTATGAATTTTTGAAATTTTGAAATCGTAACATTCTTTTAAATATATCTCGCAAACAAAACAAGATAGTTTCAAAATTCTTTTTGTTATAGCTTTGGTAGGTCTCAAAGATATGCCCTAAAAGGGAAAAAAATGTGTGACGTCATCAAAAATGTGCTTTTTAAAAACGCATATAAGGATAGGTCCGATCGTCATGAAAAGTAGTGGGTAGGTAGATACTGTCACTAGCAAGCAAAATCTGAAATGATGTCATTATGACGTCATCGTCAATTTTTTTATGATTTTTGAAATTTTTGAAATTTCATTTTAATCACAATTTTACACAAAAAAACAAAACAGCCCTGTGTTTGTCCACAAACACTGTACCAGATGTCTAGTTTTCTCTTTGTTTTCCCAGCATCTATGTGCAGAAAACAGAACAGGTCAGTCTTACAGTATTTGCTATACAATATTAACCCCAAACCCATTCATTTATGAAAATTACAGCAAAAGCAAATGTTGTATACTACCTTTATGTCAATGCTATAAATGTCAAGTGAATTAACATTGGTATAAAATAGATTTGAGCTACCAATTCAATACATGCCTAACAAGCATTTGTCTGTTACCTCTTATCGGAAACAAATCTTAGATTTTGTAAGCGATTACATCAGCGATTACTAGTGGAGTGGTATGACAGAGAGCTACATACTCCCGAGCAGTATTCGTTGAAACACCGCCATTCCCTCGTACAATGTTGATGTGAACTGACAAAGTCTTGGTACTCTGGCCGTTGCAAAACCTAGCCCAATTTCAGAGTGCTCAACATTGAACAGGGAAGAAAGTGGGTCTCTAAATCTTGCGTGGAAGGTGTTTTAACTATTTTGCTCGGAACTGTAGCATAAGGCACTCACCAGTCAGGTGGAAAACCGAGATGAATCCAAGCCCGAACCTTCCAACCTTGGTCAGGTCTTCCTGTTTCCCGCTCTGCTCGGGGCTCTGGATACTCTCCCAGTCTTTCTCGGTAAAGGAGGCATCGTTGTAGGCATAAAGAGCAGGTCCCTGGAAATCTCTCAATGTCTCTGACCACAGTCTCTGGCGGGGATGCTCTGACTTGTCGTAAAGGAACACGACATTCCTCGACTTGGCGTCATCTGCATTCTGCACAAGCTCCTGAAATCAATTTGAAGAAAATCAGAAGTAATGGTATCAACCTGCTATCTCATAGGCGTAGCAAGGTCATTTTTATTAGGGGGGGGGGGGGGTGTAGACGTGAAAAAGGGCACTCGATATATATTGGGGGGACAGGGGGCACTAACATTTTTCAGTGGCGGCATGGGGGCACTAACATTTTTCAGTGGGGGGCACAAGGGGCACTATAATTTCCAGTGAGGGCACACTAGGGCCAGCAGCATGAAGGAAATTATTTTAATGTTGCGTCGATTGTGTACTTACGGGCCCCGTTCCTATAAGAGAACAAAATCCACTTTGAAGTTATTGGACTTACGAAGACATTAAAAACCAACAGCAGGGTTGTTTGATTTAAATCAGTCGATTTAAATCATTGATTTAAATCACTCAATTTAAATCATTGATTTAAATCATGATTTAAATCACTGGAAAAAAATCAAACATATTACTAATAAAAATCAAGTTTTTATTTTTTTCTATTTCTGTTATTTCTTTAATGTAAAAACAATTCCTGTTATTCAAACCTGACTGTCATTAACTATAAATCGCTTATACTCACTCTCAAGGGATGTATAAGGCCAGTTTCCTGAAACAGTGTACTACATTTATCTTGTGTACAATGCATATGATTCTGAAGTACATTGATGTGTGTGTGTGTAATGCAGGGTTTCCCCTTAACTTTATTTTCACTAGCCTGCCGGACCAGTAATGTTGACTTTTTACTAGCCCGCCAGCATTTTCACTGGTCCGCATGTTTTTTCACCTTTTAGGCTACTTTCTTTGTAAGTAACCTTTTACGTCAATTTCAATGTAAATAACGTATACACCGACGTCGTGATAATGGTAAATTGGACAGTGATGTTCCAGAATATTATACATATTATTATTAATAACAGGCACAAAGAATGGGCCTTGGGTTATAATTTGTATTTCCAATCCAAGAGAAAGAAAAGGCTCCAGGTAAACAGGTAAATGTGCAAGCAACCGCACTGAATGCCACCGTCTTTCCCCAGTGTACAAGGCACACGTAGTTAGGTGTAGTTACGTGTAGCGAACTGCGTCGCGTCTTGAGAAAAGATTAAAACACGTGCCGCGCATCCATTGTACATTGTGCAATGTCATGTCGTCTTTACAAAATATACGACACGATCGTTTGTTGACAGCTCGCATGTGATCGTCCATGGTATTACCATCTGTGTTACTAATCAACAATGCTGAAATAGAAACAAACGCTAGTCTTTCTGGAGTGCCATAAAGTAGCCAACTGAAAGTAAATGTCGTAAAACTCCAAATACTCAACGAGTGAAGGGAAGCTTTGTCAAACCGGCCCCCTGTTTCTGCCGCTCAATCCCAGCAAGCCCGATCCCGGTGACCCCGATCTCATGATGCCGTGGTGACTTCCGTCATGTATTTTTTTTATTCCTCCGTTCTTCCGGTAATGAAAAAGTGACATCATCACGATAATATCAAATATCGCAATATTTTTCTGCCGATATTTCGGTATCAAAATAAATGGATATCGAACAGCCTTAGCTAGCTGAGAGTAAACTCCACGCAATCGCTGTTGACAATCTGGCTCTGAAGACGCGCGCGCTTAGCTTGGCATTTTTTTTTACTAGACCGCCGGACTACTTAGAAAAGGGTTTCGACTAGACCGCTGCTGTTTTGACTAGAATTTGTCTAGCGGACCAGCGTTAAGGTCGAACACTGGAAATGTACTACCTGCATGTACATTGTATGATACAGTATTCCTCTCTTATAGGTTTAATAGTAGCGATTTTTATCCAGTTCAGGCATTAATGACTTTCTGCTGAGTTGTATAAAAATGACAAATAAAGAATGTTGGGACTTTTAATGATTTTTAATACATATTTACATTTTCCAAAATTATATAAATTTTGCCTCATCGTCTCTGCTAAACCGTCTATATTTTAATATAGGCCTAAATCGTCAATGGTGCTCTGTCCATTGAAAGTTCAATTGTCTGGTTCCCACAGCTGCAAATGCAAAATGATGCCCAAGGACAGTATTTCCACCGCAAAAATCGTAAAAACTTGTACAGGATCAAAATAAGGACAGTGCGTTTAAACAATATGGTGGCTGCATTCAATAGTTTTATTCCACCATGGTTGTGTGTAGAGAGGAGTTCCTGTTATCAACTTGGATGAGAAATGTGCAGTATGATGGTAATGCTGTAACAGAGATTTTAAGACAAACTTTGTATTCTAGAAAAGAATATAATAAATTAAAGGGATTTCAGTACTGATTTTATGAACAATTGTGTGTGGTTATACTTGACTTTCAATGATGGTAATTTAAATTGACTTATTTGAAACAAATGTTTTATGCCAATGGTACGATGGTAAAAAAAAAATATAAAAAATTGATTTAAATACAAAAAATCAGATTTAAATTTTAAAAATCATGATTTGTATCAACCCTGACCAACAGGTATGTCGTAGATAGAGGGCAGGGTTTTGATTTTTTGTGGGAAATTTTGGGGTACAAAAAAAGGGCACTCGGAAAATAGTGGAGGGGGTGGAGGGGAGTAAATAGCCCCTTACCCACCCCCCCCCCTTCCCCCACTGACTATGCCCATGAGTCTGTAACCGACTATGGGCCCCGTCTGATGTTGATAATAAAATTAGTAAATATAAAGAATTCACGCTGCAACTTTTTGTTGAGTATCAATTAATCAGGGAGAAAAAATCTCCTAAATAAATTATACTGCAGCTTATAAAAATTAGTGGTGTTTTTTTGAAATTCAAATTGAGAATTGAGCTCGACGATGTTCGGGGACAAAATTATAATATCGATATAGGGAATTCGTGTGTAAGTGTTAAAATAACCGGGAAAACCTATATCAAATGTTAATAAACGTAACGCTACCCTTTCTGAAATCAATCTACTTTCAAGGAATTACATGTTCTATGTTGCTTTGATTTTACAGAAAATAATTAAATGCTGAGGGAAAGGATGTCCTTTTTAATAAAAGAATGAAGAATATACAAACAAATGAAATGAAACTTTTTAAATGGCTAATAAAACCGCCCGACAACCTAACTGACAAAACGAGCAATAATTTAATAAATCAATAAGTATTTATACACAGTCTTAAAGAGATAAACAATGGAATGTAAATAATTTGATGTAAATAAATACAGAAAAAGTACCACAAATGTAGATTATAATAACTGGATGAATATGCACTCAGAAAAATCGTTCGATACTTAGATAATAAACAAGACCCACTCCCTTCCATCTTTTGGAAAATCTTATTTTCAAATTAACTTTGGAAAGTGTAGAAACCTTACCTTCAATATCTGTCCACCCTCTGGATATTTGTCAAGAACCCGCTTGAGATAAATGTACAGCGGAGGCAACTTCTGGCCAAAGAAATCATCTGCACAAATAAGTAAGGAAAAAAAAAATAATAAGACCGTCAGACAAACCACAAGAGAAATTCTTACGAAGGCCAATACAAATAATAAATGTTTGTGAGTGCAATGGTAAGAATAGTTTCATGAGGTGACAGATACAATGTTCCATTCTACGAGGCGAAGCCGAGTGGAATGGAACATTCCAACTGTCACCAAATAAAATGATTATTACCATTGCAAGAACGGGAAACGTTCGTTATTTTAAACAACATCTGAAAAAATCCTCATCATCTGATTGGTCAGAGCGCGAATGATGTGTGACCGTGCTATGGAGTTACCGTTGAGTGCGTTGGGAGGAAAAATTCAAAAGCATTGGCGACACTCTGCAATCTATTTTTACTGTCATTAAAGCTGAAAATAATAAAGTTGGCACATCGTTCACAGTGCTTTTTATACTAGCACTGGATTCCCGATCAGTTGACTCGTTGCGATACTCCGCGGGAAAAGCAATTTCTAATCATTCATAATTTTGTTTGCATGTACATTATGCATGCAGTACAGTTATGCGATGATTTTTTTTCTTTCAAATCCCCACTCCTTGTTCATAAAGAGCAATGGGCTGCACGTGACTGCATGCGTCATTAAAGGGTCACCGAAATAGAAAACAAAACTCGCAGAAATGGAAGAATGCATTGTTTAGAGTGGTAATCAATAAATATTTGATTGATCTTTTGTATTTTTATTGTAATACAAATGTTTTTAGGTGCAAAATTTCGAGCCAGTTTCCCCGCCCCTAAAAAATCCCACTTACACAAGTAGCCCGGATGTCACAACCGTGACGTCAGTTCTGGAATGCCGGCCAACCATAGCGTGTGTTTGACCAAATGATGGCAAAATCATCCAAAGTTTTCAGAAGATGATTTGTCCCTTTCTGACTCAGGAGGCGAAACATGGGGATGAAGTCGGTATAATTGTTCCCTACATGTATGAACCAAAAGTCCAGAGAGATGACAGCAATAACGGAGCTTGATGAGGACAGCACAATTCCTGGCATGTGTCCCGTGTCCCCCCACCCCCCCCCCCCCCCCCCCCCCCCCCCCCGTTCACGTTCCAGCCCAGCGTGAATGTTTGCATGCTCCGACCATTCTGGGATTACATATATTATACAACGGCATACCCAAAGAATTAAAATATATTATATTTCCAAATCAAAGTTCCCAGGCGGTAGCATAGGGAAAATCTTTTTACTGGAATGACATTTTCTTTTAGCCTTAGGATTATCCCCTTCGAAATCCCAAACTGGGAGTAGAAGTCGTTAGCAGTGTAATATGATCGCTACATACATGTATAAACACTGGTTAATGGCGACGGCCCGACTAATCCCAGTTTGCTCTGTTCAGCCGGAGTTTTGAGGCCAAAACTTTCCACAATCCCCTTATCTTTGGGAATCGAATAGTCGGGTCAATATACAGTTTTACCCTAAAAAAATTGCAACAAAAGGTTTTTCAACGGTTTTTGGTAGTATTTGACATCAGGAATAACGTACTAAAAATCTAAGAAAATCAGACTTCCGGAAAGCTGTTATTTTAAAAATGGCGTCCAAGATGGCCGCCATTACTTAAAAATAGTCATAAATCATTTATTATCCATCCTAGAGATGTAATTTTGGTGTCTATCCCCTAGTTTTTGGGTTCAAGAAATCCATTAAGACAAGTTAAAATGTCCTTCAGCGGTCAGGAAACCTAAAAATCCAAAATGGCCGCAAATTGCCTAAAATGACCGGAAGTGAATTACTATTCACAATAGAGATGTCATTGTTTAGTTTAAAAGTATGTTTTAGGGGTCAGGAAATTCATTGATACAAGTAAAAGTGTCATTAGGTAAATAGGTAGCATTAGAATCAAGATGGGATCCAAGATGGCCGCCATTATGGCATCCAAGATGGCCGACATTACACTAAAATGGCTGGGAAGTCAAAACTACACAAAGAACATTCAGATTATTATAGAGTTGGCTAATCAGGTTATTAATAAATCTAAAAGTAACAAGTTACGGGTCCTGGGGGTCGTTGGTCCTATGGTTCATTGTTCCTATGGGTCGCTGGTCCTACAGTCTGTGAACTGTAGGACAAACGACCCGTGAGAATAGACTAGTGAATTGTATTCAGACATACTCTAGCCCTAAGCCTAACTCCTTTACCTAAATGAACTTAACCCTAACCAGTCGTCTTTCAAAGCAGATGGAAATAGGACTAACGATCCGACATGTAAGACCGACGACCCGTAGCACCGACGACCCGTAGCACCAACCAACGACCCGTAGCACCAACCAACGACCCGTAGCACCAACCAACGACCCGTAGCACCAACCAACGACCCGTAGCACCAACCAACGACCCGTAGCACCAACCAACGACCCGTAGCACCAACCAACGACCCGTAGCACCAACCAACGACCCGTAGCACCAACCAACGACCCGTAGCACCAACCAACGACCCGTAGCACCAACCAACGACCCGTAGCACCAACCAACGACCCGTAGCACCAACCAACGACCCGTAGCACCAACCAACGACCCGTAGCACCATCCAACGACCCGTAGCACCATCCAACGACCCGTAGCACCATCCAACGACCCGTAGCACCATCCAACGACCCGTAGCACCATCCAACGACCCGTAGCACCATCCAACGACCCGTAGCACCATCCAACGACCCGTAGCACCATCCAACGACCCGTAGCACCATCCAACGACCCGTAGCACCATCCAACGACCCGTAGCACCATCCAACGACCCGTAGCACCAACCAACGACCCGTAGCACCAACCAACGACCCGTAGCACCAACCAACGACCCGTAGCACCAACCAACGACCCGTAGCACCAACCAACGACCCGTAGCACCAACCAACGACCCGTAGCACCAACGACCCGTAGCACCATGCAACGACCCGTAGCACCATGCAACGACCCGTAGGACCCATGACCCGTCCCCGAGGAGGATGGCATCAAAAATGATAAATATTTGTACTGTACAAGCCGCCCATGTGACACTCTGCAGCAAATAATGGTGTGTTCTTTTCGACTTTTCATACACTTCTTTTAGGTTGAAAAATGAGTTCAAGCAGAAGCAACCCACTATTCATTCAGATCAGTACACGACCCATAGGGCCAATGAACCATGTCGGAATGAACAAGTGTATTCAGATACACCTAAACCCCAACCTGAACCCCACCCTTACATAGGCGTATCCAGGGGGGGGGGGGAGGGTAAGGGGATATTTCCACACCCCCACACCCCCAATATTTTCAGAGTGTTTTTTTTCCTTTTCTTTTTTGGTACCCCGATATTTCCCTCCCACACACAAAATCAAAACCCTTCCCTCTATCTACAACATACCTGTTGGTGTTTAATGTCGCAAGCTAGTTTGGTAAGTCCAATAACTTCAAAGTGGATTTTGTTCTCTTTTAGGAACGGGGTCCGTAAGTGCACAATCAACGTAACATTAAAATAATTTCCATCATGCTGCTGGCCCTAGTGTGCCATTACTAGAAATAATGGTGACGCCTGTGCCCCCACTGAAAAATTTAGTGCTCCCTGTGCCCTAAAAATGTTAGTGCCCCCCTGTTCCCCCGATATATCGAGTGCCCTTGTTCATGTCTACCGGTACCCCCAATAAAAATGACCTTGCTATGCCTATGCCTTACCCAAACGTATACCTAACCCTAACTACATGTATAACCCTACACTTACTCAAACGTTCCTAACCCTAACCGTAACCGGTCTGTCATCGCGGATGGCAATAAGACCAACAACAAGTAGGGCAAACGACCCGTAGGACCAATGAACCATAGGTCCAATATTCGATAAATAGCAACATGATACAGGTATACAGGTATATTTATGTATTTCATCCAAGATGACTGCCATATATGTATTTATTGAGAACCCGATCATTCAACGCAAATCTAATTTTTGATCCTGACAATCTAGGAGTACACATCTCAATTACAGATCTAACAAGAATAACAGGAGATATTTAGCATTTTCATAGTATTGGTGGCCATCTTGGATGTCAAGTTGGATTTTTAAGTTTACTGATTACTGATTGATACTTGAACTGGTCTTAATTTTATAATTTGTTACCCAACAACGGAAGACATCAAAATTACATCTATAAAGTAAATAGTATTTAAATGACTTTCATATAGCCATTTTAGTCTTATTGGTGGCCATCTTGGATTTATAGTGTACCAACTTACTCAAGCTTTACTCAATGACACCTTTACTGGTCATAGTAGAATTTCTAAAACCGAGGGATAGACATCAATATTACAGCCATAATGTAAGCAGTTATTGACTTGTAACCATTAGTGTAATTGGCAGCCATTTTGGACGCCATCTTAGATTTCTCGGTTTTCTTATTCCTCAAGGACATTTTAAGTAGTCTTAATGGATTTTTTACCTCTGAAACTAGGGGGTGGACACCAAAATTACATCTCTAGGATGGATAATTAATGATTTATGGCTATTTTTAGGTACAGGCGGCCATCTTGGACGCCATTTTAAAAATAACAGCTTTCCGGACTTCTGATTTTCTTAGATTTTTAGTAAGTTATTCCTGATGTCAAATACTACTAAAAACCGTTGAAAAACCTTTTGTTGCAATTTTTTGGGGTTAGGGTGTTTTTCCCCATAAATTGACTCGTCTTGAAGCCTTCCAGGCATTATGAAAACCGGTGTTGTCACGTGAGGGGGTTTAACCAATAGGAAAAGGAAACCGAATTTTACAAGTCTGATTTTCATATGACACCGGTATTGCGTGCTCAGGGATTTTACCAGACTGTGAAATTATTACCACTCAGCAATTAAGGGCCTTTGCCCCAAACTGGAGGAAGGCTTAAAGGGACACATTGCCTTCAAATGGCATGAAATTTTGCTGTTTAGAAATGTTCCTTACCTTTGATAAGAGTTGTTCATGTAAAAAAACACGTATAATGTGTTGTAATTAGTGAGTAGTGATTACAAAACAAAACATTTGCCGCTTACCCCCGACATCTGACCCGCGAAACAGACTTATTTCCAGTACTAAATAACACCGTCTAAATAATGCGCAAAATACGCTGTAAGAGTCTTTAGGCTGGCGCCGCAGCCAGTGGCCTTGTGAACCTATCAGATGATCGCCAGGTACAATTCTCTACCTCGCGACACATATCACCAGTGCTGCACGCCGTGCCAAAGTACATCAAAATGGATCAACAGAACGTACTTCAACCAGATGCGACTGGAAATACGACTGGTGAACGCAGTCCGCCATTTTGTGGAGTCAAAAATTTGGTTCTACAAAATGGCGGACCGTTATTTGTCACGAAATTAAACAAAAACCACGCAATTTGAAGGGATAGTTATGTGAATCTTTATATTCTACTTTTAAAAAAACTTCCCAACCATATCCATTTCAGTTTTATAGCCTAAATCGCAAAATCCAAAGCAATGTGTCCCTTTAAGTATCTATTTGGAGGTTTCTCATTTCCGACACAATTCATGTTGCCATGATGACCTTAGATTAAACCGAAATATCCGGCATTGCGTGCTGGGGGATTTTTTAACCAGATTGTATTGGTGCGATATCAAAATCACATGCAACGGCTCCACAGTGATAACAACTCGTTGAGCTCACTTTGTGGCTTAGTTGATTTTAAAATTTAAAACATGGAGGTTTTCGTTTTTTTTTTTTTAATTGCCCAAGTGCTTCTCGGTCATCACTGCACAGCCTAGGCCTATATTATTATAATAAGTATTATTAGTCCGAGTAACATGGACCCTTAACCCTGCGAATGTGCCCTGACGGGGACCACTTTCTTTAAATTTTTTTAATTTGTTTATGAAGCTTTTGCCCAATTCCATTGAAACCACATGTAATCCTCAAGGGAACCTTGTGGTTTAAGATGGTATCGTTATTACTTAGGGTATAAAATACATCCCCCACTATACCGGTAGTGGGGGATGTATTTTATACGCGAAATCGAAACTGCTCCCCGCGTGGGCACCTCGGCTTAAGTTTTTTGGCTTCGCAGCTCGCAGGGTTAAGCAATATCGCCTTTTTAAACATTTCGCCAGATCATGTCCAAATGTTAAAAAAGGCGATAAAGGGTCCAAGTTACTCGGATTAAGCTGAGGAGTAAAATTCAACTCACCAATAGGCGTAGACATTTGACCGTGCAATGGTTGGTCCTTCGGTTTGTGAGGAGAAGATGACATCCTGCGCCCTCCAAAATCAATTTTAAATGTCTACGGCCATCACAAAATCACGAATCCAGAAGACAATACCTCCGTGCATGGAGGAAGGAACCCGTGCCATCCATATGCCGCGGTACACTAATGACAATGATGAATGCCCCATCCGCGCAAAGCTGAATACAATAACATAACAATGATTGCTCGATCGGCGCGGCCGCATGTGCTTTTTATACAAGCACTTGATTTTAAAGAATTCCCGGCTGGTTTACTCAGTGCGATACTCCTCCGCGTGAACCGTAAAGTACTGACGGCATTTTATTGCACGTACGTACAGCATACGGCCCGTTAAGCTTAAAGTTAAACGAGGATCTACTTTTTCCAAGGAAAAAAAATTCGCTGCCGATTTCTCATTCGGGGAATCCCCACTCTGTGTTCAAATGAGCAATAGGCTGCGCGTGACCAGAGTGCACGTATCATTAACCGTGGGCGTACACATATGTACGTCAGGAATTTCATACAATGGGCATAACATCTTGTTTGAAACATATGTTGAGGGCAAACTGTTAGAAGTACATATTCCGTGAAAACATAGACTTGGTTCCAAGTCTGTGATCGTGGTTTTTGTTGGCCTGATGATAGCCATCTGACAAACATCTTCTTGTGACACCAAGAACTAGAACATCGTATGGGGACTATGCCTTCTCAGTTACGGCGCCCACTCTATGGAACTCTTTGCCTCAGGAAATTCGTAGCTGTCAATCTTTACATACCTTCAAATGCCTTCTTAAAACATTCCTGTTTAACTCAACTTATAATTAGATTGCTGGTTTTGTTTCAAGTATACATACATGTACATGTACATGTATATTTAATTATTTGTAGAGTTCTGGACAGTTTCTTTTCTTCAAGCGCCTCGGAATATGTCTACATAGATAGATGGCGCTTTACAAATGCTTGTATTATTATTATTATTAATACAATCACAGATCTAGTGCCGGAAATAGCGCCCTCTTGTGAGTTAACCTTGGATCACCCCGATCGCGAGTTGTGTGATAACCAATATGGGTAATGACGTTTAGCGTGGCTGATGCAGACAAAAAAATAACCGCGATCTCGGACTTGAAATCAAGTCTAGTGAAAACAGAGCCCAATTTCACGGAATCCATAACAGTTAGATAAAAATCGCTGCAGAACATTCTGCGCCAACGGATAGCAAATTTGACGGGTTAGTTAGGAATTTTCAAGTTGTCCTCAGTTTACGTATAACATTCCTCATAAATAAAGGAGGGTGCTCTTTCCTAGCTCGGTTTGCACAGAATTACAGGCCGTTAATTTGGGGTTCAGTTAATGAAAAGAAGAACACACTTACTAGCTACAAAAGTTCGTCTAATAGAAATCAAACTTATCAACAAATTAGCTGGCCTGAAGTTTCGAACTTAGCAAGTTGTTTCTTAAAGGCAAATGACAGAGTACAAGAAACAAACATGTAGGGAACGCACATGCGGGGGGGGGGGGGGGGGGAGGGGGGGTGGACACAAAAGAGGGATGCAAAGGAGCTGGGAAGTGGGTAAACATCAAATGGATGGGAAAGGACAGCCAGGAAGACAGGGACAGGGGAGGGATTAAGATGAAGGATGAAGCTGGGGAAAGGGGACAAAGGAGTGTGGTGAAGTGGGGGGGGGGGGGGGGGGGGGTAATAGAAGGTGGTAATAAGGCAAGAGAAGGAACAAAGGGAAGTGGCAAGGATAAACAGGAAATGGAAAGACAACCCCATATGTGGCCAAGTGGGCAAGAGACCCCAAGTGCGTTTGCCAGAAGGATAATCTGTAAACAAATGACAATGGGGGAAAAATTAGGAGTTAATCATTCCCTTCCTGGATGTTGAGACCATGTGGTTGAATAGTCCGAAGACGTTTCATCCACACTTTCTCTCTGCTAAGGCGAACTGAGTCCTTGCTTGTTATGCATGCCTGTGAGAGCTAGACGCTAAATCGAGATGTGGTTTTTCAAAAGAATTTTGCAAGTTTCATGAAGGGCCAGATAGAGTGTCCCAGAAATATTGAAATCTGTAATCGAAGTACATGTACAACAGAAGTCTCTTAAAAGAAATCAAGAAAAGGCCTATATGTTTCGGCAACGGTCATACAATTAGTCATAAACAACTGTTCACTCAAGCAGCTCACAATTAACAGAGAACTGTGGAGATCACCAACGTCTGCAACAGGCATGATATCAAAAGAAGAAGAATGTTGTGTGGCCGCGGGTCTGTGGCTTGCCTCCAGCAGACCCATATTAAAACGGCCAGCTTGAGGACAGCATAATTTAAGGCAGTCCCGTGACAAATGTTCACAGGGGGTGGGGGCTGTAATGCACATGTAGCCCCGCCACTTGCAAGTCAAACTCTCGGGCACCATTTTCATTTGAAGTAAATAATGTTTATTTATTTCGCGTAGCCCCTCGATCAGTTACATTTTGTCCCTGTTTTAATCAATGTGTCTGAAATGTCCCGAATCTATTCGAAATCTTACACAAATTTTTAAAAATTTTCACAAAAACCGTTACTGTTGGTCTATATCCAATTTTACAGGTAAAAACACGCTTTAGGGTAGTACCTCAGGAATTCCAGATTTGAAAAAAATTCTTTAATAATTCTGGAAAAGAAATCAAAAATCAGGAAATCTCTCCCCTGTAACTTTCCAAGGTTCCCCCAACCTCTACAATTAAGCATTTCTTCCTCTTATATACACTGGTTTCTTCAGTCTTTCGAGCTACAAATGCGATATCGAGGAAACGTTGGTTTCATTACCATCATGAGAATCAAACCAAATAATAGACAGAAGACGATGATTGAATCGATTGACCACATTCATGTACAATAAATGTAATATATTTTCTTTCAATCCATGCAAATATACAAAAATCAATAAAAAGGTATTACATTTTTTTCAAACTTGGACGGAAGAGAGAACTATTTCATAATACCTATCCTGTTATGCAAGGCATACATTCCAGTCTGCTTGGGGGGGGGGGGGGGGGTCTTGTGGATGTTCTTCTCGCAGATGCCAAACATTAGAATTATAAACTAATAACATGTGCCAATTCTTGGACTTGCCGAGACCTTCAAGATTAGTTGGAAAATTAAAAATAAATGTCAGTGCTCTTTTCGAGTTTCACTTTTTAATGAAACATGATATGAAAAACCCACTCACGTTATCGAATAATTACATTACAAGTATCAAATTATTTAATTGCGGCCCACAATAATTCGGGTGTATCTCTGTCTGTATGAGATGCCCGAAATAGCAAAAATGAAATTTTTCCTCGTTGAAATAAAACATGTAAGAAGAAAGTACCAAGACGAAAAAAAAGTATTTGTTGAAGATCATAGAGAGTATATCTTTGACATTTTCTACCTAATAAACTTGATTGAGTGATCCCCACAATGTCGCTTCCCAGGTTGTATCGTAAAATTGGGTGTGATCCCTGGCTATACGGCATTCTGGGTTTATGACTTCTGACTAGCGCCCACCCGAACAAAGATACTGACAATTTGGGAGACCGCCAACACAGGGCAAGATAGCTCAGTTGGTAGAGCGCCGGTATGTTAACCCAGACGTCGCAGGTTCGAATCCCGCTCCTGCCAGTTTCTTTGTTCACTTTGAAAATGTATTCAAATTTACCTAGTTAGTTTCCATTGTGGATTGTTTGACGAACATGAAGTTTTGTTATCTCCTTTTGGTACTTAACAGAGCCAGGAGATGGTACATAACCAGGGGGGTTACTAAACCATATTAAATGGGGGGGGGGGGGGGGTGTGCTTTGCATAGGTTTGTGAATAAAAAAGACCAATCAAGTGAGGTGTTGTACAGCTCATCTAAATCCCTCTCATCCAACAACTATCCTGATTGGGTAGGTCCTTTCCAGCAGAGAATCCGAGGGCTCGATTTTGGTGGCGATGACAAAAAGAAAATGCCGAGTGCGATGGTCGTTGAAGTTGTTTTTCTTGTATTCCGGGCCGTCTGAGTCTTTGAGAAGGTAAACATATCTAAATAGAAATTGACAAATAAACACAGCAATATACAATTATTCTGCACCGATTTCCTAAAGATGCTGTGTAGGTGCTTTTTGGGCGTGGCACCCAAAAAAATAAATGTTCAAACTAAATTGCTAATTGGTTAGCACTAGATAAGTTATGGGCTTTCCTATGATACATGTACCTAAGGGTGGAGTGGTTAATCTGTGGTCAGGCCAGGCCGTTGAAAAGCCTGGCCAAGCCCCTGGAACGCCGAGGGCCTTTGAGCTACTATAATCCCCTGATCGTACATAATAAACTACCATTAATTCTGGAGTCCAGCCGGCTCCCATGGTTCACCCAGACTTGACTGATAGCTGAGGCATCTTTTGATCCAGCCATGAATGGATACATATTAGTGTGGGAGGAGCTACAACCAGGCCTGGCCTGGCAGTGGCCGGGCTTTATTGATTAGTTGATGCTCTATTGTTAGGTGATTTGTGGCTCACAATAGCAAGAGTAAAAGCCCGAAGGCCCGGGCATGGCTGGGCTTTTCAAAGGCCTGGCCCGACCACAGATTAACCACTCCTCCCTAAATTTCAGCCACTGACAGATTTTATAAGTTTCAGGACCCTCCTTTTCTTACAGCGGTAAAACACAGGGCAATCTTCGCAATATTACCTGTACAGGAAAACTTTGGATACAGTTTTCTCAAAATATTATAATGGGGACTCGTGAATTTTCTACCACCCTTAGAAAGGTCTGAAATAGCTCTTGGTATAAGGATCATGTATGGACAGTCAAAAACACAAGCGCTACAGTTTGCTGAAACATGGTGAATATATCTGTTGTTTCCATGCTCTGGTGTGTGGTTAAATTTCCTTGTAAAGTATAAACTCAACATTGGTAAGCAGCAGGGGAGCCGTGGCCTGTGAGTAAACTCAGAATTGGTAAGGAAAGGGTTATTCGCTTTGAACACCTGCGCTTTGACAATTGTGAACATTGTATGAGCTGATGAGGAGTCTTGCAATACTTACTTTTCATTCTTGATGATCTCTTTGGATAGAATGTCTTCCATAAAGCCTGGGTGGACTTCGTCGAATCTGGTTGTGCACGTCTCAAACATGTCGACCTCCAGCATGTCCAATACGAGCGGCTTGCCGAACCTGTCAAGTCAGGCGTGAACCTTTGAATCCATCTACACCCAGTGTGCATACTGGAGGACTTTGCCCAGTGTGGAAACCACATGTGATATCATACTAGGCGTGCAGGATATGAAATTTGTCTAAGACCTTGCAATGAACTGGAAAAGTTTCGCGAGTAGTAATTTTGCCTGATACATGCCCGATACATTTCTTGCAGACAGAATATTCAAAGCACGATGGATAGTCATTTTAAGGAGAAAAGTGGAATGATTTTCATCAGAAACTCTCTGACGACTCAGGAACATTATAGGCCTGATGTTCACTCCTAGGATTATTAGCAGATTAAGGACAAAGTCACAAAAGTGTCTTGGTCCACTGCGAAACCCGGACAAAGTTAAAAAAAATCAATTTGATATTTTCAAATTCTCCAGTTTATAAGCTTTTGAATGATCCTGCAAAATAAGGGCTCCGTTTCGCGACGTTCTTGCGACTTATAATCGTTGAAGCACAGTCCTTTTCTCTACAATCCTGTACAACCATCGTTTGTAAAAGGGTTCCAAAAACATGTTTTGGTATTTATTTTGGGGGAAATGCTCGGTGAATAGTTTACCCCTTTTGTCCGACTGTTATGGGTGCCGGTATGCGAATACGGGCTTGTGCAGCCAAGCGTAATGCAAACAATAAGCAAACAATGGAGGAAATATGCAGAAGAATGCGGGTACAGCCGTCGACCGGCCAGGTGGTCTTTTTCAAACCGTGGCTATATTAATGTCATCCATACTGAATGGGTTAGGAATAACAAGGGTATAAAAATCAACAATCCCGTGCAAAAATGACTTTACATGCTGTTATTGGGCATGTGTGGTTGCGAATTTGTCTGGGTTTCGTGGTGACGGGTCACATATATATATATGGACTCCAAAACCATAGGCTTGTGCCCATCCAAGGATTTAGATTTCAAATAGACGGAATAAACTCAAATTAAAAACTGGCCACCGTACCTGATTGCTCCCAGTATGGCCATTCGTATGACCTCAGGCTCCATGTGGTTTGGGTTCAAGGCATTGATGAAGTTGGTGTCTTGGTACCGTAGGAAGGTGGAAGACCGGCCAGACGGATCAATGAGAAGAGGCCACCTGCAACAAGAATATTGAAATATGGAATAGCCGGCCACAACTGAACCAGAAACTTGCTGCTCTGAAGGCAAAACTCATATCTTATAGACCATGTGCCCTTTGTTTACATCTAAACCCCCCTATATTCAAATGTGCTCGGTGGTATGCGCGTGCATCGTTTTTTGCATAAATTTGGTTAAGGAGTGACATCAAAGGTCACATAATTTAAAGGCGATCTGACCTGCGACGTCACTCCTAAATTGTATGCAAAACACGATGCATACGCATACTGCAGGGCATATCTAAAAATAGATGTAAACACGTGACGTCAGAGGGCACATCATCTATAAATTTTTACTAGCAACCCCCCAAAAAAAACAAAAATCAAAAGCAAAAACAAAAATAGAAAAACAAAAACAAAAACTAAACAAGGTACAGTAAAATAAGACCAAAAACTTGAGGGGGAGGTGGATACACAATTTTTGGGAAGGGTACTCAATGTTTGAGAGCTTGATAATTGAAAAATATTAGAAAATCACACGCAACTCACAGAAAACAAGCCATAAAAATTCTCTACATAGCTTTGAATAAAGTTCACTGGTGTACATTTTGAAACAACCTGCTTTTTTTTTCCATCCTTACCTGCCATCGTCTTTGATCTTATCACCCACGTCTCTCATTAGAACATCATGAAGTTCCTTGATATTGACCCTCACGCCAACCTCTGGCTCTCCAGCAAGATCTACAGTGAGAAGAGTAACCATCCTCGGTCATGTTTATGTCAAATCGAGTGTACAGAGTTGACCTGAGCCCTGACTTCCAGCCTTACATCCACCCACACACTGAAGTGTGTAAACACCTTCAATCGGGGACCTCACTCCAACTTTTTGGCAAGGACCCTCATTAGTTTTGTACATGATTTTCAAACAGCTTGCTCAACCGGGGACCTATATATTGTTCCCTATTGTTAAAGGTCCCCAATAGAATGCAAAAACAAAGTCTCACCACCACCGATCCACCCTTAAGGTGGAGCAGGGTTGAGTTCAAACCGGGTTGAAACCAATTTCAGGGTTGACCTAGGGTTGATAGTCGAGTGTGAAATGTTGCTTGTTTTTAACCCCCACGTCAAGCCTGCATCAACCACAAGATTTGTCCAGTGTGAAAAGGCCTGGAGAGGTAACACAATCTTGAACAAAAATAGCCTCTGCACCTTTTGCCGTCTTCTGCTGTTCTCTGATCTGCAGCTTCACGTTAGCCAATCGCTCTCTTGCCTTCTCCGCATCCAACTTGGCCATCTCAAGATCATGCTCTGCATCTTTGACGACCTGAAATGAGAACAAAAAACCATAGGAATTTGAGCTTTTATGAAAGAATTTTGTAAATAATGCATAATTTTTCATATTTTTCACAAGCAATGGATATTGAACTCTTCAAAAAGCCGGTTCTCTTTACACAGCTGTACCAATTTTCAAAAAAAAAAAAAAAAAGTGTTGCCTTATGTTTAAGAAAACAAAACCCCAGTGATGCAAGCCCTATGAGAAAAAAAGATGTCGTCATACTGTTTAACGATCCAATTGTAATACTTCAGTAGAATAGCGGTGCGAACAGTTTGTCCAATAACATCTACTGTAATTTAAGGCAGAATATGCAACATCTGCAAAATGTGGAAAAATGTAAAGCGAGACATTTGTGTAAAGCGCTATAAGTACTATTATAATTTTCACTATGATTTACCTGCAGTGTAATATCTGTCTTTGTGTTCGCTGCAGTGCACTTGTCATGTTCCGTGATGCGCTTGTTCAACTCGCAGTAGGCCTTGTTCAGCTGCAGCTGTCTCGTATCATAATCCTTCTGAGCTTCAGCCAACTGATTCTCTAACCTGTAGGTGGCACATCCAGAAAAGATCGAGTATAAAGCAAACAAATCCAGAGGGCTGATTTAGGAGTTGGCAAAATGGAATTTTGTGTCTGGAAAATGAGGTCGTTGTTGCTAACCTCTCAGTCTCGAATGCACAAAATTGTATAAATGCATCTGCAACCATAGTATGGGCTCCGTGCGTCACCAAAAGAGGGCGCTGTCCACATAGCAACCGCACTTCCATGGGGAGTACGTCGCTGGTATTACGCACTGCGCTCCTCGTATATTTGATACTCGTATACCAGTGGGATTGCTTTGTCTGTTTGCCGACTCTCGATAATTGCTTTTTCAATAAGAATATCATAGCGGGAACCAGACACTTAAATTGAAGTCAGGTAAGATGGCGTCGATATTGACCCCCCAACTCGCCTTTTCTTTCCGCTGAGGGGGTAGTTGTGCACGGAGCCCATGGTTCTTCCCAGAAATATTAAATTATACAGATGTTGACATTTGAGTTAAACCTACAGAACCAGTGCACATTTAGGTTAAAATGCCATGTGTTGGACTTCAGACCAAATACATTACACACAAATGAAATTTGTTAGAACAAACAGCCATAAGACTCGGAACTTCTCTGAATTTGCCAGAGTGCTCAAGACAGTAGTACAAGGGACTGTGGGCAAAGAGGCCCTTATTATTAATAAAAATTGCATATAATTCCCGACAGCAGAAAAAAATTTGTCAAATTTAAGTATGCTATTAACAAAGCACCAAGTACCAAATATACAACTAATGAAATCGAATGGCTACTTTCGGCAATTAAATGCTAATGTAAAGCAGCATTCCTTTTCAAACGAAATTAAAGAGCCGGGTTTTAAATTGAACATTTTTTTGGGTTCAATGCCGGGAAAACAAATATTCAAGTATAGAATTACTCGCACTGACTCAGCTCTAATGCCAACCCGAGATTTGATAGAATGTGCGTCTAATACTTTGCCATCTCTGTCTCCCTCCTCTTGCGCTCTTCCTCCTTAAGTTGCTCCCGCTGCGCCTCCATCTTGCTAATCATGGTGTCGGTCAGGCCTACGTCCCACTCCTGAAGGAGCACTGTCAGGGGTTCGTTGGCCGCCATCTGCTCCGGTGTGGCCCCGTCACTGGCGTAGAGGCGAGGGTCCGCGCCATTCTGGAGTAGGACTTGAGCCGCGGACAGGTGGCCAGCAAAGGCAGCCCTGAGGTGGGGTGAAAGAGATGGCCGTTAAAGTCAGGAGAACCTGATGGTTTGAACCTAACGAGAACGTTCCTTCAAAGGCTAATTGAGATAAGATAACAACTGGGAAGGTGGTCTTTTTCAAATCGTGGCTATGGCCGTCGTGTGTATTTAAGAGGTTAATTGCAAAATGGTATCTTTAGGTACTTTTATCAGTCAAGAATTTGATATGATGACACGTAAATTTGGAATTACCTGTACAGCGGCGTGCGATTAAACTGCACTCTGGAGTTCACATTGGCTCCTCGGTCAATCAGCAGGTGGATGGTGTCAGCGTGCCCCCCACTAGCCGCCTCCGACAGGGGCGTGTTATTGTTAGCATCCTCGCAGTCTATCATGTCCAGCTGGTGTTTTGCCCTCATGGCCAGGCCCATTGGGTCAGTGCCTAAGCCCTGTTTAGCATCTTCATTCTCGACCTTCAGAGTGCAAAATTTAAAGAGGAATTGATTGCTGAGAGAAGTCTGCGTCATTTTGTAGTCTAGCACAGGCGCAAAAGGGGAGTGCATCTTATGACATCAGATTTGTTTGCCGACGACTTTTAGACAAATGGCACCGGCGGGCTGGAGGGGACTTGTTAAAAATAGCTCTCAAAAGTCACTTTTTTGTTATTTCATGGAAATAATTGGCTGTATTTTACAATACGCAATCCACATAAAACTACAAAATGACGCAGACTTCTCTCAGCAAGTGGTAATTTCAATTCCAGTCAGAATCAACTCC
Source organism: Hippasteria phrygiana (assembly GCA_037893225.1). NCBI lineage: Eukaryota > Metazoa > Echinodermata > Asteroidea > Valvatida > Goniasteridae > Hippasteria > Hippasteria phrygiana. The sequence goes on along the minus strand of JAZGUH010000027.1, from coordinate 1,608,905 downwards.
ATATATCCATGCACTGTGAATACATTATCCAAAAAACTGAAATCACCCAATACAAGTGTAAAAGCCACTCCAGGTAAAGGGTTACGATCTGAGGTGGTAGGGTTGGCGACATTTTGAATTGCCAACCCTGCCAACCCTTACGGTTGAGCAGCCCCTATAGAGGGTGCTCATATATGTGTGTAGGTGCTGCAACCGCATTCTATTGATTTGATTTTTTACGGACAAAAAGCTGGTTTGCGAAGGCCTCTCCCACCCCCACAAATTCATGGATCTGCCCCTCTATACACACACACCTCTTTGAGCACCACAAGTATCTCATCGTTTTCTCCATCGAAGGCCGCCTCCAGGATGCGCTTGATCCTCTCGTGTCGCAGCTTCCGTCTTCGTCTCTCCTCCATCTCCTTTCGATGCTCCTCTTCTGCCCTCTCCTGTTCTCTCTTCACCATGGCAACAAATGCCTAAAGTAGTGACCAATTTCAGACGACAGTTGCAGTGCATGAGATATCTTGGCTTAATTAAAACCCCAACAGCCCAAGCCTTTTTACTAGAATCCTTCTCTAACCACACAAACTCCAACACTGTGTAGTAAACCAATGGCACATTCTTTGTACTTAGACAAAATCAGGGCATCAAGTCCCATGCAAAGTGATGGTGCCAAGGCTCTACAGTACCCAATCACACAAAATTCAACACAATGGGGTGTTTGCTTTTGGCAGGTTATATTAGGGAAGGTTAGGGTTAAGGGGGCCAAATGTTTAGGGGCATGGACTGAATGCACACTATATCACTTCAAACTCTACTGTTATTCAGTGTCCCTTGACAAACTCGGCCCCGACTAACTCGGTGGAATTTTATAAGGCGAAGTAAAAGAAAAACATGTTTAGCGTCCCCGCCTGCGTTCTTTTGGGGGGCCCCCTGCATTTAAAAAAAATAATTACCAGTGGAAAAACGGGTGAAAAAAACCCCAAAATGTCAACCAATACTTGGGAGAAAGAACTTACAAAAAGTATTAAAACTGTTTTTTTTTTTTAACTTGGCCTAATTTTCTAGGTTACATTTTTAATTAGATAAAAAAACCTAAATCATGGCCTTTCATCTGCACACAATATATTTCCCTCAGAACAAATCTCCAGTGGAAGTTGGCTAGGGGTTTGAGTTGGCTACGGGGAGGGTCACGGGGCTAGTTGATGAGTTTGTAAGGAGAAAGTTTGTCAGGGGGTAAATTTGTCACCTTTCATGAGGCAAGTAGGGGTGAGTTGGTAAAGGGCGACTTTTGCTAGGGGGGCAAGTTGACCAGCATTTCAAACACCTACATCTTTCTCCAGTTTCTCCATCAGTGCTTCGTACTCCTCCTTCTCCCGTCTCAGCGTAAGGAGCCGAACCTTCCCTAGGAACCGGCGCACCCATTTCTGGATGACTACGGCAGCCAGAGTCTCCTTAGATGGGGGCTTAGGCTTGGCTGGGGCTGCGTCTTTCTTGGCGCCGGCTTTCAGTGGGGCAGCAGCCTTGCTGCTAGTTCGGTTGGGTGTCTTTACAGCGGCTGACAAGTCAAATTTAGTACAGAGACCAGTTGTGATAGCAGGCTTTTTTATTCGATATGGAAGGGGATGTAGGATTTCTACCCTTCAGAAAACCCATCTTGTCTTTCAAGTTTACAGGCGGAAGATCATGATTATATAATAGTAATTACTTGTGACAGTGTTTTTATTCACTTTTATTAATTTTTATTCACAGGTTCTGCTTAAGTTGTGGTATGGGAATACTCCATGTATGTACATGGTGGCTTTGTTTGCTGGTTGGTCTGCGGTTGGTTATATCGTTCTGCCATTTGTCCTGTCTGTTCGTTCCTTGTTGTGTCTATCCTGCGGCGTGTCTATGTGTCTGTCCATTATTTCTGAATTGATGGTTCACTTTTGGTTTGGTTTATTTAGCTTGATTGGCAGTTTTTATAAACTTGCTTTAAAGACTTATATTTTTACAGTAGGTGCTTGTCATTTTAGAAAGTAATTATATGTCATTTTCTTTTAAATTTTGCTTAAAGGAACCATGCTTCTCAAATTGACCGGATCACATTTTATTTCATAAATAAATTCATTTATATGTATTAAATGTGAATTAAAAGCCAAAGTGGTTTAAGCGAAGTTTTAGTGTGATTATTTGCCGCTAAAAAATTGACCCCCCCCCCTTTTTGAAATTTGTTGAAACTCAAATTGAGGGCGCTGTTCGTGACGTAGACCGAGGCACTGAAATTCATGGATCGACTCGATAGTCTGGACCCGGCCCGTATACACACACTAGGTCTACACGTGCAATTTCGTAAGTTGCAACAACAACTAACATCGAACTTACCCTGATTTTCTCCCTTTTAGCGAAGGCTCCTCTGGGAATGGGCCGTTTAACTGCTTTCGCCTTTATCTTACTCACATCTGGGAACTTTGTTGGGATGGCAGTGAACTTGAGCATATTTTTAATGGTCATCCCAAAGGATTTGAAAGTACCAGTATCGAAACACGACGGCTCAAAGTGGTCGCTACATAACGCTGAAAAGCTGCTGGGGCCGGACCTCTTTGCTCTTGTCACCTTCACTTTCGCCGTCCGAATTCTCCGATATTTCGCTTTAGTTGGAAAGAAATGAAGGCTTACTCCACCCGTCGTTGTTTTGCTGCACCCAGCAGCCACACACCTTGTCGGCATGGCCGAAAAACCACTATATTTTGCTTAGATTTTGGACGAAGAATTTTCGCTGTACAATGTACACACAATGCATACCTGTGATGAATGGGTAATGTGCCTCGATCTACATCACACAAATTTATGTTAATGAGGGTCCCACTCAGGGGGCGGAGTAGCTTGGACAAACATTTTCAAAAATTGTTTTCTCATATTTAATCTGGGAAATAATTGTCTCTAGACACAAAATATCATTGTCAAGATAATACTTTGTTTTAAGCAGGAATAATGCAATATAAATCCTATATCATCCTTTAAAGTGAGGTTTGATACATAATTATTTTCTTCAAAACAGACAATTTCAACATTCTCTATTTATACTATTCTACAAATTTTATTTAATTGTTTACTTGTTTAAGACCACTTCTAACAATTCAGAATTTGTTAGAGGCTTTTCGTTTAAAATAATAAGCCAGCTAAGAGTAAATTAATGAATAAGACAAATTATTTAATCATTTCATTATTTGCAAAATCAACAAATATTTCTTACCTTTTGCTGGGGTAACTTTCTTGGCCGGAGTCGACTTGACGGTTGGTTTTGAGGCAGCAGGTTTCGCAGCAGGTTTCCCAGCAGGCTTTGCTGCTGGCTTTTTAGGCGGCATAATCTCTCCAATTTTTTTCTGGTCTAGATCAGCTTCTTAAGACCTACTGCAGTGGGATGTTACATTTGATTGAATTACAAACATTTATTGAATATTTTTCTTACAATGAAATCAACTTTGTGAGGGCTGCTACAAATGACTTGACAATTTAAATGCAAGGGTCAATCGTTGACAACTGAGAAATGAGTTTGGATACGAAAAATACATACAGGCAAAGGCTACACGAGTAGGTGTAAAAGCATACAATCAAGAAAATCAGAAGTGTTTTTAGTTATTTATTAGCCTAATTTTTTTGGGGGGGGGGTTTGAAAAAAAATAAAATTAAAATAAAACATATCGATACTACATGTATTCTCAGAAGAAAATATGCAGAGTTAGGCTAGTGTAGACACAGCAACATAATTCAATAGGCCTAGGGCTAGGCCTGTCAAACAAAATTTGAAATGTTTTCCGTCCTAAAGAAATACAATAAATCCTGCAACCTTGAACGGAAACGTAGGTAGGCCTAGTTAGGCCATGGTCCTCCATGGTTAGGCTAAGTCATGTGTATAAACCAAAAAATAAGTCGGCTATTATGATTTTTAATTATTGAATTTCGGATCGTTTACGGTTTAGATAAAAACCCAATCACCTGTTGCACGGGTGGATAGACAAAGGGTGACGTGCCGATCATGACATTCCGCCTGCTGCGATAGGATATGAACTCAGGCTTTTTTGCGGGATGTACACGGGTAGATTTTTTATAGACTGTTTCCTTAGGCTTTATACTCGCTAAGATCATGGAGGAATTCTTCCTCCATGCTATTGCTAAGATTAAAGATCGGGCAACTTCATTACGCGTTGAAAATGGCCGGCTGGGCCGGGAGTGCACGCCCTCAACGGGTGGCGTGGGTAGCAACTATAGCAACGTAACCAAGTAGTCGAGTGTTCTGCAGTTTATAGAAATTGTCCCCCATTAAACATGTGCCATATTTACTGAGTAGCATGTTTTTTGGCTATTTGAAAAACTAATTTAGAGTCAATTATTAATTCGTATATATTATTCTAGATTCGAGTATTTTTTTTAACCTTTATTTCCTAGACACCAGCAAAACAATTCGTGGTATAAAAACGGTCTCACATTCAGAGAGTTCAGTTTGTTTTGCACACCTGAAATATATCCCATAATTCTAAATTCCAAGATGTCAGCCTCTATGCTACCGTATTTTTTCGATTTTTTTTGCTCGTCAAATTAAGACTTAAATTGGATAGATTTCCGTATTTACATGTAAAGAAGGTAACGTCGTTAAATGATTAAATCCTAGGGCTCTTTTATTAATTTGATTAGGCTGTGTGATCGTTTTTTAATTAAGTTTTGACGAGTGAGATTTATTCACATCACAACGAAAATTACATTGTCCAGTTGCGGTATGATGCATGCTAGTTGAGTTTTTCTTTGGTTTTTTTTAAACAATTGTCACCCGATCGGAGATTTTATTGCAGCTTGGAGTCGGAGTCAACTTCAAAAATGGTGGAGTCGCTCCAATTCGAATTACGTAGACTGCCTGCCATTATTAGTCCGAGTAACTTGGATAGGGAGGTTACCTAATAAATTTTTCAAATAAATTTTGTACATTTGGTTTTGATGTGGTTTTGAAGAGAAAGTCATAAGAAACGATTTGATTCAAGTTCGGATTCCATCGGATTTTGCAAAGCAAAGACAAATTGATTTAAAGCGGGAATTTGTTGGTCCCTGAAAAATGTGTACGTTTAATGCAGAGACAGAGTAAAGTGTGATTATTTTGTACAAAAATTGGAGTGCAGATTATGACAGAAATGCTTAAAACTCACATTTTCTCAAAATATTTGTCTTTATTTATGCCCTATTTCAATGAATAAAAGGCAGATGGCAATCATGATTTCAAAAATTCTGATGTTTGAATTAAAATAAAGCTGTAAGAATGTGCAAAAAAACCAAATTTGTAATCACAATTTCCTATTCAGAAAATGAGTCACCAAATGAACAGCGCCCTCACACATTTATTAATGTCCCTAACTTGGACCCTCTATCGCCCTTTTTTAACATTTAGACATGATCTGGCCAGATCATGTCCAAATGTTTAAAAAGGCGATAACAAAATAAAGGGTCCAAGTTACTCGGACTAGCCTGCCATGGACATCCCATCAACTCGGAGAAAGGGAAATGCTGAGGATAGTTCAATAGTTCTTTAATGCACAGTTCTTTCAAAATGTGTTTAATACAAATGGTCAGACTTAATTGTATCAGGGTCTGTTGCATATTTTTTGTTCTTAAAGGAACTTGCTAAGGATGGCGTCGTCAGCCTCTGATCCAGCCAATGACTACGACATTGATGATTTACGGGAACGTGCTTTCAACGAGTATGAAAACTACGCCCTGCCCGGTGCTGTACTCTCATCCTTGAATGAGCTGCGCCACAGCGACGATTTGATTGATGTTGTACTCATTGCAGGAGATAAAGAGATTCCTTGTCACAGGTAGGCTAGTCATTGTTGGTGTAATAAAAATTAACTTTTAGGTAACGAACCCGTCCATGTTTAGCAAAATATTTTTTTTTTTTAAGGAGACAGGAAAGTTATGGGAGAAGCCATCTGAAATGCCATGTGATCAGTTATTTACTGATTACCCCTATAACCCCTTCAGTGTTTTTGATATGGCCCTGCTAAATCCAACAATTTCCAATAAAACTGAAATGAGAAGCCTGCTATTATATATACAACAAAATCCAACAGCAAATTTTGTGGGATTCTGCAGTGTACCACCTACACACCAGCCTTGGCATTTTGCAGCTACCCTGCTGAATCCAACAAAATACAGGTATTTGTTTAAGTATGAGCCCTGCCAAATCAAGTCTATTTCATTTGTAAATTTCCTTTCTTTGCTATTAAAAACGATTTATACTTGATTGTTGACTGATCCACAGAGTTGTCTTGGCAGCCAGTAGCCCATACTTCAAAGCCATGTTCACTCGGAATGTAGAGGAAAAATGCCAACAGCGAGTCACACTTAGGGATGTGAATCCCACAATGCTGCAGATGTTAGTCGATTATATTTATACATCTCAGGTAAAGCCATAAATATTTTCCTCTAAGTAACGGGTGAGATTTGTCGGGATTTTTTCCTGATTTCAGGATTTTTTGTCAGGATTTTAGAATTGTTAAAGAATCTCTGTTGCAATCTGGAATTCCTGAGGTGTTGTCCTAAAGGTGTTTTTACCTGTAAAAGTGGATATAGACCAATAAAAACGGATATTTTAAAGGGGTGTCTTTAGGCAAATACAAACTATATGTTGATATGGGGTCCTCATGGATTTTATGTGGATTTTTTGTGGATTTCGTAGAATTTTCATTTTTGGCCAACCTCACCCCTGAAGTAAGATTATTGGTGGTACAGTCAATACATGTACATACATAATCAGAGTTTTCTTGGGATGTGTTGCAGTTTGGGACCGTGCACATCTAAAGACATGTTAGGCGAAGTAAACAAAACATGTTTACTGTCCCCGTCTGCTTCCTTTTTGTTGGGCCGCCTGGATTTTAAAAAAAATATTACCGGTTGAAATGAGGTTAAAAAACCCAAAAATGTCAACCGATCCATCAGAAAAGAAAATACAAGCTTACTAAAACTATTAAAACCACCGTTAACATGTTTAATTCTGATATCAGTTTTGAGGCTTTGCATGGTGGAATATCGATATCGTTTCGGTTTGCGGTAACACCATGTGTTTATCTCAACTAACGAGAGGTATGGGTTCTGAAAAGAACCTTATCGCACAACTCGTATCTCAACCTTCGTTAAGTGAGAAGGGTTCAAGGGAGAACCAATTTTCGTGCAACTCATTTTCTCTACTGTCAATAAGTGAGAAATATGATTCAGGGGAGAACCATGGGGACTTCACGGGTTAATATAGTTCAGGGAGAACCATGAGGACTTCTCGGGTTGTTCTCAACGTTTTGATTAGCCTGCTCTAATCTTTGTCAGGAGAATGAGGAGGTTTGCCGATGCAGCACCTTAAGTACTACGAAGATTAGAGCAGGCTAATCGAAATGTTGAGAACAACCCGAGAAGTCCCCATGGTTCTCCCTGAACCATATTAACCCGTGATGAAGTCCCCATGGTTTTCCCCTGAATCATATTTCTCACTTATCGACAGTAGAGAAAACGAGTTGCACGAAAATTGGTTCTCCCTTGAACCCTTCTCACTTAACGAAGGTTGAGATACGAGTTGTGCGATAAGGTTCTTTTCAGAACCCATACCTCTCGTTAGTTGAGATAAACACATGGTGTTACCGCAAACCGAAACGATATGTTTAATTCTCTTGTCAACCACGTCTCTTCCTTTATTTGTAAAAACTTAGTATGATAATCTGGAGGTCGTAGGTTTCAAATGCTGTCAGTTTTCTTTGTTCATTCTCAGAAGTATTTATCTTTACATAGGCACGTATAACGAGAGAAAATGTCCAGGAGCTCTTAACCACAGCCAACTTCTTCCTCATCAAGTGCCTGGTCTATGCCTGCAGTGTCTTCCTCATCAGAGAACTGGACGCAGACAATTGCATTGAGATGCATAGCTTCGCTGAGTCGCAGGCGTGTGAGGAGCTCGCCCGTGCAGCCTGCCAGTTCGCAGTGGAGAAGTTCCCGCAAGTGTGCAAGACCGAGGCATTCCTGAATGCCAGCCCGCATTTGCTCCGCCAGTACGCTGCACATGAAAAGCTGAATGTTGGGAGGGAGACCGAACTCCTGCTCGTGCTTTTGGAGTGGCTGACTCACGGCGAGGATCAGGAGGGGAAACAGGGCTACTTCTTGTCGCTTGTCCGGCATGTCCGGCTGCCGTTCGTCGACCTGCAGTGCCTGGAGCAAATGAGCAAGCTCCCGGCTGTCATGAAGTTGACTGGATGCGAGGAGCTGTTTGCACTGGCCATGGACTGCATAGAGAATCGCATGATGACCTCCCCGCCGGTTGAATGGAGGTGTCCCCGGAGGTCAACGAACTATGTCGAGATGCTGGTAGTCATTGGGGGAGTGCATAATATGCACGATGGAGTGCCAACACACAGCAAGAGGTAATGTATAAGATTTGCAGAACAGCCTCAACAATGAAGATGACTGATCTACACTGAACAATATGCCAGCCCGCATTTGCTTCGCCAGTACGCTGCACATTAGAAGCTGAATGTTAGGAGCGAGACCGAACTCCTGTTCGCGCTTTTGGAGTGGCTGACTCACGGCGAAAATCAGATATTCGTAATTGTAGTGTCTTTGCTGTTATATTGTCACAGTGGTGATTATAAAATGGTTTGATCACGTTTGTTGCACTATAGTTAATTTATAGTGCGAGTTATAGGTACTTTTACAATTTCTTCTCGACTTTGTACAAAATGATAGTGTACATTTGACTCCACTTTCCAAGGGAGCATCTCAAAAGGCGGAACATTCCTGTTGTCAGTGGAACATTCTTTTTGGGAACAGTGCATTCTCATTAGGAACGGAACGCATCATATTCCCAGTCTGTTCCCAACTGGAACGGGCCATTCCCGAGTAAGCGTATACGCGCATGCACCGTCGTTTGCACACAGGATCGCGAGGTGTTCCCAAGCATCTTCTAGTGGGAACCCTGTACGTTTCCGATGGGAACATGCAGTGTTTTCCTTGGGAAAATACCAAGCGTTCTGAGTTTTGAGATGGTCCCCAGGAATGTTAAATGCAAGAGAAACGCACCAGAAATCAGCTGCTTAAGGGTAGTGTACACGATTGGTAATCCTCCAATTTGTTTTTACTGAATTATTACGAAATACCTTACTAGACTGTAAGTTAATAGTAGTCTCAATCATCCTGTGAAATGATGGCACCAGGTGTGCTGTCGTTGTCAAGAAAAGTGGAAATTTATATCATTTTTCCCAACGATTTCCAGCTGGAAATTGTGGAAAACTGCCCTGTAGCCTTTAGTCAAGGCGCGCGTGGCTACCCGGACGAGTGGCGTGCCCCGGACATGATGTCATTCGGGGCGCGTCACGCATCCAGCTAGCCACGCGCGCCTTGACTAAAGGCTATCATCCGCCCGACGGTTGAAAACGAGCGCCGTTTTTTTCTCGTTTTTTTTTGCCATCCAACAACGCAAAACTTTGAACAGGTCAGTGGAATGATATTTCCTATAAAATACTAACCCCCTCAAATCCGCCCATTTCTGAAATTTGCAACAATGACCAATCATGTACACTACCGGGGTGCCAGGCAGGCTTGTGCAGCCAAGCAAAATGGAAACAAGAGGCTTGTGCAGCAAAGCCTAACGTACACAATACCCCAATATTGGATTGAAAATGCAACGTCAACCGGCTAGGTGGTAATTTTCAATCCGCCTGCATATATGCCAACCGTACTCAAGGGGTTAATAAGTACAAAGTTCTGCTGAAGTATACAACATTTGCTTGTGCTGTAGTTTTCAGAAATAAATTGATTTTGGGTTTTAGGGGTTAGTATTTTACATCAAATAATGTTCAACTGACCTGTTATAAAGTTCTGCGTGTGTAGAAGCTGAAGAAAACAAAGAGATAAAAATGCTGTTCTTGTAGTCTGGTTCCCTGACCCTACTTTAAACAAAAACGAAGCAATTTATAGATTTCAGTAAATTATCAGGTCGGGGGAAGTAGACTATTTCCAGCGATGTTTGGCTGAGAAAGTGATACAAAAAGTCCACTTTTCTTGAGAAGTGAGCTGAGGTTTCAGGAATGATTGATAGGCCCGGTGAGCGGGGGTAATAATATAGCACCGTGAGCATGATGGATATGTTTGCTTTATAAATCTACTATATTATTATTATTATTTCTCAGCAACTACTCCAACTACTGCTGTGAGCCACAGATTCAGCTGGAGGCCCATCACTGGAACAAGCTGGCACCCATACCCTACACCCTGCGCAAAGTCGTCATGTACGACGTGGTACGGTACAAAAATGATGTCTACTTAACGGGCGGGTTCGATAGCGAGAAGCAGCCGGGGGCAACGACCTGTGTCTGGGCGTATCGCACAGAGATGGACACGTGGGAACAACAGGACGGGTTGAATATTGCAAGGTTAGCTTTTTGAAATTGGAGATGTGTGACTCGATCTAATAGGCTCAATAATGGGAAGTTTGTTAGGGAGCGTTTTATATTGTCCAGATGTGGTGTCGATTGCGGTATACCATTGCGCGGTACACCATTGCGCGGTACACCATTGCGCGGTACGCCATAATTGCAGTACGCCATAATTGCAGTACGCCATAATTGCGGTACGCCATAATTGCAGTACGCCATAATTGCGGTACGCCATAATTACGGTACGCCATAATTACGATACGCCATAATTGCGGTACGCCATAATTGCGGAACACCATAATTGCGGTACGCCATAATTGCGGTACGCCATAATTGCGGTACGCCATTGCGGTACGCCATTGCGGTACGCCATTGCGGTACGCCATTGCGGTACGCCATTGCGGTACGCCATTGCGGTACGCCATTGCGGTACGCCATTGCGGTACGCCATTGCGGTACGCCATTGCGGTACGCCATTGCGGTACGCCATTGCGGTACGCCATTGCGGTACTCATGAATATTGCGGTGACGAAACTGCCTGTGTGCACTAACCTGTATAGAATGAGCTCATTATATCAGCCAGCTGGGCGTTAATACTGGTACCGCAAAAAAACCAGCGTTACCGCAGACAATATGAAATGATCCCTTAGTCAGTTCATTTCTGAATATTAGCAGATCGACTAACATCATCGTTATCACGATACATCAAACGAAGTACGAAATTAAACGATCATAAAGATCATTTTGTGTGTGGTGGCTTCGTACAGATACCAGCACTGCTCATCGGTTCTTGGCGGGAAAATCTACACCATCGGGGGTTACGACGGACAATCCAAACTCTCCAGCGTAGAAACCTACGATGCCAAGTGCAATACATGGACTTGCATTCAGTCAATGATAACGCCTGTTGCATTTGCCAGCGCCACCGCCTTCAATGGAAGGCTGTTTGTGATTGGTGGAATAGTGGAGGGCGATCGCAGCTTTGATGGGATACAATGCTTTGATGTGGAGAGTCAGACATGGAGCATTATCAGTACATTGCAGATCAGCTACAAAGGTGGGACATGAAGTAGAATGCAGTTTGATTTCAGTCATTTGACTACACATCAGAAACTCCATTTTCTGATGTTCCAGTCCTGCCAGAGTAAGCCTACTTGGTTTATTTTCTTCCATTGGCCCTCAGAAAGCACTGAGCATATACGGTGATAAATGCCAAATCAGGATGTGCACCAATGTCATTTTAATTCTAATCCTTTGAAAACATTTGTCGCATTTTGTATATAAGCAAAAACAGTTATTAAACCCGATTTGTCTACTTTAACAAAGTCTGCAAGTCTTCTGTCCTCTTTTGTGTTCATTTTGAGTAGTAAATCATTTTTTTTTAAAACCCTCCTGTTCTCAAGGCCAAAATAGAGCCAGCTACCCTATATATCAAAACAAATGACAGGTTGAACTGGAAACACACACAAACTGTGAGATTTGGTGTTGAGTTTTTGATAGGCTGTGATAGTTATAAGTATAGGAGGGTTAATTTCTGAATTTCTTGAAAAATCTGCAAATAGTTTAATGTAATTTTGTCAAAAATCACGATTTCATAACTTGTTTATTATACAAAAAAATAATTGAGGTCAATAACCCCAAATTCAAATCTGCCGCATTTTGAAACCTTTGTTGCTTGCTTTGAGCATTCATTCAACTCGTCTCTACAGGCTGCAAGAGTGTGCTCTTGAATGACCTGATCTACGTCTTTGGCGGTACGTCCAGGGAGGTACAAGTCTATGACCCTGTGTGCGATAAAGCTTTCAGCGTGGCTTCCATGATCAGCACCCATATGTGTACAGGGGCTACTGTCCTGGGTGGTAAGAAACAACAAGTGTAATCAGCAGTTTTAAAAAGACCTCCTGGCCGGTTGATGTCTGTAGGTGCATTCCTGTGCGTACTCAATCCATTCATGTTTCAACTATTTCTTGAATGGGAGCGGAATGAATAGATGGAGCTTTTTCAAACAAATGCACGGGAAATGGCTACTTTGGCCATCTTTTGCTGATTGGTTAGTTTAAAATTTCAACCAGCTAAGGGACGTCTTATTAAAAGTTGGAATGCCTTAAACGTTTCCACTAGAACATGGCCCGTTCTAGTTGGAAGCACCCACTGTTCCCACTGGGAACAGCTTGGGAACACCATTCCACAACACTTGCCACAAAGGTTTAGTCTTGAGTCAAGAGTCCAAAGGGTCTAGTTTGACTCCCGAATCATGTAAGTTGAATCTGAAATGTTGAGTCCGAAATGTTGAGTCGTAGTCTTCACTGCTCAGTTTGAGTCTGTCACTGGTCACATAGGTAGAGTCCTTACCGAATCCCACCGAATTTAAGTCTGAGTCATGTAGGTGGAGTATTAATCATGAGTCATAAAGGTCGAGATTGATTCCAAGTTCTCACTGTCAAGTTCAAGTCTGACCTGTGAGCCATGCAGGCATAGACAGCAGAACTTTGGGCCGGGGGGCCATTGCCCCCCCCCTTTTTGACAGTTCCGCACAAGAAAAACATAGAAAAATGCAACAGCCGGCTGGCACCGGTGCTGGCTGAGTCAAGGTTGAGTAGGAGTTCCCATTGTTGAGTTTCAGGCCTGATGTTGGTCAAGATTTAGTAATGAGTCACAAAGATTGAGCCCAAATCCCTACTTTCAAGTGTACATGCAAGTATCATTCCTGAGACATCAGACTCTCCACTGTCAAGTGGAAGTCCTACATAGGTCAATACTGAGTCATGAGTCATGACGGTTGAGTCTGAATCCCTGCTTTCAAGTTTGAGTCTCATTCCTAAGACAAGTAGGTCGAATCTGAGCCATGTAGGTTAATCAGGTCTGAGTCAGAGTCCTTACTGTCAAGTTCGTGTCCTCTTCATAATGTAGGTGAAGCCGGAGTCATGAAGGTAGAGTCTGGCATCAAGTCCCCATTGTTAAGTTCGAACACGAGTCCTGAGTTATTTGGTCAAGTTTTAGTCGGGATTCATAAAGGTCAAGTCCGAGGTCAAGTGCCCAATGTTGTGTTCGAGTCCGGTCCTCAGTCATGTAAGTCGGGTCCGAGTCACAAGTCATGGACATTGAGTGTGAGGCCCCCACTGTTGAGTTTGATGGAGAGTCCTTAGTCATGCAGGTTGAGTCTTGTCTTTGTATCATGTCACAAAGGTCGAGTTTGAGTCTGAGTCCTGACTTATGTAGGTCGATACTCGGCACACATCACTAATCACTTATAGTTTCTTTCAGATACTGTCCGATATTTTATGTATATTGCCTGCATCCTTTCGCCTGCAGGGAAGATCTATGTTGCCGGTGGAGACAATCTGGACACTGCAAACGGCAAGTGGAACTCCATCGAGTGCTATGACCCAAGCACGGACAAGTGGACGTTGACCGGTATTATGCCCCTCTCCCTGTACCTACACGGGGTGGTGACAGTCATCCGGAACCGCTTAGCCATGCATACCCCACCGAGCGAGATGCTGAAGCCCATCGGACCCTCCATGCTCTACAGGGGCTACGGAGAAGGCCGAGTGAGCTATGACCCCAGGTAATAGTAAGTTTGCTCAGGAGCTATTTTGTATTAGGCCAAAATCTTGCCTAGTGGACGATGGTTGGACTAGTCTCGTCGTCTGTATGGAACTAGCCTGCCGGGGTTGGTTGTATCGCTGGTTAACAAAAGCCGCGAGTGTCGCAGCATACAGCATGGAGTTGGCCTTCATTAGGTTCATGGTGATGCTCTACCACACCTGGAATAGAGGTTGCTTGCAATATCCTATGAATGTGCAGGCGTAAGGTACGTAAAGAATCAACCAGTGGTTAAGCGTTGATGCAGTGGTTCTTCCCAATGTATTGTAACGGACCGAGCGGTATTGTAATTCGCTGGCAGTGGGGCGCTGCCCAGATATAGGCAACGACTTATAAACTTGACCCCAAAAAAGGGGAAAGGACACCAAACAAATACACACGACAACACAGGAAATCCAGAGGGCCCTCCAGACAATGTAAATTTTATAAACAATAATTACTAATTACAAAAATGAGTGAAGTCTGTGGTTATGGTCAAAACTGAACAAGTCTAGAAAACAAGCAGAGGAGATATACCAGTACAGTGAAATGGGGCTAGGGGCTGGAGTTAAGAGGCACAAATGTGCATGAACCCATAAAATCAAGCCAAATTAAGTTGGGGGAAGGAAAACGAATTTATCTGCACAAACAGAGGAAACCAAGGACCCCCAATGTACTCCTCTGACCCGCTGCCAGTTGGATATGGCAAAATGACCACACCTAAGGCTAGCACCCCAGACTTTTATACCCAATATCTACTCTGCCTGATTGTTCCCAGTAAGAACTATGTAAAAACTATGTGACAACAAAATAATGCTAGTACACAACTGTTAAACAAAGGATTGCCAGGTCCAGCCTTGGAGTTGTAAGTGCCTGGAGGCTTAAGGGATTAAAATTGGGTCTCCCCCAGAGTGGGGCACAGACAATAATTGCATTAACCTAATTTGTTACATTGTAAACACATTTAACCCCTTGACACCGGATTTCATATGGGTGACATGCTGACTTGTGCAGCCAAGCAAAACGGAAACAAGAGGCTTGTGCAGCCAAGCATAACGGACACAATACCCCAATAATGGATTGAAAATGCAGAAATTGACGTGTATAGACGTCAACCGGCCAGGTGGCAATTTCAATCTGCAAGTATTTGTGTCAACTGGTGGCAAGGGGTCAAAGAAGTTGTGGTTGTACCCACAGACAATACGCATTGGCCTTATTTGTTGCAGTATTTTCCAATACCTTCTGATATATCTGAATAAACTACCTTGCCAGGCAGTATGTCTGATAATTGCGAACTGATCCATCTGGAATTGGAGTACATGGGCAATTCAATGTCAACGCTCCCCCCCCCCCCCCCTTGACTAAAAATTGAAATTTATTTTATTGCAATAAATAGAAAAATAGAAAATGAAGTTGATGAACAGACGTTTATCAAAAACTGATAGAGCTGCAGTGAGCTCATGACTTTGGGTTATCGACTCCTTAAAAGTAGTATACACGATTTGCTTTTGCTGTAATTTTCAGAAATAAATGGATTTGGGGTAAGTATTTTACAACATGCTAGCAAATACTATAACACTGAGTACTGACCTGTTTAAAATTTCGTGTGCATAGATTCTGGAAAACAGGGAAACAAATTGTTCTAGTAGTCTGGTTCCCCGACCATACCTTAGACAAAACGTTAAGCAATTTATACTAGACGACAGGGAATTATCAGGTCGTGGAACTAGACTATTTCCAATGATTGTTTGTTGAAAAACGATTTTCACTTTCCTTGAAAAAGACAGCACACCAGGTGCCATGATTTCACAGGATGCCTGAGCCTGCCATTTCCCCAGTCTAGTACGGTATTTCATAATAATTCAGTGGTTTTATTTGTTTATGTTTCCATGATTGTATTCTACTTTCAAGCAAGTAAATGTACATTCAAATGTGTAACATCCATGACACTCATTTGATGTGTTTTTCCTAATTTAGATTCAGTGTTGCCATGTTTATAATATTAAACAGGAATAATACAAAACTTGAGGTTGCAACTTTAGAGTTTTTGTGATGAATGTTGCAAAAAAACGTGTCTCCATTCATATAACATCCACGACGCTCACTTCTAAAGCTCATATCTTGTTAATTAACTGGAGCTTTTCTAGAGATTTAGTGTTATAAACAGTGATGTAGTCGAGGCCACACAAGACCCTGCAAGGCCAGCACAAGGCCAGCACAAGACCTTCAGTCTTAATTCAAGTCTCAAGCTATTCAAATGAACTGTAATAAAAGCATTCCTTTGTCATGGTTTATGCCTGTTACTTGTGCCTGTTGCAAGCTGGCCTTGCGCCTGGCCTTGCGACTGACCTTGCGCCTGGCCTTGCGCGCCTGGCCTTGCGCGCCTGGCCTTGCGCGCCTGGCCTTGCGCGCCTGGCCTTGCGCGCCTGGCCTTGCGCGCCTGGCCTTGCGCGCCTGGCCTTGCGCGCCTGGCCTTGCGCGCCTGGCCTTGCGCGCCTGGCCTTGCGCGCCTGGCCTTGCGCGCCTGGCCTTGCGCGCCTGGCCTTGCGCGCCTGGCCTTGCGCGCCTGGCCTTGCGCGCCTGGCCTTGCGCGCCTGGCCTTGCGCGCCTGGCCTTGCGCGCCTGGCCTTGCGCGCCTGGCCTTGCGCGCCTGGCCTTGCGCGCCTGGCCTTGCGCGCCTGGCCTTGCGCCTGGCCTTGCGCCTGGCCTCGACTACAACACTGGTTATAAACACTTGAATGTTAACTACCAGTACCACAAATAATATTAAAGTACCACAAATAATATTAACTTCCTAAGCTTCCTGGTATGTTGGAATACTTTTTAAATGCACAGTGATTGGTAGAAATGTAATGTCCATGACTGTGGAATTGCATGCCCACATGTTTTTACTTAATTTGCCAGTATTGAAGATATTTTGTTTCTTTCCTTAAGGGTCGGTCACACTGGCCACGATAATGACGACGATAACGAAAACCATTGATTTGTAGAATTGTCCCACCCGGCACCGGTCAATAGAGAATGTTTATTGGCATCGTTTTCGTTTGTCATCCTCATCGTTTGCCATCCTCATCATTTGCCATCCTCATCGTTACCGTGGCCATGTGACCAGCCCTTTATACAGGGTTTATATTTGACATCTGAAATTTTCCCAGCTTGAAGCGTATAGACCTATCAAGAACATTTATTTTAAATTTTGAAGCCTCTTTAATCACTTACTCAAAATGTAAGATATGTTTTCCAGTTACATGTATGTAACATTTATTTATGTCCATACAAATATATTTCTCAAACTTTGTATATTTGTCAAACTGTCGATAAATAAAAAAATAACTGTAAAGTCTAATGACTGTCAATTTCGTTGATAATCAGAAACTTGACTTGGCATCCATACCGCTACATGGTTTTAGGAACAAGTACTACATGTATAGATGGGCCATAAAAGATGAGTTTCGATGTAATTTTGAGAAACTTTGCCAATACACTGTACCAATACACGGAAACGGAAATTTAATTTTTTTCACTAGACTACGGGCAGAGTATATACTGTCCCAAACATTGAGTTTCCCTGGTTCTTTTCAGAACCACACAAACTCACAAAAGAGAAACAATTTCACATGGTGTTACCGCAAACCTTATTCCTTCCTCCATGCTTTCACCATGCAAACCTTCTTTAACCCTACAACCCACTTCAATATTCGCCCCCCCCCCCCAAAAAAAAAATGCCTATGTTTATTGCATGGTCCTCTAATAACTGTCACATTATTTCAATGGAGAGCCCTTGTACACTCCAAGGAATGCCAAAGGAAACTGGAGGATAACTTGGTCATGCTGTGAGTAAACAGTGTATTACACCATGGAGGAAGGATTACACTGATAAGCAAGAGCTTTGAAATCAATTGTCTGGTAAAGCAAAGAATCCTCCAAAGCTGGAGTGCAATTGGCATGTACCGCTGATGACTTGCAATAAACAACAATACAATAGTACTTTTTTCACCATCCTGGTCAGGACTTTCTATTGTCCTACAAACTAACCCATCCCCATAGACTAAGCACTAGTTTGCCTGTCCTCACTTTTCCGGAACAAAGAAATAAACGTGAGGACAGTATTGTTCCCTTTGTTGAACCCTCCTTTTTGTCCTCACCAGTACGTCAATAATAATACCTTTCCACCGGTTGCCCCAAATACGTGCACATTGAAAACTGCCACCTGGCCGGTTGCAATTGACTTCTATTTGTGCCAATCTCTGCAGTTCAATCCATGATTGGGGTATTGTGTACGGTATGCTTGGCTGCACAAGCCGGCATAATGCCCCGGCGCTCCCATATGAAATCTGGGGTCAAGGGGTTTTAACAGCCTAAAGGACAAGATTTGTCGAGGATTTACTCAGCACGATATGGGGCAGAGGGGTACCACCCTTTTGTCCCTATACCCTATAGACTCTCCAGACTATTGTTACCTAACACATCCCCCCCTAGACATCTCAAAAGAATTCCTGAGATTCCGGGAACACAATATGACCAACACAAAAGAGGGGGGGGGGGGGGTGGTTCCCTCTGCCCCATATCGTGCATATATGGTCGGAGAAATTCAGTACAGTTGGAGAGAATAAAAAGCAGTTCATACATAATCTATACTAGTTCACACTCGTCCCACTTCCCAGCTTGACTGCACAAAGACCAGGGTGAATTCAAATACTTTGTGTGCAGTGACTCGCGACTGTAAATTCGTCAAAGTTGTATTGTCACAAGTATTAAAAGCTCCATGATCATTGTACATGTACATCTCTGTCCGGTATGCAGTCTATGGGCGCGGCCTTGTATAGGCTAATATTACAGTGCAAACACAGATTTAGTGGCTGGTTTGTACAATACCACTCGCCAGGAGTGCAAAGGTATGTATGCGTATGCCACCGCATATATAGCTACTACTGATTAGCAACACAACTGATCTAATGGACAAACTACAATTGCCTCAACTTTTGGGTACATGTAGATATGCATGTACTATTAAAATGGGTCTTAGGGGGTCACAGGCCTCGATACCCAGTACCCGTATAAACCCCCACCATAAATGTCTCGAAAAAAAATCTGAATCTTTAGTAGAAAAACTTGACTTGAGTCGTAAGTGCTCAGTCTGCATTTACCAATTTAGCCGTCAGCCATGAAGCCCATAAAAGCTGGATTTCTCCTATGTGCGCCTCACTCGGTTTTGTCAGTGTCCGCGTTTTTAAACCCATGAGTAAACTACAGGCTATAGTACGCAACAGACAAAAAGACGGACCGTAAAGTACGTACCCATGGAAGCCAGCTTAGTACAGCCTCGATGTCCGTGCTTTTGAGGTGTTTCAAATTAAATGGCTAATTTGTTAACATTATACAAATTATAATATGAGCTTTCCGATGAGTCATTCCACACAAAAAAACCAGGAGATAAAGGAAGAGATTTTAATCAAACGAAGTCCTTCGAGTTGAAAATTTACAAGCGCCCTATACAAACAAATAATATAACTTTCCTTCAATTGTCCCTCTTTCAAAATTGTATTTGCCAACTCAATACAATGTTAAACGTATTCTTCATTATGTAGGTCCAGTAAAACACTGTCAAATGAGGCATCTACGTTGGACGATGTGTTTTTAGTATGGGAAATCAGCGTCCGGTTCATTAATAATTATGATTAATGGAAATGAAGTTTGCACACTCCCGGGGTCTCCTTTTTACAAGCTTGCTTATTAGAAGTCGTTCACCAAGGAGGACCGAAATTTCTCGGAAATAATATTTGGTTTAATTTCAATTTGATTTTTGAAATACACTAGAGTTAATGAAAACCGACATCCGTGCCCAAAAATAAACACCAATTTTTTTTGATTGACCAATCAGGAGCAAGAATTCAAGCGTGTTAGACGATATCGTTCCCGACTCTCTCCTGCCTTTTCTGCGGGTCTAATCCTTCAGTGTAATGCTTCAGTGCTCTTGCCGATGGGTTGTCGGTGTCCCCGCACCATTTAGGCATCCACTGGTATGGAATGAGCCGGCCGTGGCCCGGGAAATGCTTCTCGAAGAGCTGGCGGTAGTAAAAGGCTTCCTTGGTCTTGGGTGGGTTGAAGGGGAACAATTCGGCCGCACGACTGAACTGGGAATTGCTTACCTGGGAGGAGAAGACACAGCCTAATGATATGCAATCGTTCATAGGGAGACAAAGCGTAAGCACTTATCCAGAACTACCAAAATGACATCGTCGCGCGCATCGCGCGTTGTGCCTATTCAAAAGGCCTAGTGCATTTTCAGTGTCATTTTGGTGGTTCTGGACGGTGCTTACCGAGGTAAAGTGGCGCGGTGTTAGTGGTGCTTTAATGTCTTTCACCTACGGTGAAGCCAGTAACCCGGGATCAAATCCCTTCCCGAGCAGCGTGTGAATTGGGTTTTCCTCAGACTTGGGCGTGAGACAAGCGCGGTTCCCGGATATATCATTTTTTTTAGGGCTGGGGCGGGGGGGGGGGGGGGGGGGGGCTAATATTGTTTTTGTTTGGCGGGCCACAGTTTTTCAGACAACCTTATTTCAAACAAGATTAAAGAAGTTAAGAAAATATTTTTTTTTTAATTTTTGAAAACTTCGACAAAACTCCACATACAAATATAACTACACATATAAACAACACAGAAGAAACTCGTTTTGGGGTTTCTTTTAATTTATCAAATAACTCCTCATCCCGCTCGCGTAATCAAGTTCGTTCAAGCGGCAATTGAGGTATTTGCATTCTTTGGCAAATGTACAATTTAGTCTTGTACCTTTTGGTTAGCAAACTCGATGAGACTCTCATACCAGGAGTTCTCCAGTGAGGAGACCCCGTCGCTGAATCCCTCCTTCTGTCTCCAGAGGATCTCCGACGGCAGGAGTCCGGTACCTTCGAAAGCCTTGCGGAGCAGGTACTTCTCTACGCCTCGCTGGGGGCACCTTGTGCCGGCGGGAAGGGACAGATAGTATGAGGTGAAGTGGTGGTCAAGGAAGGGTACACGAAGCTCAAGTCTTCAAAAGAATAATAGAAACCCAAGATAAGTAAACCAATTATTAGTTGTTTATGAGCATATTTTTAGTACATTTTGAAAACAAAGTTAACTATGGAACTGAAAGAACCCAGATATTCTACTCCGGAATTTCCCACCCGTGGGCCGCAGTCATCCGGTCGGCTCTCAAGACGTCGTAGAGGTACAGATCCTTGACAAGACGCCGGCCCTCAACATCCCCTGCCTCGGGAGAAGGTTGCTGATGGAAGTAGATGTAGCCCTGACACAGCTCGTCCGAACCCTCGCCGGAAAATATCACCACCCGGTCGGTGTGTTTGCGAATGTAGCGGGACACCAGATACATGCCTGTACGTGTGAGGTTTGAATACAGCAAGTATATTACATGCAAGATGTATCCAGGTCAACTGTGTCTTAAAACAACGAGCATTGTCTAAAAACTTGTTTTCATTTGAACTATTAAAAAGAGAGGGCGGTGGTTTTCAATTGTTTTTTCTTAAACATTTCAGTTTACTCCTGCAAAAAGGCGCTATTTTTGCTTGGTAAGAGATTCTGAAGATACGGTACTCCTTGCTATTTATAAAGAGCATAATAACTACAAAAACATACCTAAAAAATAACCATCAACAATGTTTTAAAAGATCACTGGTTAGAAATGGCTTCCAACTGAGCTATTTAACATGGAAATGAACTAAAATGTGAAAAATATTTCTGTACATAAGGCTCTAAAGGCACTGCTTCTAATGACATCATGCTATAGGCTCCTGAATATGGATTGTCCAATATATGGACCGGGTTTGCATTCTTTTTGTTATGAGGTATCGCCCAGTACACGACTGAAAGGCTACTCATGGTTTGGACTACAAAAGACAAAATAAATCACATGGATAAAAGGTAATCTATTCAAATTTCGTTTGAATTGTAAAATATTACAGGTAAAAGGGAAGCAATTCTGATTTCGTGTGCTTTCCGGGAATAATGTGGTTTATTATCTTCCACCTCTAAAACTGAACATTTCTTCATCGTTGTATCTTCACGGGTTTATTTGGGTTTGCGAGCCTGGTTGCGGCACGCGCTTTATCAGAGTAATCATCGCCCAGGCTCAAACAAAATAATTTTTAAAAAACTCCAGATAGCCGAATTTGTTTTCAACAGGAGCAGGTTTCAAGTTATAGCCGTGTCGCCATACAAGACCTTTACTTAATTTAATAAACTTCACAGACACACGCGATTATGGAACTGGATTTTAGATAGCTGGTGGCCACGGTCTTTTCAGTGGGGCCAATTAGGGGGCATAGATATTTTATTGGGGGGGGGGGAATACAGTTTTGTATTAAAATTGTCAGGACCAAGTTTTGTTTTGGGCCGCGCAAAATAATTTAAAGGCGGGTAGGTTCCAGTGTTTATTAAGGGCGGCACATTCCATAGCTTTTACGCAAGAGGCCAGACTGATGAGCGCACAATGAAACATCAACATATATGACGGGTGTCAAAAAAGACCGAAAAAGACCGCAATTTCCACAAATGGGGAGGGGGTGGCTCCCACATTGGGACGCCACTGCTTACAGATGGCAGGTCTAACTGTAATGATGTCATAACTCTCCAAAAAGTAGACAACTTTCTCCACGATGGCGGTACCCTCCTCAGGCTTGAAGGAAATCTCGTGATGCTCACTACCAATGTATTCTGCAACCTGAATAAGCCCATGGAGAAAAAAATTAAATACACGAATTAATAAATAAATATATGAATATATATACATAAATGATACATAATGCCAGTTTAGAAATTATAGTTGATTCAACCAGATATGCCCGTCCCTTTGTATTTTATGGACTGCTTAGACTGTATGAAATAGGGGGAATCAGGAACAATCAATAGTATTGGATAAGCCCATCACATTAGCATTTATCTGCATTTGTTTTATTTACCAACTTTGCAGCTGTTTTCAATAAGAGAGTTTCTACCTGAATGATTTGTTGAGAATACCTCCGCAGAAGTGGGACATAATTTAAATCAGTCTATGGTGTAGGGTTTTGTGATTTGTATTATCAACCTTTTGTATGACTTTTCGCGCTGGCCAAATGGAATGTTATGAATCCTACCGTGAGAGCCACTTTCAGCAGGAGAGAGTTTTAGGGTTTTCGTTTCATTACGGTATGGCAAGAGTTAGTGTCAGTGTTAAAGAATGGCTCATCTGTCACAATCTGAACATTTCTACAAATTGGGATGGTTTCTAATAAAATGTATGTATGAGGACTGTTTCACGAAGTGTATGTTTAAATATATATGATCTCTTTGGCAACGATTTTGTTTGAAAGTAGGCCCAGGATTTGAAGCAGAATAATTCCGTTAACAGTTGTAGCTTCTGCATTCGCACAAGACGTTGGGTGAAGTTCGAAGAGTATACTAGATTTGATGATACATGCCTTTCTGGCAGCCTGTATATCGTGGCTTCCTTCCCGACCAAGCGTGTAGGTCTGTAGGGGATACTGGATGCCAGACTCGCGGGCCAGCTTCACCACCAGGGCCGATACCAGACTAGAGTCAAGTCCGCCTGGGGAAAAGCACGTGACATTAAAGGAAGTACATTTGTTGCACAGTGAATACAATGAGTAATTGGAAAATCTGTCTTTCATATTAACGCAAATGTTCATAGTCATGGGCCAAAGCATGATGTCATAATTGCTTTTTAAAATGCGGTGAATCCTAAAGTATGCTAAACCATCAGCCTACCGGACAACATACAGCCAAGTCGCCGTTGTGACATAAGCCGTTTCCTTACTGCATCAGTAAACAGCAGTCGGATGTTGGCATACACACTTTCCTCTATGAAAGAAAAATCACCCAAGGTAAACAAAACTGTACATGCTTTGGACTAGCAAACAAAAGTACGTTGAGAATGATAATACCATTACAGTAGAAAACAGAGGGAGTTTGAGTTTTCCTACTTAAAAGCCACTTTCTCTGATTTTCACCGATTTTGTTGCGAATTGCTACTGTAATAATAATTATAGTATGAATGTACATGTATATGGAAATAATCGCGTAAAGTAAAGACCAACTCTTGTTGTAAGTGTTTTTTTCGTTCGTAAATACCTTTTTTCTAAGAGGAAATCCGTTGAAATTTTCAGCTAGAGCATGGACACTGCAGTATACCACCGTTCGCTATATAAACATTCCCAATACAATAGGCTTGACAACTTTGTCCACATTCTCAACAGTAAACGTCAATAACTCAGCCTCCTCATGACGATCGAGCCGTACGCTACCACTAGCCGCTCTCTCGCCCTGGTTCTGTATCCCTAAGGAATTATTTACCTGGTGCATGTTTCCCTTCATTTTATGATCTTTCGTGCTTTAAGAGGAATATAAGTTTCTACCTCTTGCATCTTTGATTCTTTTTTTCCCCATGTAGATCCATACCTCGAGTAGCTTTTGGCCTTGCTTGGGGCGAACTTGCATAAAAAAAACTCCATACGTCTGACAATGACGATGGTGACAACGTTTAAAAATAGAAAAAAATTACAAATTTTTGTGACCCCGGCTTTAGTCATTGGCCATTTTGGACTTTTGAAAGGTCATTAATTATTTTTTCGTTTTTCTCATGTACAGTTTTAGGAGAATTATCTTCATGTAATCGTTATGGGCGATTTTGCGAATTATCAGCTTCTTCTTTCAATGGCCACTCAGAAAAGGTAAGGTACTTTCCAAGCCAGGGTCTACTATTGAGAACGAGGTTGAAAGTATACCCTGGGAACGAGGAAAGTTAACAATTTTTCATATGATTGGAGTACTAATATGGCCACTTCTTGCTTCAGGTTTTCGTGCAGCGCTCAATGACCAATAAGTTTACATTAATATATATAGGCCTATGTATACATTTTCAAATGTACAGGCCTATTAACAGTCGTCGGCGTGGTTTCTTAACACCTACTCTTGCAACAAAAAAAACACCTACTCTTGCCAAACTCTTGACAAAAGACTGCAAGAGTATGGCATTCATTTTTGCTACGATGATTTACGATTTCATATAAAAATTGAACAGTTTAATAATAATAATTAATAATTACAGATAATTTATAAGGCGCACAGTATCTGGTGAACCATTCAAAGGCGCCGGTCACTTGTAAATCACTGTCTTTCAAATGAGAGATTGAAGAGATGAGTCTTAAGATCGCGTTTGAATGATGACAGATCAGTTGTATCTCTTAACTCGTTTGGCAAGGAGTTCCAGAGACGCGGTGCACAGCTCGAAAAGGCCCGGTCCCCGTAGCTTGCCAGGCGAGTTATGGGAACAGAGAGTATCTGTGATGAAGAAGATCTGAGGC
The DNA here is from genome assembly GCA_037893225.1 of Hippasteria phrygiana. Classification (NCBI taxonomy): domain Eukaryota; kingdom Metazoa; phylum Echinodermata; class Asteroidea; order Valvatida; family Goniasteridae; genus Hippasteria; species Hippasteria phrygiana. The sequence continues at coordinate 1,583,541 of JAZGUH010000027.1, read as the reverse complement.
CTGGTCGCAGGTTGCGGAGTTGTAACATGTCTCGTATGTAAGATGGAGATAATCCGTGAAGGGCTTTGAATGTAAGGAGCAGGATTTTGAATTGTATTCGGTATTTAACAGGAAGCCAATGCAGATTGAATAATATAGGTGTTATATGCTCGGATGATCTTGTTCTGGTGAGTAAGCGGGCAGACGCATTTTGGACTTTCTGAAGGCGTTTTAATGATTGTTGAGGTAGTCCTGTAAGTAAACTGTTGCAGAAGTCTAGTCTTGATGAGATGAATGCGTGGATGAGTTGTTCAGCTGTATGAAGTGAAAGTGATGCTCTGATTGCTGCTATGCGACGTAGATGCGCGTAAGAAGACTGACAGACTGTGGTAATATGTCGGTCAAGGTTCATAAACCTGTCGAAAACGACGCCAAGGTTACGCGCATCAGAGCAAGGAGTAACCAGAACATCACCAATGCGTATGTCTGGAATATTAACTTCCTGTCTGAGGTGAGGTGAGCGAATGACAAGAAACTGGGTTTTGTGGGCGTTTAGTTTGAGTAGATTGGCCGCCATCCACCTGCGTATGTTGTCTAAGCATGTTTCAAGGATGTGTTGTGTGTTGGTGTCATCATCGGGTATACTGGGAGAAAAGGTGGCGTAAAGCTGCGTGTCAACTGCGTAAAAATGGGGAAGGAGGCCATGGTGTTGGGCAATGCGGCCAAGGGGTGATATGTATAAGGTAAAAAGCAGAGGCCCTAAAACAGATCCTTGTGGTACACCAAAGCTGAGCTTAGAGTATTTGGATAATTCCCCTGATAAATGAACAGACTGAGAACGATTATGCAAATATGATTTGAACCAATCAAGAGCAATTCCATAAACCCCAAATTGATGCTGCAATCTATGCAAGAGGATGTCATGGTCAATGGTGTCGAAGGCTGCTGATAGGTCAAGTAGAACTAATAGAACAGCCCTTTTGTTGTCGACAGCCAGCATGATGTCATTGTGGACTTTCACCAAAGCTGTTTCTACACTGTGGAACCTGGTATATGCGGATTGAAAATCATCGCGCAAATGGTGCTCAGTGAGATGGGAATTCAACCTGGCAGCAACTACCTTCTCAGCAGCCTTCGACATAAATGATAAGTTGGAAATTGGGCGATAATTATTTAGATCGTTATGGTCAAGTGATTGTTTCTTTATAACAGGTGTGATGAGAGCCCTCTTGAAGCAATCTGGAAAGTGGCCAGAAGTGAGGGATTTGTTAATTATTGCCGTTATCGGCCCAATCAACACGTCGATGTGTTCCTTCACCATGGATGTTGGAATCGGATCAAGGGTGCAGGTCTTCGTGGGTGAGTTCTTGATGACCTTCATCACTTCCTTGTCAGAGGCGGTGGTCAACGTAGTGAGGGGGAGTTGATGAAACTCCAAATCTGCTTCAAAAGGGTCAGTGTTGGGGCCAGCGTGTAGGGGTATGTCGTATCTGATTTTGGTGATCTTGTCTTTGAAAAAATCAGAGAAGGTGTTGACCATTGCTGAGGCATTTGGAAATGATGGGAGAATGGGTGTGGTTTTCCTGTGCATAAGATGGTTGATGACCTGGAAAAGGGCTTTTTGGTTACCCTCACAGTCACGTATTTTATCGGAATAATAGTTGGCCTTGTAGTTGTTGAATTTGGCTTTAACCAATTCTCGCTGAGTTTTGAAAAGATCGCGGTCCACCTGGAGGTTAGATAAACGCCAGCGTCGTTCAAGTTGTCGGCGCCTGCGTTTAGCTGAAGCTATGTCCTCGTTGTACCAAGGAACCTTAGGTTTGACCAAGATCGTGCTGGTTTTGGTTGGAGCATGGGTGTCGAGCAATGCACTGAGAACGGTGTTATAATGATCGATTAGGGGGTCGACTGGGTTACTGATGAGAGAAGATGCGGTAATGTCATGTTTAAATTTGGCCTGGTCTATTGTCTTCATTTTGCGATAGGTAACCTGACGCTTTATGTATTTGGGTTTCTCCAAGTCAAGCTGACAGTGGATTGCGCAGTGGTCAGAGATAAAGTCTGCTGTTGTAATGGACTGTATGAGGGAATGAGGTTGTCGAGTGATCACAAGATCTATTGTGTGACCAGACGCGTGAGTACCGGTGTGGACCCTTTGCTGCATGTCGTACTGTATGAGTAGATCACTGAACCGTCTGTGGTCAGTGGAATTGTCACCCCAATGGACATTAAAGTCACCAAGAATAATGAGGTCCCCGGTGAACAATACCTGGCTGTCAAGCAGATCAGCAAACTCGTCAATGAACGTACTGAATGGGTAGTTCGCTTTCTTAGATGGTGGTGGTCGGTATACAACAATAATACGGAAGTGTTTGGCGTTGCTGTGGTTATGAATGAAGTCTGCTTCGATGAATTCAAAGGAAGATGGCGGTTGGTTATTGGCGTGCTTGACAACGGACGCCGAGAGGCTTGATTTGTAGAGAAGTGCCACACCACCTCCCCTCCGTCCTTTCCTGGGCGTGTGGATTAAATTAAAACCTCTGGGGGTAACGTCATGGGTGTGTTTATCTTGTTCCAAACGAAACCAAGTTTCCGTCAATGCCAGTATGTCAATGTTGTAATCGTTTATGTGATCCTTGATGAGATCAGGCTTGTTGCATGCAGATTGGCAATTTATTAAGCCAAGGTGCGTCATGTTGCCGTTCGATAGGCGATCAGCAGTAATGTTCTGGGGTGAGAGGGTGCTGGTGTCAGTAACTCTACGTTTTCCTCCTCTGCTTCCCCTGTGTCGATGGTGCCATTTTAAGATACCTAGGGATTTCATGTGATCGAAAACCATTCTAGGGAGTTTGAACATTTGGGTCGACATACCGGATTTGATGTCGTGAAGATCGCCACTGGTATACTGTAGTGCGTTGTAGATATACATCGCTGGTAGCGGTAGAGTCAGTGTCAGTAACAACAGGCAGCAACAATGAAGGTGAACCATGCTTACAGTTTTCAGTTCCTTGACGACTTGATTGGCAAATGTTCCCTCCAGATCACGATTTCAGACAAATTGTATTGCCAACAGTTCAAGTAACTGATCTATGATCAATGACACGTCTTATGATCAATCTTTGCAGACCAAAGTTGGACGGATTGTTGCAAAAATAATGCTGATTTACGAGAGACCAAAAATGGGGCTGCCGGTTGGGCGCACACCTATACCTATACAGTTTAGTATTGAAAACATTCTTAACAGACATTTGTCGTAGCTATGACGAACGTGGGCCTAAACTATATACATCCGAAATGTTAGCGAAAAAGAGTTGAGGAAATTTAGGTCGAAAATTTTCGGAAACGGGAAGAATTAATTCTTCCCGTTTTGGTCACGTGATATTGGTGACTACCAAACCGACGAAGCGATGATAGACTAGTAATTTTTTTAGGTCCGGTAACTTGACTATTGTCTGATTTACCAACTGATGGCTGAATGGTTGATGGGATGTCGGACCACTTAGGTTTCTTCTCGATACTGTGAAACTCCGTGCATTGGAGGAGTGTTACTTTGCCAGAGGGGCTGAGGTCGTAACTTTCAACATGTCCTGGTAGAAATGGCTGTATTTCGCCTCTGTGGCCATTTTCTGCGCGGGCTAACTCCAACAGACCTGCGGTGGAGATATAAAAACAAAATGTATAGCCTTTCAGATACATTTTAGCGAAAACAATGAAAAACTACAAAAACTATTTCCTCCACTATTGCTTTTATAACTATCGTGAACATATAACAAATGAAGAATGTGATTAATTTTTGTTTTATAAATTTATCAGGACCGAGAACGAAAATAATAGTCTAGAGTGTGTATTGGGTATAGGGGCAATGGGGGGGGGGGGGGGGGGGGGTACGTACCCCTTGCTCCCATATGGGTATATTCTTTCCAGCAGATCTATTGTAAAATCATCTCTAAAAAGGAAAGGAAAAGGAATTTGTCATTCTTTCCTGACCTTTGACCTCAGAGCAAATCGCCAGAAAGCCATCATCTCTCAGCAGTTTGAACATCGGCCGAACACCATGCGTGTCTCGCCCCAGCAACACCTACATGAACATGAACGTAAAACCATGTGGATGAAAAGGAACGGCTAGAAAATGTCCTGATGTTACTTAGACGTTATACAAACTGGCGTTGTTTAATGTTTAATAGATTATAGTGTCTCAAGCTCAAAAAAATCCCTCAGTTTGTGTGCGTTTTAAACATTAATGTCCTCCCAGAATAGTGGTATAAACACAAATTGAAGTAAATGTCCCTGATCGCAGCAAGGAGTACAAGTTCGCAAAATCTGGCTAGGAGTAGACAGGCAGCTGTCATGGGCGTCGCCAGGATTTTTGTCCAATGGGGGGGGGGGGGGAAAACACTCACCAGAAAGCAGCAATGGGAGAAATCACCGGCCGTGGAAAAATAGAAGGGGGGGTGGGGGTTGGACATCACTCGACGCTTTGTTCAAGACCACGATATAGGCCTATTGTATGAGCCGCATTTTAGGCTAGGCCCCTTTCAAAAGGTTTCGAATGTTAAATATACATTTAATTGTGAACGACATTGACTTAAAACCTCTTTTCTTTGTTATTAATGTATTTGTTTCTCTTTTTTGAATTTCCGGGGGGGGATCCCCCCCCCCCTCCCCCCCCCCCCCTCCCCCCCCCCCCCCCTGCGACGGCCATGGCAGCTGTTTAATCTTCGCTGGGAGTGATCAGGAAGTTTTTCTTAATCTACGCTATGGGAGTGGACAAACAGATATCTTATCCTAGATAACCTCTGATTATCGTGTGTGGTTATGCACGTGTACCTTTTTGGCGGCCGTGTCCAGCAAACAGAATGCGAAGACCCCATCCAGCATGGAGGCAGTAAACTCCGCCCCTCCGTGGGCGTACAGGTGAATAATGGCCTCTCCATCGCATTCCGTTTGGTACGGAAAGGCAAACTGCTTCTGCAACTATAGAGGACAAAACGAACGCGCATTACAGTAACCACATATATGTACATTGTACATGCATGCAATGAATACCCAGTTCAACAAAAAGAAGGTGGGTTTTTCTTTGAGGATTGTTATTGAATATATAATTTTAAATCGGGGCTTTTTAAAAGGTACTTATATACTTTAAAAAAATTACTATAGTTTTACTGGTTTTTTTTGGTAAAGCGTTTGAGATTTTTAGTGTAAAACGCTTCATTAGGAATAAATGATTATTATTACTAGAAATAACGATAAACATGTTTTGTTTTGTTTTAGGTTTTGGTGTGTTTTCTTTGCTGAAAGGTGTTATCGGAAGCGTTGTTCTGGCTCATGTGTTTACCCTCAATTCAAACGCTCGGTCCCGATGAAGCAGGCGACGAATACACCCATTAGGGCTTGCCGGGACGAAACGGAGAAAAGAAATGAACTCATTGCACTTACTGTGCGGTAGTTGTAAATTTCTCCATTGTAAAGGACCCAGATGTGGGGATGGCTCCGGATCCTCATTGGCTGCTCACCGAATGCGTCATCCATGATGGCCAATCGGTGGAAGGCGAGGCAGCAGTTCTTGAAGTGATTGATGTTCTCCATGCGGAAAGAGTCCGGCCCGCGATGGGCGATCTTCAGGGCATTGTGGTAATGCTTGGACACATCCTGGTCGCTCCCGAAAATAGCCCAAATTCCGCACATGATGTAGCCAATTGTTTCAAACGCTAATTGCCAACTCCAAATTCAAAGAGCATATAGGGCCCTATGAAATTTTACTGAGTTCTGCAGATACTGTGAATAATTTGTAATTGAAAGAAGTGTTGTGGAATGGTCAGGTCAGGGTGGAATTGCTTTTCATATCGGCCTACATTTTTGGAATACAAAAGCTTTGCAAGAGCAAGTTTCCAATCCAAAAGCACATAACAAATACATTTTGTGCACTTTCTTTTCTCAGGTTGGACGGGCGGGCTGGCGGAATGTTTAATTTGAGTGAATAATTATTAATCTTAGAGAACAAATTATTCTTCACTAAATTTCCATAACAAATTTTAACAAGAAATTTAATGAGAATTTTCATGTATAATGCGATCTTGTATGTTGTGTTGGAAATGGTTCAGAACAGGATTTTGTTTTGTAAATGCTCCAGCAGTGTACATTAATTAAAGAGACACCGTCTGTGCTCTTCAACAAATTTGATATTTTTTCTTCTCTGTACTTTCTTCTTACCATTTTGGGCGTCTGCAACCCTCCAAAAACGGCTTTTATTCTTGGTTGCTTTCGCGCATATATTATTACTGGTGGGTTGCAAATTATTCAATAACTAAACGCAGGTGTTTTCTTTTTTCGTTCGCTGCCTATTAAAAAGTGGATACTTTTTGTATCCAAGCAAGAGTAAAAAAAAAAAAATTGGGGGGGGGGGGGGGGCAGTCAAAAAGAGCACAGACAGTAATCTGTAAAAAAAATAATAAACAATTTATATACAAAAATGAAACTACAACTATGATGGAAACACCCAAGTTACAAGAGAGAAACTTACCAATTATTCATTGAATTAAGCCGAGACCAATCATGCAATGTCATACAGTAGTACTCTCCCTACAATCCTGGTCAGGATTTTGTATTGTTTCTACACACTAACCCATCCCCATAGACTAAGCACATGTTTACGTGTGAGGACACCTTCCGGTGAGGACAGTATTGTTCGGTTATTTGTTCCCTTTGTTATACCCTCTTTTTTTGTGCTCACCAGTATGTTATCGATATTATATATATGTGGTGATTGTGCATATAGGCCTACTTTACATGCACATGTACATGCACATGGGTCATTCCATAAATTTGGGGTCCAAAAGTGTGACATGTTTTCGTGTCCCGGTTACATAGTGATATTATGTAAGATTTTGTACCTGCCAAACAAGTAACAAATAGTGTGAAGTCAATTTTAATGATACTTGATGGGAAGGGTTACCAAAACATGTCACACTTTTTGACCCCAAATTTATGGAATGACTCACACGTACATTACATACAGAGTCGTGTTTTACTATACAACTTACACATTACCTGCGTTTTTAACAAAAGACCCCCCCCCCCCCCAGACAACGTACGGTGATGTTATTTCTTTATGATTGTGTCCTAAAAAGCCCCAGTCCCACAGGGCCCCCGGTTCATGCCGGTTACGGGGTGCAACGGGGTGGGCCTTAGTGGGATCGTAGTGGCAACGGGGTCGTATAGGTAGAACCGTGCCGAACCGGGAGTTATTTTTCAACGCCACGGATCTTCACGGTGCAACTACGTATCACCCAGGACCCAACACGGCTCGCCACCGTATAGTGGCGCCGGGACAAACCGTGGCGAACCGTAGCGATGCCGGGGAGAACCGTAGCGATGCCGGGGTGAACCGTGGTGAATCGTGGTGGTCCGGGGTGAACCGTAGCTAAACCGTACTGAAACCTTGTTCATCCGTAGTGCTGTCGGGGCGCTGTCGGGGTGCTGCCGGGGTGGACAATGGTGATCCGTGTAAGAAACGTGGTGCAACCTGGACGACGGTCGTCGGTCGTGATTTTCTTCAAAATTTGACCAAGAGGTCCCGGTTCACCACGGTTCATGGTCCGGGGTGAACCGTGTAGGTCCGTGATACCGTACTGTATGGGACTGGGGCTCTTAGTGGTATACATGGGCGGAGATCCCGGGGGGGGGGGGGGTGGGGGGATATATACCCCCCCCCCCACTTTTTGACCTGGGGGGATGACCAATGTAATCACCCCCGCCCCACTTTTTAAGGGTAGGCGTACTAACTTGCGCAGAGTCCGTAACTTGCCAATACATGTATTTTTGTTTCGCTATACACGTGATGACTTTCTATTGTTCCCTTTAATATAACCCATCCCCATAGACAAAGCACTAGTTTGCCTGTCCTCACTTTTTCAGGAACAAAGAAATAAATGTGAGGACAGTATTGTTCCCTTTGTTATACCCTCTTTTCTGTCCTCACGTGTAATGCGATACCATGACACCTTGACAGGCCAGCAAGTGCGAGTGTCGTTCGTTTACTTTCCCTGCATTGAGTTTAAACGCACTGTGTGTGGGCAAAAGCTCGGTATGTACAGGCGCGGATCCAGGGGTAAATTGAGTATAAAAAAAAAGGGGGAAACAAAAGAGAAAAAAGAGAAGAGGGAAAAAAGAGGGGGAGGGCAACCTCCTTAAATAAAATACCGCCGCCGATATTAAACATCTGCTGTGTCTACTTTTTGGCATAAAACTACTGAAAAATGCAATAAGAAAAAAAAGGTTATCAATCATGCCATGGAACTGAATCCCTCTTTTAAGAGAAAACCGGAGTATTTCCCGGATCCATGGGATTTCAACTCTGTCCATCGATCCCCCTTCAATCCTCCTTGCCGGGTTCGATCCCCTTTTAATCCCTTTGCCGGATCTAGTGTAAACGCGGTGCATCTCAACATATAATCCCCTTGGGGAGTTTATTACAGGTTAAATGGCCCCAACCAGCAGGAAACAATGGATCACTTGACTGAATGACATACTAAATGTGCCTAAATCCTCTATTATGTCTTGCAGCCGATCTGCCGATGGTTTTAACACAGGGCAAGGAACAGTCTGAAATCAAGCCCTTTTCTTGAAAACTTCAACTGAACTGAATTAAAACCAAGACAAATTCCGGATAAATTAAAAATGAAGGGGGGAAACTGAAAATTAGACGCCAAAAATGGGGGAGGGAGAAACTTAGATTTTTGTAGTGATGCATGACATGCTAACAAATGGCCAAAAAATAATGGCTAACATAATATATTCTCCATATACAATGTAATCTTAACAACTTAAAAAAAAAAAAAAATCAGGTGAAAGTGGTCAGGAATCGCCTAAAAGGCCTATTTACACACGCGCGCGGTAACGGAATTCCGCGCGGTTAAAAATATAGAACACATGGTTTTCTATGGGGTTGTTTACATTAAGAGCGGACAAACCGCGCGGTATAGCGATAAACCGCTGCGTTTAGAAACCAGAGCGATTTTCCAAATATACCGCGCTGAGACTGCGCGTTCTGACCAATCAGCGTTCTCGTTGGATATGACGTCACGATCAGCTGGCACGTCTCTAAAACAAAGATGGCGTCGTACGGGAGTAGCAGCACTGAGATTTTGATCCTGGAAGTAGAGAAGTATCCTCAATTGTATGACACATCACTAGAAGCCTACAAAGATGCAGTCAAAAAGCAAGACATTTGGGAGTGTATAGGAGCGAGAGTGGACATGCATGATTTTGGGTTGAACTAGTGCCAAGATTTCTGCAAACTGACCACGCGACATTGAAGTACCCAAAATAAACGATCTTCATGACTATCTAACTCTCGTACTAATCTGTGGTATTCCCCAAGCTCTGTCCTTTTCTGAAGAGTTTCATGAACCCAAATTCGTCGTTTTTTTTTTCGCTTGAGACGCAATCTTCTCGCCAAGATCAGAAGTAACAGAGCTTCCTCGTGCCTTCGATTCTTTTTGCGGGGCGCCATTGTTTTTGTGGAATGTCGATGCATTAACATAAATACCGAACGGGTTTCCGCTCGTGTGTAAATGTAAAATATCGCGCGGTATACCGCTTTCCGTTACCGCTTTCCGTTACCGCGCGCGTGTGTAAATAGGCACCACGGAGCATCCAGAATCCAACATTTTCTGGGGCCCTTAAGCGGGCCCCGGACCCCACGCCGTAAGGGCTTCGCGCTCGCATTTATCCGTTTTGGGTATGTCCCCGTCTAGATTTGTGTAGTCATGACATGGCTAAAATAATCACTCGAAAATAGTGCCTAAAATCATGATATACATGTATATATTCTCCATAAAATCGTCACAACTTTTGTTTAAGAAAAGTCAGGTGAAAGTGGCCAGGAATCGCTTCAGATTGCACCACGGAGCATCCAGAATCCAAAATTTTACGGGCCCCCTGGCCCCGGACCCCACGCCGTAAGGGCTTCGCGCTTCGAGCTTCGCATTAATTTGTCCGTTTTGGGTGTGCCCCCCGTCTACAAAATTCCTCGATCTGCGCCTGATGTCGGAAGGTAGATTGGTTGGTGGGGAGACAGTTTATGCCTACGACAAGCACAGTAAGGTGGGGAATAGTCGGTCTTTGCCACATTAGAACGCGGAAGTTCAGATCCCAACAAATATGAACGCACGTGCGGCGCATGTAATACAATGTAATTAAAATACAGATAGCAGACTTCAACTGACATTCACTGGGAATCGGCGCGCATCACACACAAACGTTTGTGCGTCCTGCAAAAAAGTGTTTGGGAACTTTTGTTAAAGCCTGAGTTTTGCATCTCCGGCATTCCAGTTATAATGTCGTCAAGTATACATCATTGTCCACCATATGTTTTCATAGTTTTTGTCAAGTGTAGACCAAATCACATTCTAATCATGCCTTACCAAAATGCATCTATAGGCATTATTTTGCAATAATTATTTTGTAAATAATTTATTCTTAAAATAATGCATAGGCATTATTTGTGTTGCTAGGTGACCAGAGCTCCATTGTGCAAAGAGACGCTTACGCTTCCAAATACATTGGATGAGAAATTTGAGTTTTGAAGATCTTTTGTATTTTGTAATGCCTGAAGGTGTTAATTATTGTCATTTATTGCAATTCAAGCTCAAGAAAAGGTTAAATTTTGACACAATTTTGCACCTAAAATTGTGTAAACCCCAGGGGCTCCAGGGGGGCTTTACCTCAACCCCTAGCAAGGGCTTTGCGCCTGCAACCCACCAGGGGGCCCTTAAGCGGTCCCTTGGACCCCGTGCCGTGTCGCGCTCCACACAAGGATGGCCTTTCAAAAACCATCCCCCCCCCCCCCCCCATGTAACAAGAAATCTCCGCGCATGGTGGTATACAAATACGTTGGCGCATGCAGACCCAACTGCGGTTCAATGCGTACGTACATGATGTATAGTAAATCTACAGGCGTGCAGAAAATTTGCCATGGAATCTCGCAGCGATATGAAACATTATCTGTTTTTTCTTCTTATTGGAAATAATGGCTTTTTAATGAAACAAAGCTTACTTGTTGCGATGGTATAGTTGACAATTCCAGGAAACACTCCTTCAAATGGAAAACTGACGGTCTATTAACGACATTGTTAGATCGCGGCGGCGCCCCGTGTTCTACGAAAAAGTGACCTGTGCCCCCGTCAGGCATTACACGGACGGCTCCGATGCTTTAGGTAATTTTAACTTTGTGCATACTTCAATAGGGCCATTGCTTTGTGCACAACCCGTAGCAGTGACCACCGACCAATCAGCCACGCGATGGCGTTTCGTGGCCACACCTCGCATGTGGTAGCACTCTTGTGGTTGTGGCTGTCAATGACTGCAAAGGTCAGAGCGTATTGGAAGTGACCTACCTTGGCCTAGTATTTCATAAAGACAAAAGAGTGAGGGTAACGTGAATGGAAAAATTATTCGTTTAGTTTCTTATGTTTTAAGGAAAATGTCGTGTCCCCCCCCCCCGCTTAAAAAAAATTCCTACAATTAAGTACCGTCAAGATTCTTCAACATTTCAAATTTTCCGGTCTTATACATTTAAATCTGCAGCAAGTCATATCTCAGAGAGTACACTGTATAAATAGTACGTATATGTTTCGACAAAACGGGCTTCATTAATTTTAAACATCGCATCATTTGTCTGAAATAAACATTACGGTATACGTAGTGTAAAGCTCAGAAATAATTTAATACATCAATATCAGTGAATGGAACCCAAAACGAACTCCGGTCGTTTGCGACAATACATGAATGTTTACTACAACCAATTATTTTCACAACATTAGTACTAGACATTTATTCAACTTGTTTACATACGAACATTAATGGTTATAAGTATACAAAAAAGTAAATGTATGGATGATCAGCAAAATACATGTAGGCGATGGAATTCAACCGTAGGTGTAGGGATAAAGCAAATAGCCTTCCCTAACCCCTAAATTGTTTAGACAAAGCCCGGTTTTTATATTCTTGAGTATTTTAAGATGTTTTATTGTACTAGTTGTAGGCACTTCTGGTATTATCAAATGAATATTTATACTTTAAAAAAAATCGAAAAAAAATCCCAACTTAAAACGATTCATTTTGTGGATATTTTGCTTGAAAAAGCAACAAAATTGTTCGACCCCCTAAATTCAGAAAAGGCCGGGGGGTCTCATGTATTTCTATTGATAAATTGCTTTGACCCCCTCAATTCAGAAAAGGGGGTCGCGTGTATTTCTAATGGTAAATTGCTCGACCCCCTAAATTCAGAAAAGGGGGGTCGCGTGTATTTCTAATGGTAAATTGCTCGACCCCCTAAATTAAGAAAAGGCGGTATGTCGCGCGTATTTCTAATGGTCAATTGCTCGACCCACTAATATTAGAAAAGGGGGGTCGCGTGTATTTCTAATGGTTTTGCTCGACCCCCTAAATTCAGAAAAGGGGGGTCGCGTGTATTTCTAATGGTAAATTGCTCGACCCCCTAAATTCAGAAAAGGGGGGTCGCGTGTATTTCTAATAGTAATTAAATAGCTCGACGCCCTACATTCAGAAAAAGGGGGTTGTGTGTACTTCTCATGGTAAATTGTTCGACCCCCTCAATTTAGAAAAGCTGGGGTCGCGTGTATTTCTAATGGTAAATTGCTCTACCCCCTAAATTCAGAAAAAAAGGGGGTCTCGTGTATTTCTAATGGTAAAATTGTACCATATATAAAAATATCAGGAATTAACTTGAAGTAGATCTGGTATGGTGATGTCTGGATGGTCTGGACTACTAGTCAGTAATAACTTGCAACAGAATACAATCTGTATTAAATATGTAACGGGATGAAATTTTATGGCCCCCCATTTTTTTGATAACCTAGACCTCACAGGCCTAGGTTGATAAATCATTAATAAGAGTGGGTTGGTTGTTTGGCAGCGCGAGTGGGCGATTGGCAGCAGAACTTGCAGCCAATCATAGGTCCTTGAGGAGGGAATGTCTAGTTCAGTGACCGGTCCTCTCACTTGGCCACTGGACTCCGTCAGGGACAGAGTGCTAAGAGAAACTGCTCTGGTCCATCTGTCTCCTACCTCTAAACCTGAACCTGCCAAACTCATAAAGTTCGTCCCCTGTCCTGCTCTAGGTGAGTTTGATATTACTCTTATCTTACTTATATTCCTAGGTTGAAGGTTTATTCTTTCCTTAAAAGTTTAGACCAAGTCGCCACCCGTCATCACTATGTTTTGCCTTTCATGCTGTCACTGTATTTTCTAGTTGATGTTTCTAACTTAAGTTGCTAATTATAAGTTGCCTACGTCATAGTACTCGAGTGCCGCCACAAATCTTAGCTGCGGTATAAAGGAATTGTTGATTTGATAGTTACAATGTTTAGACCAGCACCATGTGAATTGCATTTCCCTTTAATCTTTGAACTGATCTGTGATTATATATTATTGGATACTGTTTTATCGAGAACAGATGATGCATTCCAAAAGCTGCACATATTACCGATTTACTATTTTTCATGAATTTACAGAATATTGGTTATTTGAATAGATTTCCAAGTTTGCTTTATCTTGCCATTACTTTATGAGAGACTTGTGGCGACTCCAGTCTAAATAAAGTAAAGCTTTATTTAAGAACAGTTAAATGATGACTGCTACAAGACCCACACCTTGTCCTTGCACTTCCTAGAAATTGCCACTGAACTTTTAGTAACCTTTTGACCGTTGTGCCAAAAGGCATTGCCACCTGCATCTGGTAACTGTTTTGTAGAAACCTTGGGTTGGTCTAAACCCTAATGCAGAAACACTTGAGTGATATATTTACGAGGCCAAGGTTTATTGCAAATGTCCATTAGGGATAAAAGTTTCACTTTGTTACTTCTATATTTTGAGGAGTGTGGTTCTTGTAGTACAAATTCTATGAATTTGTAGTAGCTTATTGTGTTTGATTGCTTGCTATTTTCTCTTCGTCATTACTTTTGACATTTTATAGTCTAGTTTGATATTTATCATTTTCTTATTTACTCGCTTATGTTCATTTATTATATTTACTCTGAGATCCGATTTTGATGACTACTTTGAATGATCCAGTACTTATCCCGGACTTTTGATCTTATTAATTCTAAAGATACGTTAGTCATGTTCTATTCTTCTGGAATGTTTTGCAATAATTTCCTTAGTTGCAAGGTCCCACACATGGCATAAGACATTGTGTGGCAGTATCCTTTATCATGCACAAGTTATTGGCCCTGTGGTTTAATGTCCTTGGTGAAGGTTACTTATTTCCTTGTAAGACAGTGCTGTGACTAGGGGAATTGACCAGCGGTCGTGACCATGACAGTTACCTGCACACAATTTCCTATTATTAAAGGGGCACTTTGACTTAAAGCATTTCATTTTTACTTTTTATAGCTTAGACATAATTATCATTCTTTTAATATTTTATTGACTTGGCCACTGGACTCCGTCAGGGACAGAGTGCTAAGAGAAACTGCTCTGGTCCATCTGTCTCCTACCTCTAAACCTGAACCTGCCAAACTCATAAAGTTCGTCCCCTGTCCTGCTCTAGGTGAACACATTATCTGCAGGGAGCAGAACAGCAAAGCACCCTATAGAGCGATCCAGCCTGGACAGCGGGTTTCTGGCTGTTCAAAGCCAATCTCACCAAGGCAACGTGGTTCGTCCCCTGATCAAGGATTGAACACGTTGTCCGGAACCCCTTTGAACTGGCCCATCACTTCCCCTTTTTGGGACATTGCTCCACCTGCGCGTGACCGCACTTCTTCAGCCATTCAGTCCTTCCTTCTACAAGTCCCCAGAGACCCCTTCACTCGGAGCCAGTCGTCATCAAGATAGGCTATTTCAACTTTCATAATTGTATATTTTTATTGTTATTGTGTATTTTTGTCTAAACCCACCGGGTATTTAACTTGTGTAGTTATTATCCAACAGATGGATAATTACTACGCGCCATGCAGCGTAATTAAATCTTAACCTTCTTAAAACTAGCCTGGAAAATGAAATAAACTCAACTTTGTTTACCTTAAAAGAAGCGTGAACGTAGCAAAATTTATTATGTGCAGCGTGTGTCGCATTATAGCACACACAAACCTGTTACAAATACTAGCCTACACAACTTTTGCCTTAAAACTACACGTATCACTAACCACTTTAATACGATAAATGCAACTTGTACGCGACACTTCGTGACACGTAGCATGTGTTCACAATGTTCACACGAGCCAAAAGTTCCACTTTGAGGTTTGACGAACCCCCCTTCCCCCAAGTCTTGGGGCAGGCATAACAGGCAACGGGCCTGTACTAGCCAACAACGACACCCAGCCAGTGCCCTTGCAGGTCATAAAATAGGGCCCTAGAGATGTGCTGGGCCAGGATCTTTGGAGGGTTGCTACAGGGATCGCTGCCCACAGGCTGATTAGTTTAGCAGAGAAATGTAATAGGTCATGGGGGTGAGGTCTGTGGTCTACACTGAAGTACATTACAAAGGGATGGTCTTAACTAAAAGGCCTTACAAAATAATGAACAACTATATATTTGTGAACAAATGCACAACGGCCACTACACTGCTTGATTGTGGTTAGGGTCTGGAAGCCTCTTGCTGGTAGTTCTTCAATATACAGGTCTTTGCCCTGTGCCTAAATTTCTTCTCTACTTAGTAAAACTATTACTGTCCTGAAGACGACCGCCAAATAATAACCCCAGAAATATGACTCTACACATAGATACTGCCTTTGGGAATTCTTTGCTTTTAGAAAATGTTAAAAACCTTGCTTCATAAAAAGCATCAAAAGGCCTCCAACATTTGACTGTTGTTTTGTCCAAGAAAAGTTAATGCACCTTGAACATTTATGAATAATCTGTTATTTGAAACTCTAGTATCAAAGTTTTCAGTCCAAAATTTGGGTAACATTATTCAATAAATGTATTTGCAAAATAATGCATTTGCAAAATAAAAGGATATATCAAGCCTCCGGGCTTGAGATCGTGTATCACGTTCCATGTACGCGATGCACACAAAAAAAGTGCTTATAAACAGCACATCAGTTCACAATACAGATTTTCATAATACACAATTAAAGGACTAAATATCCTGAACGCCACAATTAAGTATACTGAATATTTCGATTGTGGAAGATTATAAGTAGATTTAAAAATACTTCCAAATGGACAGGTAGCCTCATACAACGCGCTGTATGAGTGACCCACAGTGCCTGCTTATTATGTGAGGCATAAACTGTACAGCCTTGGCGGTCAAACCCCCTCGACTCCATCCTAGTACTGTGGGATTGACCCAGCTATGCAAATGCTCTCCTCTCGTCTCTCATTGGGCACTGTCGTTTAACACACAAAACCCTGGCAGCCCAGGGTTTTGTGTGTAAACTTAAAATGACCGAAAGCATCGAGGCCGTCCGAGTAATGGGGCCCAATTTCATGGCTCTGCTAACTACAGCTTTCCGCGTTTACGATCACCATTTTGCGCTAACAGCGCTACGGAACAATTCTGCGCTAACCCTGTAAGCACATAATCCTTAGTTACGGGATGTACGCATGTCAGGAGCCAAAATTCCCCGCTAGCGCGTGAAATACGCTTGCCGTAAGCACAGAATTTTCTGCTACAGTAAGCGGGGATTTTTCGCTAACGGTAAGCAGAGCCATGGGCCCAGGTGGGTATGACGTCATGGCGTTTCCGGAAGTGTCCGGGCGCGGGAAAGTGCATTCCATAACCGAATGCGATATTTTTTGTTCGTACTTTAGTCCAGAATTGTCAGGGTGTTTCTGTGTAGTTGGCTATAATGCTGCAAGACAGGTTCTCAGACTTGTTTTCCCTTGAAATAAAATCCTCCACACCACAATTAGTACAAGAAAAAGAAAAAAACAGGTGCCGGCCGGCTGCTGCCTTTTTCTGTTTTTCTGCCAAAAGTGGGGGCTATTTCCCCTAAGTGGAAAAAGTGGGCGGGGGGGGGGGGGGGAATGGACCCCTCCCCCCTTTCCGCCATATACCCCGTGATCTAAAGCAATTACGCTCTACCAATATACAACATGGTCGACCAAATCGGTTTACTGCAACCTGATACAGTTTTCTAAGGAAGTCACTACATCTCGCGCGGTTGTGCGATGCTTATTACATATATTATTTTATGAAATTAAGTATGCAAATGAGCATACCTATGATAATTATCTGTGCAAACTTTCATTTAAATTTATGAAAGGGTTTTGTAGTTATCACACACTATAAACGCGTCTGTGGTATGAACACGTTTTTGTGTACAATTAGCTCATTGAAACGAGTACGGCAGCTGAATTAAAGGGACACATTGCCTTCAAATGTCATGAAATTTTGCTGTTTGGAAATGTTCTTTGTTTTTTATAAGAGTTGTTCATGCCAAAAAACACGTATAATGTGTTGTAATTAGTGAGTAGTGATTACAAAACAAAAAATTTGCCGCTGACTCCAGACATCTGACCCGCGAAAAATAGACTTATTTCCAGTAGTAAATACCACCGTCTAAATAATGCGCAAAATACGCTGTAAGAGTCTTTAGGCTGGCGCCGCAGCCAGTGGCCTTGTGAACCTATCAGATGACCGCCAGGTACAATTCTCTACCTCGCGACACATACCGCCAGTGCTGCGCGCCGTGCCACAGTACATCAAAATGGATCAACAGAACGTACTTCAACCAGATGCGACTGGAAATACGACTGGTGAACACGGTACGCCATTTTGTGGAGTCAAAAATTTGGTTCTACAAAATGGCGGACCGTTATTTGTCACGAAATTAAACAAAAACCACGCAATTTGAATGGATAGTTATGTGAATCTTTATATTATACTTTTTAAAAAAGCTTCCCAATCATATCCATTTCAGTTTTATAGCCCAAATCGCAAAATCCAAAGCAATGTGTCCCTTTAAGGCTGTGAGCGCTGTCTTGGCCTGCGTGTCCCCGCCCTGGCGCTGGCCAGTGCAGCAAGCAAGCTGTAGGGCCTACATAAAGGCTGGTCGGTCGTGCGATGAAAATTGCCTGACGCTGATGGTCGCTGGACGCTACGCCGTTTTGATGGAGATCAATGGTTGTGCATCAACGTTTTTGCGTTAAGCGCAATACGCGGAATTAGAATAGCGCAATACGCAGAGTGCGATCGTGGGCTTAGGGGTCCGCGTTTTGGCGGTCATAAAAAGTCATAAACAGTCATAATAAAGGTTTGTATCGGTTGTTTCTTGTCGGTGAATTTCTTTGGGAATTTGAAATTAGCGAGAATTAAGCACCAGTTAAATAGGCCTACTCAAATAACAAAAATAATTAACAAAAGAGAACCAGTTTTCGTTATGACCGCCAAAGCGCACCCTTTGTAGAATATCACTGTTGTGTCAATGGATCGACCAATCAGGATTGAGAATTCCAATTTGCTTAAAGATAAATGGAAGTATCCCCACTGCACTTCGAATTCGTGCAGCTTTATTTAACGCTTAACGCAGTGGACATGGATTACGGACACATGGATTTTAAGCCTTACATTTCACACTAGACTGGCCCTCACCCACAAAATGGCCAGTTGCTAGCGCGGATATAGTGGCTTTAATTGAGTGACCCTCAAAGTAATAATTTCCTGTTTTTAAGAGTTCGGTACTATTTTCGTTCTTGTAAATGAGTTTCAGTCATAGAGACATTTACTTTGTTGAATACACGTGTGCTTTTGCAAGTTTTTTGCACCGGTTTGGGAGGGGGGGAGGGGGGTAGTAAGGGATGTTGCTCGAGGGGCTTGGGCCCCCCAAAAAGGTTTTCAACTTTTTTTTCAGTCGCCCAAATTGCCGGTGACACTGCACGTGTGTAAATGGCGCCACCAACGCCATGCCAGAGCACGGGGAAACAAACATCTGGTGATTCACAACCATGTCCATGCACACAGATCAATAAAGCGGTCAAAAGCTGGAATACTGCGCTAGACTTATCTCAAGTCCTATTTAGTACTTGGCCTACGCTTTCCCTTCTGTTTGTCATTCGAAAGACAGTTGCTTGGGCGTGTGTTGGCAACAGGCCTACGTCTTATTCATTCGTTGTTTTGGAGGGGGAATTTGGAGGAAGAAGTTTGGGGAGTTGAAGTATCGGTTGTGAAGTTATGACACTTTCAATAAATAAAAGAAGAGAACGTCACCGGGGTGGGATGCACCCAAATGGATACTGACCGTTTAAACCTTTCCTTGTCCATATTCCAGACCGTTTGAAAGCTGTGTCAAGTTTAATTTTCGATGTAATACATTTCATTGTTATCGTTTTTACCCCACCGTGACCTCACAGTGCCCTCTAGGGGTAAAATGTGTCGTTTTCAGACATTGCCTGCAATGCGGGGAAAGGCTGCAGTGTAAATTACGCTCTGAAATGCGTCTATCTGCAACAGCCCATGGAGCGAAATACAAAATAAAGGACGCTCTTTATTATTTCCTAAGGCCGCTAACACAATTTCCTGCAAAATTAAGTTTCTGACAAGTTCACTTGAAGTATTTGAATAGCTTCCTGTATACTAATTTGTGTAGCGTGAGGTCCGTATGCACTGCTGTGTTATGCTTTAATGCTAACGATTACAACTGGTCACTCGGAGTTAACTTTGGGTCGCTTTTTTGGCTTCAGCTTTGGCGTTTTGGAGTAAGATCGCAACAAAGTCATAGGGCTTGCTGAGCTGATCGCTAGGTATAACATACAAGATACAGGTCAGTTTGTTATGGAAGGTCATGTTCCAGTTTCTGATGTTATTATATTTTGATCATGTTATCTTTTTTTAGATGATGTTATGTTATCGTTCATTAAGTGATATTTCAGTAAGTTATCTACGTTATGTTGTCAGCCTAATGATGCGGTGTCGATATCTGTTAGCAACAGCAAATGTATATAGGCCCTATGCTACGAAAGCCCGTTAGTGCCATCGTTTCTTATTTTCGAGAGCAGTTTTTTTTTTCGAGAGCAGTTATTTTTATTTTCGAGAGCAGTTATTTTTTTCGAGAGCAGTTTTTTTTATTTTCGAGAGCAGTTTTTTTTTTTCGAGAGCAGTTATTTTTTTCGAGAGCATTTTTTTTTATTTTCGAGAGCAGTTATTTTTATTTTCGAGAGCAGTTTTTTTTTTCGAGAGCAGTTATTTTTATTTTCGAGAGCAGTTATTTTTCTTTTTCAGAGCAGTTATTTTTTTTTTTCGAGAGCAGCTATTTATATTTTCCAGAGCAGCTGTTTCTATTTTCAAATCAAGAAGCACATGTTTCGCGCAGATGCCTGGGTGTGCATGCAGTGTTAGTGCATGCACTGGCGTATGGTGTTCCATGTGCCATAGCTTTTGCAATATATTTTTAGGGGCTTATATTTTTCGGCGTCGCATTTTTTGTTTTTGGCGTCGCATTTTTGTTTTTGGCGTCGCATATTCTTATTTATTTATTTATTTTTTTTTTTTGGGCGTCGTAATTTTTGTTTGGTTTAATTTTTTTTTTCTGCGTCGCATTTTTTTTTCAGCGACGTATTTTTTGGCGTCGTGTTTTTGCTCGAGATATATTTCACGTGAATCCCACGTGACGAGGAAGTTCAACTTTGACCTTTTCATTATGCCGATGGCTGCTATAATACTGTGCAGATGGTAACGCAACATTCCGGTTAAAATGTATACGTTGCTTCATCCACAGTGCACGCTAGATAATTACGATAATATCCTTTTTTCATTTGCAACCGAGAGGCCTTGTACAAAATCTGATTCTAAACATTCAGGCCTCGTCATTTGAACATACAAAGAAACTTCCTTTGTAAATGAAATATATGTGTACCATGGTGGAGGACAGGCCTCGTGAGTTGAGCATACCCTCATGAGTGTGGTACTTTTAGACAGAGAGGAAGTTGCCATCTGTAAATGAAATATATGTGTACCATGGTGGAGTACAGGCCTTTTGAGTTGAACAGACAGACAGAGGAGAAATTGCCTCTGTAAAATGAAATATATGTGTACCATGGTGGAGTACGGGCCTTGTGAGTTGAACAGACAGACAGAGGAGAAATTGCCTCTGTAAATGAAATGTAGGCCTATGTGTACCACGGTGGAGTACAGGCCTTTTGAGTTGAACATACAGAGGAGAAATTGTCTCTGTAAATGAAACATTTGTGTACCATGGTAGAGGACAGGCCTTGCGAGTTGAACATACAGACAGAGAAGAAATTGTCTCTGTAAATATAAAAAAAAATATTAAAAAATGGGTACCATAGTGGAGGACAGGCCTCGTGAGTCGAACATGCCATTATGAGTGTGGCACTTTTAGACAGAGAAGGAATTGTCTCTGTAAATACAACATTTGTGTACCATAGTGGAGGACAGGCCTCGTGAGTTTGAACATGCGATTATGAGTGCGGCGCCTTTAGACAGAGAAGAAATGGACTCTGTAAATATATAAAACTAAAAATGGAGCGTTGTGTACCATGGGGAGGACGAGCCTCCCAAATCGAGCATACCATTGTGGGGGTGATACTTTTGGACAGAAAGACCTCTGAAAATGAATCATTTATTTACCATGATGGAGGAACTTGCCTCTACATTTGCACACACCATTGTGATTTCGATACTTTCAGACAGAGAAAAAGTCTTCTGAAAACGAAATTTTTGTGTACCTTGGTGGAGGATGGACCACCCAATTTGGACCGCACTATTGTGAGTGTGGTATTTTCAGAGAGAGAATGGCCCTCTGAAAATTAAGTTTTTATGCGCCATGGTGGAGGGCGGCCCGGGCCATCCAATTTGGACACGCTATCGTGATTTTGATATTTTCAGACAGAGAAAAACCCTCTGAAATGAAATTAATATGTATCTTTCTGTGTGACCGGCTTTCATATTTGAGCGCACCATTCTGATTGTGATATTTAGAAGCAGAGTAAAGCCTTCTGAAAAAACAGAAGAAAAAAACACAAATAACCAAACAAACAAATTACGTGTACCATAGATAGTGGAGAACAGGCCTCCAGTTCGAACACGCCATTGTGATTTTGAGACTTTGAGACAGAGAAAAGCCCTATGAAAATGGTATTTTATGATGGATGGCGGGCCACCCAATGGTTCGCCTGTTTTACAGTGTGGAACATGCGTGCTGTCTCAAGCAGCCTGCCTAAATTCCATGGACATTTGGGTCACGGTCTTCGAGGAGACTACACCTTTATATACTTTGAATTTACTCGTTCATAAAAGGGGAAAAATCGGTCGATGTTACAGGATTTGGTCAGATCATCCCCAATATTTTGTATCATTCGCTTGGCGAACCGTATGGTTGTATATTCTTTGTTCCCAGCTAAATCCCGAGTTCCTTTCCTCTCGCCGTCCGTATTCCGCTTATAGAAATGTGCGCCATCGTGTGTACTCAGAAATGATTTCTTTCTCGTGATGCCGCAGGAGTTTCCAGACGCCTCGTGTTTTCCCTTTAGCTTGTTTGCAAAACATCCTCTCGATCAAACTGAAATTCCGATTAAGACAGCGCTCCGCACCAGTGGGAACCGACCGGCCGGGAAACGTCCATTGTTAGCATTCGTCGGTTTTATCGCCGCGTTTTGTAGTCTTGGTTCCGAGACCTTTTTGTCCCCATTTTTGTTTGCTTCCGCTAAAACGAGGGCGCTGTTTCTCAGTGGATCGGCTCGGCAATGTATTCAATTCTAAAATATTTTGTATTACGCGCTCTGAAAGAATCGATTCTACCGTTCTTTGCTCGGTTACTTCCACGAAGGTCTCGGATATTCCTCCAAGCGGGTCTTAGCTTTTTCTTGACTTTTTCGATCATTTTCCCCCGACTTTCCGGGGGAGACCATCAGTGATTGAGTTTGACCTTGATGAATGGATTATTCATAATTTGGCTAGCCTGCGGTCACCCTGGGTGCGGTTTTTGAGTGCGTGTGTCGTGTTTCCGGAAATTTAAAGTTCATCGCGCCGCTTTGCCCGTTGAAGGATTGCGCGATCCGCGTGACCCAGTTTGTCATGCCTGGGGGAAATATTTTTCGAGTTTGCGGGCAGGCAGTAGTATATGAAATGCCGGTTCTATGTCATTTCCTGTTTTTTCACTTTTCTCTCTAATTTTGCTGTGGGTACATACGTCAAATTTTTTAAAAACAAAATAGCCTAAAAAATCGCCCAAAATTTTGCTGGGTTACTACACACCAAAATTAGCACAAAATCAAGAAAATAAAAAGTTTTTTCCATAGTCCACAAGCGTACGAAATCGCCCGAGCGCCCGGCGAAAAAAGATATTGCTCTAAAATAACATAGGACAAAAAAAATTAATTATTTTTTAATTTAAAAACAAAATATTATATTATGTTACTATAAAGATGGAAACACAACCCATGATTCGAGGATACAATAGATGGAACAAAACATCTTTAAAAAGATATATCGATAAGTATAACTTATCTTTAGGAACACCAACAGGACGTAACGGTGTAACTATCAGGCGAGATTATATTCGAGCTATAAAAAGAGAAGAAGATAAATTTAAAAATTTGAGAATACGATCTAAAGCTTCGTTAGAGCGACTCGCGCACGATAAAAATTTACGAGTTATTTCTTCGGGTAGAAATGGTCGAGCGATAAAAAAAGATTACATCGAAGCTATAAAAAGATTTAAGGAGCAAAATACTTTTCGAGAAGCAGACTTTCGAGAGACTAGAAGATTTGAAAACAGTTATCGAAATTTGGAACTGATTCCGAGTCTGTTTATCGACGATCCGGAGCAATTTTACAACACCCATACGTCGATGATCAAAAACAAAATCGTAGCTGAATTAATAAAAATAAAAACGATGAAACTACAGATCGCTATTAAAATAAAGTATGTAAAAAAATCAGGTATTAAGACTACAACACAAACCGCTATTCATTTTAGTTACCAAAATCGAGTCTTAAACAAGAGCGAGATAGCTACGACTATCGGGAAACAATATGAAACGATATTATCTCAGATAGATAAATTTACGAATAAAGGAAGTGGTTGGACTATAGATAAAATAGTCGCGTTTTACATAAACATAAACAGAGTTAAGCCTCTGGTAGGCGCTTCTTACGTAAAACTACCCGAATATATAACTAACAAACACGCAACATTTAATATCAAAAACGAAGATCAAGAGTGTATAAGATGGTGTTTAAGAGCCGCCCTAGGTATATATACCGATAGAGTTAAAAACCAATTAGCAACAAACCCAAAGTACCAATTTCGCGGAAATAATCCATCTACTTATAAAACCGATGATGGATTAAATTTTAAGGACATAGACTTCCCCACACCTATAAATCAGATAACGAGAATAGAAAGACAAAACGATATAAGTATAAACGTGTTGGGATACGACACAGACTGCAAAAATAAAACCTATCCACAAGATAAAAGGGGCTTGATATATCCGCTATATTTATCTAAAAGACCATACGATACGTCTACGACTGTAGGGAGTATAGAAACTATCAGTTTGCTATTATATGACGGTCATTATTGTTGGATAAATGACTTACCTAGATTCTTATATGGCGTTACCAATAGTCAACATCGTAAAATGTTTTGCTTAAGATGTTTAACGCATTTTAGTTCGAAAGAGAAATTAGACAGGCACATAAAAGATTGCGAAGGAATAGACTCTGCTTTATCTACTATTAAAATGCCGCATGAAAGCGCGAACAAATACTTGGATAAAAGCAAATTAATGTTTAAAAACTTTAAGAATTTACAAGATGCACCCTATGTCATATACGCGGATTTTGAATCTATCTTGGTACCCTCTACACCCCGTAGCTACGCGAGTACGAGCGTAGCTACGGAAGTACCAGAAAGAGAGACTGAGGGTAAAATCGCAACGCACAAAGCCTGCGGTTATTCGTACGTTGTAGTGAAATGCGATGGCCGACAGATCAAGCGAAAGACTTATAGAGGTGAACGCGCTATAGACAATTTTATAACCTCGTTGCAAGAACTCGAACCTAAGATTAATGACTAGCTCGCATTAAGCCGATAATATATACGCTAAAAGAAGAAAAAATTCACCTAAACTCTAACGAGTGTTGGATTTGCGAAAAACCAATTTATCCAAATTACTCGTGTAATTGTCAGTGTTACAAGCCTGTAGAACCCAAAAGTAAAGAAGAACTGGAAGAATACACGTACGAAAACGAAAAGGGATACGTCGAGAAAACATGTATGTTATGCCAAAAGAAAATTAACAAATTTCGAAAAGTAAGAGATCATTGTCACACTACGGGTAAGTACAGAGGAGCCGCACACGCTTACTGTAATCTTAAATTACGAGTAATACCCGGTGAAACGAAAATACCAGTCGTCTTTCACAACTTAGAAAATTATGACGCGCACTTGATCATGCAGGGTATTTCCAAGTATCAACAAGATATCTGGTGTATACCCAAAAATTCAGAAAAATACATTTCATTTTCGATAGGTCAATATAGATTTATAGACTCGTTTCATTTTATGTCTAGCGGTCTCGACAAATTGGTAACGTCTTGCCCGAGAGACGCATTTAGGCTACTCTTGAAACGTTATGGCGAAGAAAACGCGGACCTCTTATTACAAAAGGGTGTATATCCGTACGAGTATATGGACAGCTTTGAACGATTTAGCGAAACTACTCTACCGCCAAAAGAATCTTTTTTCAGCGCGTTAAAAGATAAACATATAACGGACGAAGACTACGAAAGAGCGCAACGAGTATGGCGGACCTTTGACATAAAAAACATGGGTGAATATCACGACTTATACGTAACCGCGGATACTCTATTACTAGCCGGCGTATTCGAGAATTTTAGGCAAATGTGTAGAACGAATTACAAGTTGGATCCAGCCAACTACTTCACAGCACCGGGGTTAAGTTGGGACGCGTTGCTGAGGCATACTAAAATAGAATTAGAATTATTAACCGATGTAGATAAACATATATTTTTTGAAAAAGCAAAAAGAGGAGGAATATCGAGCGTTGGTAGTACGCGCTATGCCAAGGCCAACAATAAGTACCTGAAAGATTACGAGCAAGATAAACCCGATTCGTATATTCTCTATCTAGACGCCAACAACCTCTACGGATGGGCCATGAGTCGACCGCTACCTTACGGAGGATTTAAATGGGTCTGTACAAAACAATTTACCCACGATCGTATCATGACGTTAAAAGATGATACTAAAACGGGATATATGTTCGAAGTTGACCTGGAATATCCAGCCGAACTACACGATCTACACAACGATTATCCTTTAGCCGCCGATAATATAATCATACCTGAAGAATGGTTATCGGAGTATCAACGAGAGTTAGCGAGTGAGATAGGAGATAGCGCTAAGGTAAACAAATTAACCGGTACGCTATATCGCAAAGAAAAATATGTATTGCACTACGTCAATTTGAAACAGTGTTTGAGGCTAGGCCTAAAACTAACTAAAGTACATCGGGCGTTAAAATTTAAACAAAAACCTTGGATGAAATCGTACATCGATAAAAACACGCAACTCAGAACGAAAGCAAAGTCGGATTTCGAAAAAGACTTTTTCAAACTAATGAATAATTCCGTATTCGGTAAAACGATGGAAAATGTCAGAAATAGAATAGATGGTGTGCTACTGAGAAACGATCAAGTAAAAGAATACGAAACAATAGTTTCTAAACCTTGTTACAAGTCCACTACAGCGTTTAAAGAATGCGGTCTCTCATTCGTGGAATCGTACAAAAAGAAAACGTATTTAAATAAACCCATCTATTGCGGCGTTAGTATCTTAGACTTATCGAAGACTCTAATGTATGACTTTTATTACAACCAATTAAAAAAGACGTATGGCGATAAAGTAAGATTGATGTATACAGACACGGACTCGCTGCTTTTGATTATCTATACGAAAGACGTTTATCGGAATCTGGAAAAACAGTCTGACTTGTACGATTTTTCTAACTACGAGAAAGACCACTTTTTATACGACGATACAAACAAGAAAGTTATCGGTAAATTTAAAGACGAATGCGGGAGAAAAGTCATAAGCGAAGCTACTTGCATCAGATCGAAGATGTACTCGATTTTATACGGGGAACACGATATTACTCCCTACGAGAGTAGCTACGACTGTATAAAGAAGGCCAAAGGCGTAAACCGAGTGGTTATAAACAACGATCTATCTTACGAAAAGTATAAACGATGCGTTTTATCGAACGAATGCTATTCAAACAAGATGATTCGTTTTGGAACAGAGCGCCACATGATATACACAGAGGCTCAAGTCAAGCAATCTTTAAATCCTTTAGATACGAAGAGATATATTTTACCTAATGGTATAGACACTCTGGCTTATGGTCATTGTTCTAGCCTTTAGTCTATTTTAGCCAGAACAAGACGGTCTCTGAAAGAAAAACTCAGTTCGAGTTACCGTTCTAACCAGAACAAGACGATCGATAAATATCTACTCGAAAAATAAATTTCTTATGGTTATTATCGATTAAAGTGCCGTCGCAGTCTCTGAAAGAAAAACCCAGTTCAGGTATTTTACTTCTAATTAGAGGTATGACAGTTTTTCTTTTATTTTGTAACGTTGCGATTACATCCGATTCAGATGTAACCGGTATAACGTCTAACAAGTCCGTGCTCCTTCCATTATAGAAATTATTAGACGTAGATAATTCGCCGCAATGTAAAAAAATTGTATTCACATTATTCATATTATAATACCCTACAATTTCACCATTAAGGGGCAACCATACGCGCGGTAGACTCAACACTTTTTGAGTATATTGATCGAATCTAATGATAATTTTTAGATCTACCGATGGTGCGATACTACCAACATTAAAAACAATTCTTTTATTAATCTTGTCCGCGGAAACTCTAACGAGGGATAATTTATTAAGTTCAGCTATTAACCCATCGATATCATAATTTCCAGCTGGAATTACCATTTCACCATTAGTTTCACTTTGATCAGTAAGTAAACTCCATTCTATAGTCATACGTTGAGCTATATTATAAAAACCGACTGTAAATATCGCGTTGTTTAAACTCATGCAGTAATTTCCCTTAGAGTTATCTATAGGTTTTGACAGTCTAAACGTTTGTTCGTTATCAACCATTTCAAAAACGTGCGATTCCATTTTATTTAAATATTATAAAAGCGTAAAAAAAGCTTAAAATTTACCTATCGTCAAGTTAAAACTAATCTTTTTTCCTCGATTATTTATTAAATCGCCGTCTCGGTCTCTGATACTAAAGCTAAGTTGGTTTATCTTATCACCCGCGAGTCTACGAGAGGCCAACCCTGCACACTCGATAATCGTATCGCCTCTTTTCGTTATCGGTATAACGTCTAACAAGTGCGTGCTCTTTCCGTTATAGAAATTATTAGACGTAGATAACTGATCACAATATAAAAAAATTGCATCGACGGGCATTGTATTATAATACCCTACATAATCTACGCCAAAAACTAAGTTTTTGACCGTTATCCCCAACAATTGTTTAATGTTTTTATCAAAGCGTAGAACGTTATTTTCTTCCGTTACATTTAAAGATATTTTTTTATTAAGTTTATCTACAGAGACTTCTAACCAAACTAATTTACTGAGTCTCTCTTCGATCCAATCTATATCGTAATATCCAGCCGGAATATCAATTTTACCATCCGTACTACCCGTTTTTTTACCAGTGTTTGGATCGATTTGATGTATAAAATAGAGAATTTCGCTATTACTAGGCATGTTGTAGAAGCCCGCGGTTACTATCGCGCTGGTTAAACTCATACAGTAATCTCCCTTAGAGTTATCTATAGGTTTTGACAATCTAAACGTTCGTTCGTTATCAAACATTTCAAAAACGTGCGATTCCATTTTATTTATAAGATTAAAATATTTGGTTTATTATAAATTAAAATGAAATTCGCTCAATTTGTGAAATTTTTAGACCCTAATAATCGACCGGTAACGAATGCTCTAGATATCGCGAATCTAGCTGCTCGCGTAGGGCGTACTCAAGTAGCTACTCAAGTAGCTACGCGAGCACAAAGCGTTAGCGACAAGTACGAAGCAATTACCCAGGAGAGTACCCCGTTGAACATGCACTTGAGTCAACTAAAGATAATCGTAAACACCAACGACAACAGGTCTTTTATCGCTCGACTAGTTGATATATTTAGCGCTTATAAAATGTCCGACGTGAAGAGCGACGAAGTGGTCGAACGTTACGCATCGGACCCAATGACGTTTTATCAAAATCAACTCAACTTCGCATTTTGGTGCGCGACTTCTGGTTGCGGCGTAGGACTAGAATCGTTGCTACATAAAAACCCCGTAATATCGGCTTTGTTCAAGTTTCACGTATATTTCACGATCAGAAAGATACTTTACTTTTTAAAATGCCCAGTTCCAGGAGACAATACGTTCGACGATCTAAACAATGGTATCGATAAAGGCGCTTATATCGATACTTGTCGACGCTTTCAAGTCGATCCAAACGTGAGTTTTAAACAGACTGCGGACTTAACTTCTGGAGGATTAGGTACGGCGTATTATTACAATATGGACTCGCGTAAATATATACCAGTACCCGGTAGAAATTACGACCCTCGCGAGCTCATCAATGAGCATGCCTCCGATAAATACTCTGGCGCTACCCGTATGGGTTTTGGAGAGTCGGGTGACGCGTATCATTTTAGTAGCTATACAGTCTCGTGGATCAGACAATCCGTAGACGTTGTACGACTCGGTTTTCGATATTTCATACGTCAGAAGAGCTCGTTTACCAACGTTGGTATAGAAAAAATAAACGAAAGCGTTAGAACGTACGTGTACTCTATACTCGGTGCGCAAGCCCAAACAAAAACGAGTATACTAACTGCAGGTACCGGATTAGATGCGCAAAGACAATTTGAAAATATAGTAGAAGATATCATCGACAGCCGTACGGAGTTAGAATCTTCTATAACCAGATTTCAAGATTCTTTACAGTACGCTAGAAGCTCGTTAAACTTTGTGATTAGCCCAGGATTGGACTTAATTCCATCAAATATGGAGCTTTTAGTCGGTATTCACCAAGGTTATAATAATAATATACAGATAGCTACACCCGACGCATCGATAGGATTAAATATCAACTTGAACTCAGACGTCGTAGCTACGCCACCAACCCCACCCTCTCCCGTAAAAAAGAGTCGTGTAGTAACCCAACAAAATTTAGACGATTTAGACGATTTAGACCCGCCACCAACCCCTACACCTCTAATCTCAGATGTACTCCCTACGGTCGTAGCTACGCAAGTACCCCCACCACCCCCTCTGCCACTCCCACCGCCACTCCCTACGAGCGTAGCTACGCCACCAACTCAACCGCCAGACTCGCACGAACAAGAAAAAACTGCTTTAGTCGTTGGTTTAATGGCTGTTGCTGGGGTTGGGTATCTAGCTTACGATATTTTACGTCGCTGAAGAAGGTGGTAACTCAGTATCTGACGGAACGACCATTAATTCTTTCTTAACGAACGATCTCTTGGGGCCGTGAGTCAGCCAGTACAACGCGGGCTGTCCGGGGTTTGTCGTTCTCCTTCTAATCGTATACATTTCTAAGCTCCAAATAGGATCGGTAGCTCTTCTTCTAACGTCTTTTTCGAGCTCTCCAGGAGCGTAAAGATATCTAACGATATCGTCATTTACGCTTAGCGCGACTTCGGGGCTCTTGAGCCCCGAGGAACTCAATTGTTTTATTTCTAACTGAGACATAGCCGCTCGAGGAGTTAACGGTTTGCCTTTCATAGTCGATATCAATCTAGTTTCTTCGTCGTTTAACGCTTTTATGACATCGGGCAATCTTTTTACCCACTCGCGGCTGCGCTCGGTAGGCTCTAACATTTCTTGAGCGTATTGATGACCAAATAATCTTTCGGCTAAAGTACGATTAAATCTTTCTACTATACCTTGAGCTCTATGATTACCAACCTCGCCTTTCTGTACTGCGACGTTGCGAGTCCGCATCAAAGTATTAAATTCAGCCATAAATTCTGTACCGGGGTCTACTTTTATCGTCAGAGGCCAAGACAAGGGCGATCTTTTGTAAATCTTTTTTATCGCCTCTACAACTTGAGTACTCGTTTTATTCGTCAAGGGTTCAGCTTCTTTATATCGAGTGGCCACATCGACGATCGTCAACGCGTATTTATATCTTTTACGTTTAACTACATCGTGAGGTAGATACAACAGATCCGCTTGATGTTGTTCATTGGGCCGCCCTATAACCTTATTGAGACTCGTAGGTCTCGCTATAAAACTGGGGGCTGGTAAATATATTTGCCACATGGCTTGTTTTCTTAACCAATTTCTAACGACTAACTCGGGTACGTTAGCTTTTAACGACAATTTTTTTATAGCTCCTGCACCTTTCCAATATCCTTTAGGACTGTAAAATATTTTACTTAATTTTGTTTCCATTTTATTTTATACTTTGTAAAAATTTTAACGACTTATTAAAAATGGCGGGCGTATTTATGATGATAGGTGGAGCTCTTGTAAACGCTTTAGCGTTTACAGGATCGAGCTTTCTATTTTCTAAGCTGGGTGGGTCGTCGGACGAAGAACGTAAACGACACGACCTCGCTTTAGAACAATTAACTCGAGCTAAACAAGAGTGGGTGGAACAAAGAACCAAGTATCTAGATTATCTAAACGATCGACTACATAAAGAAGCCAGGGCTCAAAAAGATTTTAAAAATGTAGATGAGGCGTTGAGACTATATAACGAAGTAACCAAAGAAGATATGCGATTACCTCGTGAGCCTGTATTGTCAGACTTTTACGCGCCCAGCGAAGGTCAAAAAGATGGTGAAATTGCATTTATCGTAGGAGGCACTGCTGTTTTAGGTTATTTAGTTTATAAGTTTGTTTAAAAGTTTTTGCTTTTGTTTTAGGTTATTTAGTTTAGTTAAGTAAAAAGTTTTTGCTTTTGTTTTAGGTTATTTAGTTTAGTTAAGTAAAAAAGTTTGTCTAAAAGTTTAAGTTTATTTAAAAGTTTTTTTGCTTTTTATTTTGTTTCGTTAAGTAAAATGAACGCAATTTATGGAAGCAAACTGAATCCACACAGAAGTTTAAAAAATCCTAGAGCGTTAAAGGGGTTGAGGCAATCGTTGGTTCTTACTCATAATCCTAGTACCGCGTCGGCAGGCAGTCTGTTGATCGTTGAATTTCCTATGTTGAGTCAAGACGATGTAGTCGTACCGGATACAGTACGATTAGCTTTTAATATAGACTTAGAATCTGAAGGCACTGGCGAAGATAGTGCAAGAACTCTATATTATAACGTTGCCCGAAATTTAATTAGTGGCGTAAGAATCAAACTAGAAGGTAAAGATTTCGTAGCGTTTACGGATGCCGATGTATATAACGCGTATAAAGACTTGTGGCGACCAGCCAGCGCGAACGATGCGTATCGAGGACTCGAAGATAGCAACGTTACGAAACTCAGAATCGACGCTAGCGATGGGGTTGCTAGCGCGAATGGTGGAAAAGACAAAGCGATTGCCAACGCTTACGGTAACCGATATTACATTCCTCTAGATTTTGAAATGCTTACGGATCATCAGCCTTTTAGTCCATCGACGCTCAAAGATAGACTAACTTATGAATTTACATTTAACGATCACGCGAGCGTAGTAAAATCTACCGATAACAACGCGAAGTATAAAATTTCGGGGTTAGATCTCGAGTTTGAAACGGTGACTAATAAAACATTGGCAGATAGTATCAGACTAAAATATCGAGGTAAAACTCATTTTCTATACGAAAAAGTTCAAAGATATACGGTTTTAACGTTAAACAAGTCCGATACTACTTGGAACATTAATCTTAATCAAGCCATTAGAAGTCTCAAAGGTATACTTCTTTTATTTAAAGAATCGGGCGAAAAAGATCCTCGAATTTTTTATAATCCAAAGATCGAAAAAGTAGACGTTACGATAGAGGGTAAGCCGAATCAATTGTATAGTCAGGGCATGAAGCGTTATCAACACTGGGATGAGATTACCAAGTTTTTCGGCGACTCTAATACAGAATTTGGTGCCAGCGTGTGCAAAGACTTAGGCTTGCACGATATGACGCTAGGAGATTATTTAAGCACTAGTTATAGGAGACGTAGGTGGCGGTATTTCTCTCCATTTAGAAAGAGAGGCTGAGGCATCTGGTGGACTATCGTGTTACGTTTTCTTGGTGATGGATGGTCAGTTGGTGCTAGAAGATGGACGATTTAGCGGTAGTTACTCTTAGAAGAGTAAATTATCTACCTTACTATTAAATAAGCCCAAATAAGCCGTGTCCCTTAAAAGATTTAGCGGTAGTTACTCTTAAAAGAGTAAATTATCTACCTTACTATTAAATATGTATAAAACGTTTCCAAAAACACCACACTGCGCGCTAGTATGCGGTAGGACTAATTCGGGTAAAACCAAATATATTTTAGATCTATTAGAAACTGAGTATAAAGATCACTTTGAAAATATCGTAGTTATTTGTCCTACATTGAGCAACAACAAGACTTATCGCGAGAGACGTTGGTTGTGGTTAGATCCCGAGATATACCTATGCGATTTAGAGGTAGAAAAGGTGTCTCTCAACGAAGCTTTAGAATTTTATAGAGCTCGATTTAAAGGATCGCACGTTCTATTTTTGATAGACGATTGTAGCTCGGAACAAGACATAAAATATCGTAAGGCGGCGCTCGGTAAAAACACTTGCGTTTTAACGAAATTGGCGTTTAGCGGTAGGCACGACAATCACTACTGTTGGTTGATGACTCAAAAGTATAATTGCGTAATGACAGATTTTAGAGCTCAAACTGCATTTGTCGTATTGTTCTATTGCAAAGATAAAAATAGTTTCGATCAATGTCTCGATGAAAATGATGCGGTTCCTTTAGAAGAAAGATCGAGAATTAAAAAGATTTTAAGAGATGTGCCTTTTAGTAAATTATTGGTAAAAACTGATCCTCCAGTCTGTTGGCAGTTGATCTATAGTTGATCTATTAGATAACTGTTAGATGATTTATAGATAACTGTTAGATAACTATTAGATGATTTATAGATAACTGTTAGATAACTGTTAGATAACTGTTAGATAACTGATAGATAGCTGTTAGATACCTGTTAGATAACTAATAGATGATCTATAGATAACTAATAGATTATCTATAGATTATCTAGTCATCTATAAAATATGATAGAATATCTAGACCTATTATTAAAACTAATAATAGCCATCAACTTATCTTTATTTTCTTACGATTATATTTCTTGTAGAAATAAGATTAAAAAATATAGTTCTATTTTAAATGAGCAAGTCGATAGAATCTCTAAGCACGTTATCTCAAGAACCTCATCCAACAGTGGCTGCTACACCCACGACTGTAGCGACAACCCCAGAAGCAACTATGCCTAAAAATAGACTTTTAGGCGTAGTTGCTTCCGGTGATTCTAAAAAATATTTCGGTAAAGAATACTCCGTCAATGAAATAGAGAGCTTAACCCTGGAAAAACAAGAAAAACTATATAAAAGATACGAAGCCAAGCTCGGTAAAGAAATGATAGTCAGTTTGGGGAGTTGCGTGTTGACCGTTTACGCAAAAGCTTCAGGCGCGACTTTGCCGCTGGCTTCACCATTCGGTTATAAACTTTGTTTAGATTCTGAAGAAGCCCTTATCAACGACTTAGAAAAAGATCCCGTTATTTCTAGCAGCTTGTCCAGTTTACTTTGCGAAGTGCATTACAATTATGGGGTTTATTTATCTCCTTTGGTGGCTATGTCGATCACGACTAAACATTTACAGGTAGATAGTAGTAATAATAGTATTACAAATAATAGTAGTATTACAAACAATAGTAGTATTACAAATAATAGTAGTATTACTATAAAAGATGAGTCTAGAAACGACAACGACGGATCAAGTAGCAGAGACTCCCCAGCCTCCCCAAGAGACTCCCCAAGAGCCGGATCCGCCTCCCCAAGAGCCGGCTCTGCCTCCCCAAGAGCCGGCTCAGTCGGCTCTATCAAGAGTCACAAAAAAAAGAGCAAAAGACCCTAAAAGAGTAGAGCAAGGTAAAAAACTGGCCGAAAGAAACAGAAAGATGAAAGAACAAATACAAAAAATGCAAAGTATAGAAGAAGAACCTCCCCAGCAAACGCCAGCGCTAACGATGAGAGACATTCCGAGCTGGGGATATGCGATAGTTGGTTTGGTTGTTTTAGGAATTGGATATCTCGCGTTTAAAAAGAGTAAACCTGTAGATTCACAGCGAGAGGTGGGGGTAGGGGTTACGATCGCAACTTCAACCCCTAAAGTTGAAGAACTATTAGAAATGGAATAAATAAAAAAAATAAAAATGTTAGTACAATGTAAAATGGATACGAAAAACGTTGCAAATACTCTTTATCACGGCGCTGTGTTGAGTTTGTTGACCGTAGGTTATACTATGTTGAGTAAAAAACTTTTGAAAATCAAGCCCGCCGATTTAGGAAAGCTAGACGTAGAAGATACGATTAAAATCACCGCTACGGTAGGTAGCGCTCTAGCTACTCAGACTTGGTTGGTGAGTCAAGGAGTAATTCCTCAGAATGTAGTAAATACTACGTAAAATATAAAATATACTACTTATTAAAATGGCTGAAGGTGGAGAATTTAAACCTATGGATGAAATGGGTCGAGAAGACGAACGAGCCGATGCTGATGCCGATGCTGATTTCGAATTAGACAGAGACGATGAAGAGCCGTTTTCTGATTATCAAGAAGAATTAGAAAATCGGTTAAAAATACTACAACTAAATGAAGATGGCTCTACAACAATAGAAAAACTTAAGGTGGCGTTGTTAAAAGAACAGCTATCCAATTTCTATAAATATGTATATGAGACTACTGGATATACAGCAGGTATTGAAGATCCTACTAATTTTAGACGTGATAAAGATGGGGGATTATCTGTAAGATGGGCTAAGGGGGAAAAAAATGGATTAAATTAACACAAAAAAATCCGCGCTTGTTTTTACAATTAAGAACTATTCAAAGTAAAACTAACGTAGAATTTATCAGATATAATCTTGGTTTTGCTGATTATACATCTGGTAAATTCATTAGTAAACCTCAACAAGAAATAAGCCAGATACACCCCGAAAATATTGGTATGAGTGAACTTCCAAAAGCGGCCGATGATGTTGACGATATCGTAAAAAAAGTAGTCGTAGATGTATTGAGAGAAGAAGTAGATTTAACGGAACAAGATGTTGATTTTACTGGATTACAATATGAAGTAGATATACTACTTGATATAGCAGATCAACGAAAAAAAGAATTAGATGAACGAGCTAAAGCATTAGATGAAATAGTAAATACATTAAGGGGGCGAGTAGAAACATTAGATAGATCGAGAGAAGTAGTAGCTAAACGAAGAACAGCATTAGATGAACGAGGAAAAGTATTAGCTGAACGAGAAACATTAATGGCTAAAATTG
Organism: Hippasteria phrygiana; assembly: GCA_037893225.1. Taxonomy (NCBI): domain Eukaryota; kingdom Metazoa; phylum Echinodermata; class Asteroidea; order Valvatida; family Goniasteridae; genus Hippasteria; species Hippasteria phrygiana. The sequence continues at coordinate 1,547,031 of JAZGUH010000027.1, read as the reverse complement.
CAGGATTAAAGAACCTTAGAGAAATTGCTGGTTTAAGCAAAGCGTTAGAAACTCGCAAAGGTGAGTTAGAATTAAATTTAGCTCAATTAAGAAGGTTAGATGATGAAATTAATCAAACCAAAGCTGAACTAACTGAAGCAACGAGCGAAGGAGAGAGACGAGAAATAGCCAATCGATTAAAAGATCTAAATGATGAAAGATCCGCTAGAATGACAGCGGCGCTCGAAAATGAACGAGGACTGAAAAGTCAAATCGTTAGAATAAAAGAAACGATTAATAAAATACTAGATGGCGATACCTCGCTAGGAGAAAAGATTAGAATTCTGTTTCGAGAACAGGGCGTGACGGTCGTTAGTATATTGACCGCGTTTGCTTTAGCTATAAGTACGATCGTTTCTTCGTTGGTGGCGGCTATTGGTGGCGGCGGTTCGGCTGCAGCAGCTGGTGCGGCGGTTGTTCCTGCTTCGACTCCAGTTCCACCTAAGCCCGGAGGTAACGTGAAAGATTGGATAAGTAATCATTTAAAAAACTTGTCTAATTTGCTAAAAAAGCTGGGGGGCAAGTTATTAGCTGCTTTACCTGGTATTTTGGGTGCTATCGCGAGTTGGTTGTTCAATCTATTGAGCAAGAGTGTCGGTTGGTTGGCGGAGCATGTGTGGACATTATTGGTAGGTGTTGGTACTTTGATACTAGTATACATGCAAAAAAAATTAAAATAATAAGTCATATAAAATATACGACTTTATAAAATGACCGCAGAATCCGTTTACCCTAAATTGCCCGTTGATTATAGTGTCCCGAGTGAAACGAACGAGTCTTCAGTCTTTAGGCTAAATAAAATCGAACGAGTGCAAAAAGAGATAGCCAACGAGAGAGATAAGAGAGAACGGTTACACAAAAAGTATAATAAAATTATTACCTGTTTATCTAACGCAGAGACCGTTATAGAATGTTTAGGAGCTTTATCCGGTACAATAGGCATAGTCAGCGTTGTTGGTATCATTAGTATACCTATAGGCGTGGTGTTAGAAGGATTAGCTATAGGATGCGTGGGTGTAAGTTTGGCATTAAAACGATTTAGTAAAAAGTTTAGAGGTAAAGCTAAGAAACACGATGAGATTAGAGTAGTAGCCGAAACAAAATTAAATACGATAAATGAATTAGTGTCCCAGGCCGTAGACGATGGCGATGTAAGTCACGAAGAATTTACTTTGATTAACGATGAATTAAAAAAGTTTTACGGAATGAAAGAAGCTATTAGGACCCAAACTAAAGCGAGAGAAGAGTCCGTTAGAAAATTATATTTTCTACAGTATTAGATGATAGGTACATCTGCTAATTTAATTGGATGAAAATTGGAAATACATGCAAAAAGAGATATGTAACAAATGGTGTATTTCATATTTCTGATAACCACACACTGAACTCGGTGGCAGTTCTAACCTTTAACGTAAATGCAACTTTGCAATAATGATTTGAAATCTTGACAGAAATCAATCGTATCCAGCGAAAAATTGTTTACCTCAAGAATTAAAAGAAATGAGTGAAGCTAATGAAGTGAACCATCTACTTTGATTTTAAATCGACGGCATTTGAGTGGTTTGCTGGGCTTGCTATACTTCTCTTCTTCATGTTCACCTTTTCAAATATTAGTATGCACGGATTACTACGCATGTAGGAATGTAATATATTTGGTGGAGGCATTTTGTTCGGGAGAAATATGAATGATGAAGACAATGATGAATTTAAGCTCCGCCTTGCAGACAAGGTTAGTACGAGCGTTTTTCAGTCAAAAGTTGACAAGACACCGCAACAACTAGTTTATTGTGCACGAAACTGGTCTGAAATGTTCACAATACTGGGCCTGGCCATGATGACTGGCTGCCAAAAAAGAAAGAAAAAAAAGCGCCAAGCCGGCATACATGTTTGTACAGGTGATTTAACAAGACTGGCAAAAACCCATCTTTTATAAAAAGGCCATTAGAAAAATTGAGACATTTTTTATTCATTCATTCATTTCATTCGCATTGGCTAGTTGGGAATCCTGGATTGAAGGGTGCACCTGCAGGTGAGTTGTCATTGTCTGGGGCGTCCGTAGCAAGGAGGATCCTGAGAAACTCCAAGTTATTCAACCTTTAGGAACGCCAATCCGATATTTTGTATAGCCATGTATCGTGCTGATGTACATGTATCCACAGGGTGTATGTTGATATGTACAAGTGGCTTTTGTACACACATCCACGATATATATATTACATCCGTGATTGATCGCGAGCACGACCGCCAGTGACAGCCTATAAATTGCGCCTTCTGTTGATGACAAGTATCAGACAGTAACGTCTTGAACCAAGACTGCGCGTTTCTGGCTGTAGTAGCGGCCTTTTTCTTTTAATTGACCTATCGCTGTTCGCGAGTTGGCCGCGCCCCTTGGACAGCCCTATGGGAGGTTTGTGTGGTAATATTTGTTTGTCTCGGATTTTGCGCGTTCCACGTGGAACTGTGGTTAATGTGATTGGACAGTAATTCGCAGGCTGCGTTGACGCGATTCAGGTGCGATTCGACCGCGATAGGTCGAATCTTTCCGCGCACATTTGTTCCCTGCGCCGTCCGCGTAGTGAGTGCAGTTCAAGAGCGATCCTTTCTCAGTTACTTCGAAAACGCAAAACAGAGGGGGCTATAATCAACGCGCTCGCTGCCCCGCCGGTGTAAAAGGTAATTCTGTCCCCCCTGATAAATCTGTCCCCCCGGACAGATTTATCAGGTCGCGACCCGGTAAATGTGTCCGGGGGGACAGAATTATCTAGATAAATCTGTCCCCCTCCAGGTTTTTCTGTCCCCCTGCCCAACGGTAAATGTGTCCGCCTGGTAAATTTGGCCCCCTGAACGTAAATGTCTACCACCCAGACGGTGTATACTGTATTTTCAAGGCTGTTTTCGCGCAGTGTCCAGACGAACACCTTGCTTCTTCGGGAATATGCTCGTTAATGATTGGATGAGAAGGGCTGGACACGGTATCCGTGACCTTGTTTGCAATACGTGGCTCAGGTGGCATGGAGTCGAGTCGTGCGGTTGATTGAAAACTCGCGATCGTATTGTGGCCCTGAAGGGACATCACACATCGCAGATTTCTTTGCGATGTCGCACACATTTTTATCGAAATTTCTTTGCAGATTTCGGCCGCGGGTTCAGCCGTGGATTCAGCCGCAGATTTAAAATCTCAAACGCATCAAGTAAAGGGTGGTCAGCAAAGTGTGTTTTTTTTTCTACAGTTTTGTTTGGAGTTCTATCAACAAAATTGTTAAAGATTTTATCAAAATGACACATTTTTTAAGCATAGTCTAAATAACGAATATATTCTACATGCTATAAATTTAGATAAGACCGATTACGTTCGCTAATTAGCCACTAATTAAAACGTTACATTCAAAAGTGCAGACAACTTCATTTTGTTGCAGCTTTAAAAGTAAATGTACCTCACATCCCCAAAGTGGATTTTAATTGCAGATACTATGCCTATGGACAGGCCCAATTTTGGAGGGGGGCCAGACCCGCCCACTAATTACGCAGTTTCATGCACTTTTTCGGACGAAATAGGGCTCGTCAATAGCCCTTTAATTATAGCAGCTAATGAGTGGATGGATTTGGACCCCCTCCAAAATAGGGCCTGCCCAGTATCAGTTGAATTATTGAATAAAAATCCACTTTTTGTTCATAAATCGTAGCTTCTTAAACTCTTAAAATGGCCCGTCATTAGCTTTTTAATAGCAGCTGATTTGTTGGCCGAATTTTTCCCCTCCAATAATTGGGCCTGCCCAGTACATTGGTAAGATAGAATCTGCAATAAATATCTGCATAGAAATCTGCAAAGAAATTTGCGATAAAATGTGCGACAACGCAGAAATCTTAAACAAATGTTTGATAAAAAGATGTGCGACATCTCAAATACCTGCAAAGAAATCTGCAATGTGTGATGTCCCTTCAGATCAGGGCCACAATTACGATCGCGAGCTGTATAGTTTGGAGGGCACAGTCGACACGCGCGTATCACCGGCTGAGAATTATTACACATGCAAGAAGTCTGCGGAATTCGGAGTGCTGCCATTTCTACGCAAGAAAAATAGGTCGATTGATTTCCAAAGAGACGAAGATATTTTCATTTTGATAGCTTCATCAGGGCAGAAAAGAACAAAATGTATAATCTGTGAAGTAAATTCATTGAAAACAATATATGGAACGGGCCTTATAAGCGTGGCAAATATAGGGGGACAAAATAACCTGGAGGGGGACAGAATTAACGGGCCAGGGGGACACATTTACCTAGTTAATTCTGTCCGGGGGGACACTTTTACCTAGGTAATTCTGTCCGGGGGGACAGATTTTAGGGTGGACAGAATTACCGTCTACACCGGCAGTTCGCGCGCCCGATGTGTACTGTGTAGTGTACTATGCGTGTCTGTTCTGCCCGATCTCCCGCTTTGTCGTGTACTGTGACGTACTACGCGCATGTGTGTCGTGTACTGTGTAGTGACTACGCGTATGTTCTAAGCCCAGTCTGATCTTGTCGCAAAGCTCAAAAATACCCGTGAAATTCCGAGGACATTCAAAGCATAGCTCAAATAGCTCTCGCACGCGCTGTGACGTATGGGCTATGCAAATTACCGCGTCTAGTACCCGGTGTTCTGCTGGTACTTTTTTGTATGCATCGTCTCGTATGGTATATAGCATGCATGCAAAGATATCTTCACAACTTATTTATGCTCTCATTCAATTCATGTCATTGCGCTGGGTATGGCTGCTGCTGATCGACTCGACGACGCTCTTGAGTTTGCAGCTAAAAGGTTGGGTATTGCTCATTTCAAAATTCAACAGTCGACTGCTATCCGTCAATTCGTTCAAGGTCATGATATTTGTGTGAATCTGCCGACCGGTTTCGGTAAGAGTGTTGTGTTCCAAGCCGCCCCAATAGTTCTAGACTATTTGAAGAGTTACGATAGGCCTACAAATGCTGATGGCGTCTTGAAAACTCTGGTCATCGTGGTCTTGCCCTCGCCTTCGATCAGCTTAAACGTGTTCAAGAGCTGGGTCTACAGGCAGCAGATACACTTTCTGGTGTCACTCCAGATGTCTTGGAAAATTGTGACAAGTATTCGGTTATATTTTCAAGTCCCGAAACTCTTCTTGGAGAACAGGGAAAGGAGTTGTTACGTTTGACGAAAACGAGATGCCGTGGAATATTCATCGACGAAAGTCATTGCGTTTCAAAATGGTAAGGGCAATCTTGCTCCATACATAGGCCAAGGCCTACACGGACATCACTACTTGACACCCTATGCACAAACCCTATGTGAGTCTGGTCTGAAAATGTTCTCGGTAAATGCTTCAATATTTTCTGTGCTAAATTTGACTTTTTAGGACATGTTATTGCTTTCTGATGTGATACTGATAGGTCAAAGTAGGGGAAAGTTAGTGATGTTCGTGTATGGAATTCTTTCCATCTCAATTTAATATGAAAATGACAACTTCCCTAGCACATACTTTGTAATTTAAAATCCACAAACTGGTTTCAACTTCAATGGAATATCTGTCCTCTTCACTTTTATATATTTTGTAATGTGCCTATCAATTGTTTCCCCCACTGGCCTCCCCCCGGGCTGCCACACCCAAGACGTGAGGATTGTCACTTTTGAAGAGACAAAATCCCCACCTGTGGGGCAAGTGACGGAAAGATTTTACTTGAATACCCCCACCAAAACAGTCAAGAATAGCAAAATCTTGGAAAATAACCAACCCTACTTGATTACAACTGTCTAAACCTGTGGCACAACCTTCTATTTCAAGATTTATGTCAGCAAAATCTGTAAAAAAAAACGAGGAAGAAATCAACATGTATGTGAACACTTTCAGTGACTGTACATGGTGCCAACAACTTCTAACACAGAAAACACAAACTTTCTTCCCCTATATTGCACTAAAATGTCCCAACAAAATTCTCAAAATTAAAGGTTGTGCAAAGTGTTTATACAATTCTGAACACATATGCATGTTTATTTTCCAAGATTTGCTGTTTCTTACCGATTTTGGTGCGGGTATTCAAGTAAATTTTTTACCCAAGTGACAATCTCCGACATACGAGGGTGGGGCGCATGACTGGTTTCCTACCATGTAGTGTGCCAGTTGTAAAAAAACGTTTTGTGAGTGGCACAAATCCCAACCCTGGTGCTTGAAAAACATACCAAACCCCGACATAAGACCTGGGGAAGCCCGAGAGGGAGGGAGGGGGAGGGGGGAGGGGGAGGGGGAGGAGATGGGGAGGGGAAAACCATTTGATAGGTGCATAACTATTCTAAAAATTTGCTGTTTTACATCGGAGATACACAACAACTTGTAGAAGCATTATGATTGAAGCACATGTAATCATAGTTGAACTAGTAACCAACAAATCAAAACAGGCTTAACTATTATACAATCCAAAACATTGATAAAAATAATATCCGCAACTACAAAGTACAATGCTTGGACCGGGGTGTGGTTGCGTTTGTATAGCTATTCAGACCGTGGACCTTTAACAAAGAGGACAATAGGGTCCGCGGTTGTGTCAAGGTCCACGATTGAAAATCGTGTACAAAACCAATGGGAGGCCTTCCGAAAAAGTTAAGGTATAAACAAAAGAGGGACAATAGGAGGTCCGCGATTGTGTGAGTTTGTATATGCCGGCAATCGTGGACCTAGGACAAAAGAATTCGGGCGTAGACAAAGGGGTCCACGTTTCACCTAACGTCCACGATTGAAAATCGTGTACAAAACCAATGGGAGGCCTTCCGAAAATGTTAGAGTATAAACAAAAGAGGAACAATGGGAAGTCCACGATTGCACCCGTTTACATGACTGTGTGTGTGTGTGTGTGTGTGGGGGGGGGGGGGGGGGGGGTGAGGGGTGGCTGAGGGGTGGCTGAATAACCTGTGGGTTTTCTTTTTCAGTGACTCAAAGCACCGATTAGACAGTGCTAACTCAATGTGAATGCCAGAACCCATAATAATACTTATTTATCGTGTCAGTCGGTCTCAATATTTTTCTTTTAATTTTCTTCTGATTTTTCTCTTCATTGATGAACAGGGGACATTCCTCTGGAGAAAGCAATGCATTTCGAAAGTCGTATGGGCAACTTGGCGAATTACGCTCCAGACTGCAATCTACCACAGCAGTTGTTGCCTTGACTGCAACGGCAACCAAGACAGTGCAGCAGGAGATTGCCAAAAGCCTCGGCTTACGGAACTTTGGGCTCATTCAGGAGAGTCCGGAGCGGGCTAATATCAAGCATGTGGTATTCAAGAACCCTAGCAAGAACTTGGACGATGCATTTTGTTGGTTGTATAAGGAACTTCAAGAGAAAGGACGTTCAACCGAAAGGACAATTTTATATTGCCAGTCCAGAAAGCAAGTCAGTAACTTCAATGTTTTGCGATGAATTACCGACATCATGTCACAAGTATTTTGACATGTGTAGTTCGTCAACATCGATAGTTTCGCCAACAATGTTTGTCAACTTGATGACGAATGCTGGATCTTTCCGCAGCCTGGCACTCGCTGCATCTATGGATATGTATCGCTTACATGTAATTAATTAACGATTGCATACCAGACACCATCGAACTGTTTATGTTTTCGTCGAAGAAGCCATAATGTTCTTGCAATACCGTGCGCTGCTGGCCCGGCACAGTCCATGAAGTCTGCCATGATACAAATGGCCCCACACCTCGTACGTACGTACGTACAATGTACAGTGTATACAGGAATTCGCCGACGCCATTTTACAGTGGTGCCGCGCCCGCGTACAGGCTGCCCGCGTTCTTTAATTTGAGTCGCGTGCGCATTTTGGCAAGTTGTAAACACCCTGTTGGTCGAAGCTGCGTCGAGCGCGTGCGTAAAACACACACGCGAGAGTGGTGCCACCGCAGTAAATGCTTCTAATTTTGGTCGCCGGATTAGTCTATACAATTAGAGAGGTTTCGTTAGCGCACGGTTAGTGCGTACGCCGACGATTAGCTGTAAACGGTATGTGACGAACATTGGTACAAAAATGTTCCTTGGTTTTATCCGTTTCTTACTTACGTGCAATGCAACCGATAGGGTGATTACGTTTAGGATGAGTGGGAAAAACGTCAAACAAGCGCAAAAACTGATGAATTTACGGGAACTAAGCGTAGTCGTCTCTCTAACCGTGCGCTAACGAAACCTCTATTAAAAACACTTTCAACCACTAGTAGCGCTCGCTCTCATACCATTACAATGTTTATGATTCGATTAAGTACATACATCGCGTGACCAGACTAGTATGCAAAAGTCTGCACTATTGCGCTTGCGTGATTATTCACGAGCGAATAAATTTCAATGTATGCATATTCAGACGATATACCCTGCGGGGGGTCTTCGCCTAGCCAAGGATTTGCGTCAAGACTGGGTTATAAGACGTGGCATGTACGGCAGGAATAGTACAATAGCCCCCTCTATTGATTACTTTGTGCAGTTAAACAAGCATATAGCTCATACTGCAGCTGGCGCGGTGATCGGAACAAACGATAAACCCAGTCTTGACTCAAGACTAGGTCTACGGTTGAGAAAAGTTCCCGTTTGAAAACCCGGTACAAAACCAATGAGGGTCCTTGCCAAAAAGTTAAAGTATGAACAATAGGAGGTTCCCGAATGAAGGCGTTTAGGCCAATATATGTTTCTATTTTCGGTACCCTGTGGAGACATGAGGTCACTTGACCTATCGCCGTTTACGAGTTAACCACGCCCCTTAGATAACCCTATGGGAATTTTGTGTGGTAATTTTTGTTTGTCTCAGATTTTGCGCGTTCCACGTGGAATTATAATTGATGTGATTGGACAATAATTCACAAGCTGCATGCGTTGACGCGATTCGACCGCGATAGGTCAATAGAGGACAACAGAGTGAAAAGGTCTCCACAGGGACATTTTAAAGAGGGTGTAGAAAAATATATGGGGGTAGGTTTAAATGAGAAGACAAAGACATGGCTCCACAAGGATACAGTATAGTACTTTTCCCACCAACCTGGCCAGGACTTTCTATTGTTCCTACACACTATAAGCACACGTTTACTCGTGAGGACACCTTCCAGACAAAAGAAAATCCGTGAGGACAGTATTGTTCCCTTTATACCCTCTGTTTTTTTGTCCTCACCAGTACGTCAATAAAAATACAGATTTCAGAATGTGTGAATGTTAGTTCCTATATACTGCCTTTTGAGGGTACCTTGCACAATGGGTAACAATGGGGACAATGGTGCCCGACGAGGAAGTCTTTAGAAATCTAGGTGCCCCACGAGGAAAACGCTATGGAGATTTGAGATTTCAATAGGGATAAAGGAGAATATTAGAAGGAAAGTAAAGTGGAGAATGGAGGCACCCCGTAAGGGTGCATATGTTACGATGGGGTGTGTGTATACAGGTTATGACTTCATTGAGGGGTCACTGACTCCCTTTTCGAACTTTTCTCCTGGTGTTGGACAGAGCATTTGAATTTGGGGTTGGCAATAAGCGTTCGAAGCAATTTGCTACACCATGTGCGGAATTTGGGCTATTTTCGGAAGCGACCAGGATGTGTCCAAGCATTACCACAATGCCCTGAAGATCGCCCATCGCGGACCGGACTCTTTCCGCATGGAGAACATCAATCACTTCAAGAACTGCTGCCTCGCCTTCCACCGATTGGCCATCATGGATGACGCATTCGGTGAGCAGCCAATGAGGATCTGGAGCCATCCCCACATCTGGGTCCTTTACAATGGAGAAATCTACAACTACCGCACAGTACGTGCAATGAGTTAATTTCTTTCTTCCCAAAAATCTCGGAAATTGCTGTTCATGTTGTTCGTAAAGGTCGAACATTAATAACATTTGTGCATCAATGCAGCAAGATGCACTAAACATTATGGGGTTTAATTTTACCCAAAAACTGCAACTACCCAAAATTTAGTTAAATCTATCTGAACAAAATCGTATGAGGGTAGGCTCACACAGCCATTATATGTGGTACGGGAAAAATGCGACCGGGCCGCGCCGCCCTCCAAGAAACAAAAATGCACACCACACATGAGGCTTATTTTTCTATTTTTATAAGATTATGGCCGATTATGAAGTCAAGGTCTCGAAAGGTCTCGACACAAGACCCCAAAACATTTGCTGCGAGACCGAGACCGGGACGACCGAGTTTTCAAAATCGAGACCTGGAAACAGCCGAGACCAAACAACTTTTAGTCTCGAGACCGGTCTCGAGGCCTACAACACTTGTTTTCACCCCAACTATTTTTCAGTGTGCAGGTGTGTACAGTGAGCTCTGTAGCTTTTCGGTGTCAATTGCATTTTTGCAAGCCGTAGAAACATTTTGTTTTTGTTTTACCCTGGTTTTCATTTTGAAAATTCCCCACAAATGACATTTAAAAACTGTCTTTTTCATTGTCTGAGAAATTACTAAGTAATATGTTAATTCGGTTATGGGTACTCGATTCCATAATCTGGAACCGATTCCTGACATTTGCCGTCGGGAACTCGGGTACCCGGTTCGGATGCACAACCCTACTCTGTTTCACTGATTAGGTGCATAGATTGAAAAAAAAAAAACACCACCACCGTTTCCCTTGCTATACTCATTGGACGAACTTGAGGTTGATTATAGGGGCCTTTCTCAAACCCTGGCTTGGGCTTGGGCTTCGGCTTCGTCTCCAGTTATTCCCCAGTCCCATTGCCAATGTGAAGCCTTGAAGACGTAAATAAATAGACAGGCTCATCAGGCTCTGGATTAAAATATAAGATTCTGATGTACATATAAAAAAAAACAGTTTCCAAGATCTTTCCAAATCTGGGGACATAAAATTACGCGAAGCCGAAGCCCGAGCCCAAGCCAGGGTTTGAGAAATGCCCTAGGCTATACCTCTAGTTGCAGAAGCAGTTTGCCTTCCCGTACCAAACGGAGTGCGATGGAGAGGCCATTATTCACCTGTACGCCCACGGAGGGGCGGGGTTTGCTGCCTCCATGCTGGATGGGGTCTTTGCATTCTGTTTGCTTGACACGGCCGCCAAAAAGGTACACGTACATGACCACACACACAGTGTGGATAACCACAGAGGAGGGGAAGGAAATCGGAGTTCAATTTATAGGAATACATATCTGTTTGTCCACTCCTATATTTAGCGTAGATTAAAAAAAAACTGCCTGATCACTCCCAGCGAAGAATAAACAGCTGCTTGTCTACTCCTAGCCATATTTTTCAAACTGATATATCCTTTGCTGCAATCAGTGATATCTACTGCTTTTGTGCTTATAGGTGTTACCATACCACTATTCTGGGAGGACCGCAAACTACGGGGTCTTTTAGAGGCCACCAATCTTAACCGTCGTTATTTTTCAAAGGGGAGACTTTTGAGACGCTGGTGGCAGCAGACATACCGGTCCTTTTTGCTAGTTCGGAGCATGCGCTTGATTGGTAAGAACAATGGAAAAGCACCGGTATGTCTGCTGCCACCACGCGTCCCAAAAGTCTCCAGTTGAGAGGTTCTTCGAGATGCTCATTGAGAGGAACACAATTCAAAAAGTACGAGAGTCTATACAATTCGATATCTCAAATATAGGTTTTCCCGGCCAATGTCGTAAAGTGTTCATTCACTTCTGAAAATCGGTAATTCATTTTCGTCTGAATTTGAATGCACGTCTTTAATCCTGTTTCAATTATGAATCAAAGAAAGTTCCTTCCGGTGGTTGTACGTTCATGTAGGTGTTGCTAGGGCGAGACACGCATGGTGTTCGGCCGATGTTCAAACTGCTGAGAGATGATGGCTTTCTGGCGATTTGCTCAGAGGTCAAAGGTCAGGAAGGAATGACGCATTTTCTTTTCCGTTTTTTTAAAGATAATTTTACAATTGCACAGAAGATCTACTCGAAAGAAAACACACGTGCTTAAAGGAAACATGCTTCTCAAACTGGATCACATTTTATTTCATAAATAAATTCATTTATATGTATTAAATGTGAATTAAAAGCCAAACTGGTTCAAGTGAAGTTTTAGTGTGATTATTTGCCGCCCAAAAATTGACCCCCCCTTTTTGGAATTTGTTGATACTCAAATTGGGGGCGCTGTTCGTGACGTAGACCGAGGCACCGAAATTCATGGATCGACTGGACACGTACACTAGGTCTACACGTGCAATTTCGTAAGTTGCAACAACTAACATCGAACTTGATTTTCTCCCTTTTAGCGAAGGCTCCTCGGGGAATGGGCCGTTTAATTGCTTTTGCCTGTACCTTACTCACATCTGGGAACTTTGTTGGGATGGCAGTGGACTTGAGCATATTCTTAATGGTCATCCCATGATTTGAAAATACCATCATCGAAACACGACGGCTCAAAGTGGTCGCTACATAACGCTCGTCACCTTCACTTTCGCCGTCCAAATTCTCCGATATTTCGCATCAGTTGGAAATAGGAAGGCTTACTCCATCCTTCGTTGTTTTGCTGCACCCAGCAGCCACACACCTTGTCGGCATGGCCGAAAAACACTATTTTGCTTAGATTTTGTTTTTGGACGAAGAATGTACACTCAATGCATACGCGTGATGAATAGGGCCGGCTCGAGCAGAATATGTAATGTGCCTCGGTCTACGTCACACACTTATGTTAATGAGGGTCCCACTCAGGGGGCGGAGTAGCTTGGACAAACATTTTCAAGAATTTTTTTCTCATATTTAATCTGGGAAATAATTGTCTGTGGACACAAAATATCATTGTCAAGATAATACTTTATTGTTTTAAGCAGGAATAATGCAATAAAAATCCTAAATCATGTTTCCTTTAAGTATTTCTCAATGAAATCATCACAGAAATAGAAAGTTGTTCACTTTGTAAAAGAAATAGAAAGTGTTAAATTCTATATGATGAATATACACAAATAAAATATGTATGTATTGTGCGTTTTCATTTCTCGAGACTTAAAGGAGAATTCCAGGCTATATAATATTTCATCTAGTCTAAAAGAACATACACTAACATACAGACTGCACTGAGCGTTGGCTTTTCTTTGTTATGGAGAACGACACAAGCGCCCTATATATTCACGATTTCTTGCCATTCAGCAGTACAAAGGACGCGTCCATACTGTTCGAAATTCCCGCGACATCCGGGAGATTATGACGTAGTGCCCGCACCTCAATGAAAACCCATGGTAGGCTACGTGCGGTATGCACTGGTATCACACCTTGACGCAGCCAAATGCATACGAATACGTATGTTTTATAAGGCGCCCGACTATTGCATGTATGCGTAAGGCTGATGTTTACTTCGACTTTATCGTGGTTTTTTGTAATTTTCGAGAAGAGAACAAAGTCTGTTCTGGTCGGAAAGAAAATATGTTGGGCACTACATCATCTCGAAGATTCTTGGCCTACCCCAGAAGAACTGCCTGCCGATTTTCCTCGAAGCAATCTGGTTCGAAGTCGAATTTCGCGTTTTTTATATTGTTCAGCCATTTCTTACAAATATCCGGTCGTTTTGGGATTGGGAATTTGGAAGAAGCCGAGACCTTTTCGAGAATTCGGTTTATTTGAGCAGCCAAAAGCTTGACAAATCGTCATAATGTTGTTGTAGCACGACCGAGTTTTGCTTTAGCAGTCAGGCAAAGCCAGGAATACGGAAAACAGACGTGCGTCAAGGAACAAAACTGCCACGTTCTCGTGTGTGTTGCATGTACGGACAATGGTTCAATGCACTCGTACAACTCAGGCCGCGGGGCCGGCCTGGTATGCATGGTCGGCCGGCTTGGTGCAGCCACTACGTCACACTATCCCGGATGTACCGATATTCCAGAGCAAAAGGGCGGCTCGCATGACGGCAGGCGCGTTATGAAAAAATCTCCGGTTTATACGATTACCGAAACCGATAAAAATGAAATATAAAGCAAGTTAAAATTGCTATGGACGTTCTTTAACATTATGTTATCATAAACTCAAGGGGTGCCCCCACCCACGTACCCCTTTCGGCACCCTGCTTGTCCTGCCCTGCATTAACATCGATGTATATGTAAACTGGATAGAGCATCGGTTGTTGGAATTAAAGCCACCGTCCATCACATTAACATTCTCAATACAATAGGTAGGCTGACCTTGTCCCCAGGGTCTACTATTACCCTTGTTCTCCTGATAAGTGGTAAAACGGGGGGTGTTAATATGGCGGCTACTGGCTTGTACAGCGTGCAATGACCAATGAGCTATCCAGATTATACAACGATCAGTGCGCGTTATACCGGTACGCCTTTTGTCATGGACCCAGAAACGCCAAAAGGAACACCATGGCGGGTTTGCACAACAGACTGCTCGTTATAGTCGTAGCCTTGTTGCAATTGACCTATCGCCGTTTACGAGTTATCCACGCCCCTTAGACAACCCTATGGAAATTGTGTGGTAATTTTTGTTTGTCTCGGATTTCTGCGTTCCACGTGGAATTATAATTGATGTGATTGGACAATAATTCACAAGCTGCGTTGACGCGATTCGACCGCGATAGGTCAATTGTGATTTGGCTAGCGAGATTCTGTGTACTTTGCTATGGGAGCTAGGACAAGACTGCTTCTCGGACTTTTCCCCCTAAAAAGAAACCCCACATACCACAAGTAATAGAAAGAGCAATCTTTTAAGTTTACTCTGAACTGTTTTAACAGAAAATATGTCAAGAAAAAGAAATAGGAAAAACAAAACAAAAAATACAGTCAGGGCGGGAATCGAACTCGCTGCACGTGATACAAAAAAATCATGACTTCTACCACTGAGCCACCCAAGCAGCTCAACCAAAGTCAATCACCTCGACCAAAGCGAGCTGGTACCGGTAACGAGGCTTGTGACTGACTATTAATCAGTCACAATAGAGATCAGTAGGCTGTTTTCGTTGGTTAAATCCGCCAAATTTACCCACAAAGCACGACCTCATCGTTTAGGCTTTCCGGATCATGACAGAGGCTAACATCCCGCAGCATGTATACGAACTCACTGTGCGAGTGTAATCGCACAGTGAGTTCATAACCGGAAGATGTATTTTTTAACGAGGCCACGGTTATTTCCGTTCTCAGTCTTGACAAATTAATAAAACATTGGAAAAAAATAATCAAATTCCTCATTTGTTTATAATTATGCCCACAATATAGTAAAAGCAATAGTGGAAGAAATCTGTAGTTTGTTCATCGTTTTCGCCTAAATGTATCTGAAAGGCTATAAAGCTGTATTTATACGAAGAAATATTTGTTTTAACTTTACCGCAGGTCTGTTGGAGTTAGCCCACGCAGAAAATGGCCACAGAGACGAAATAAAGCCATTTCTACCAGGACATGTTGAAAGTTACGACCTCAGCCCCTCTGGCAAAGTAACACCCCTCCAATGCACGGAGTTTCACAGTATCGAGAAGAAACCTAAGTGGTCCGACATCCCATCAACCATTCAACCAATTGGTAAATCAGACAATAGTCAATTTACTAGACCTGGGTAATCTGACTAGGCTACCGCTTCGTCTGTTTATAGAGTACCTAAGTGATGACGTCAATCAATGCAATGTTTGGAACCAGAATACATTCTAAACTACATGTGTTTGGAACCATTGCCGCGGCAACTGACGTCAGACTTCGGTACTCTATATACCACCAATATAACGTGACCAAAACGGGACGAGTTAATTCTTTCCGTGTCCGAAAATGTCCGACATTTCTCCAACTCGTTTTCGCTAAGATTCGGATGCTATCGTTTACGTTCCCCATGGCTACCGACACATGCCTGTTTATGACTGTTGTCGATCCTAAAATTGTTCCTAAAATTGATCCTAAAATTGTTAGTGAAATCGAAAATCACCACAGCAAAATTAATGCTATACTACATGTATTACAGTCCGAAACCAACTGGTTTTGGCAAGAGTAGGTTTCTTTTTTAATGTTCCCACTGATGACGTCACTGGGACATACGTTGTGCTTCATAATCCTTGCTAAACCATGGGATCGTTCCGTATGAATACAGTTATAAACCAACCTCGGTCCCAGGGTCTACTTTTAACCTTGTTCTCAATAGTAGACACTGGCTGGGACGGTATTTCACCTTTCTCTGATTGGTTACATGCATGAACAAGCTGATAATTCTAAGAATCGCATGTAAGGATTCCATGAAGAGAATTGTCCCCAAACTGTACAGGAGAAAACTACAAATAATTAATAACCTTCAACAAATTTTCAAAAGGTCCTATCACAAAAGCCTAAATCACAAAACAATTCAAGTTTCCTATCAAAAAAATTGTCGCCTCCGTTATTTTCAGACGTATGGAATTCCACCTAAGCTAACGTGCATTTTGAGTGGGGTTGCCTGCAGCAGCCTGGAAAATTGCGAGGATGTGCCTGTAACGTATGGATTTTGAACGTTTTGGTACCCTGTGTGCACGTCTCGGAAGTTCGTGGTATTCTGCAGCATCAGCCGTTTACGAGTTAACCACGCCCCTTAGACAACCCTATGGGAATTTTGTGTGATAATTTTGGTTTGTCTCAGATTTTGCGCGTTCCACGTGGAATTATAATTGATGTGATTGGACAATAATTCACAAGCTGCGTTGACGCGATTCGACCGCGATAGGTCAATATCCAGGATTTGTTGATATGCACATTAATACCAGGGCTAGAGAGCGGCCAGTGGTAGCGTACGGCTCGACCGTCATGAGGAGGGGATTGAGTTATTGACGTTTAAATTACTGTTGAGAATGTAGACAAAGTTGTCAAACCTATTGTATTGGGAATGTTTATGGCGGACGGTGGTATCAAAGCTACAGTGTCCGTGCCCTGCCTGAATTTCAAGCTATTTAGGCATACGAACGAAAAAAACAACTTACAACAATAGTTGGTCTTTACTTTAAGCAATTATTTCCATATACATGTATATTCATATTATGATTTTATTACAGTAGCAATTCGCAACAAAATCGGTGAGAATCGGAGACAGTTGCTTGATTGTTTTAAGTAGAACACGTTTACATTTAAATGTAGTGTACACGATTGGTAATCCTCCAATTTATTTTTACTTAATTATTACGAAATACCTTACTAGACTGTAAGTTAATAGTAGTCTCAATCATCCTGTGAAATTGTGGCACCAGGTATGCTGTCGGTGTCAAGAAAAGTGGAGATTTATATCGGTTTCCAACGATTTCCAGCTGGAAATCGTTGGAAAACTGCCCTGTAGCCTTTAGTTAAGGCGCGCGTGGCTACCCCGACGAGCAGCGCGCCCCGGACATGCTGGCATCGGGGCGCGTCACAATAATCAGGCGCGCCTTGACTAAAGGCTATCATCCGCCCGACGGTTGAAAACGAGCGCCGTTTTCCTCTCGTTTTCTTTCGCCACCCAACAACGCAAAACTTTGAACAGGTCAGTGGAACAATATTTCCTATAAAATACTAACCCCCAAATCGGCCACCCATTTCTGAAAATTGCAACAATTACCAATCATGTACACTACGTTTAACTGTCGTTTTTCATAATACTTTTCTATTGTTAGGTTACTCGTGGTTTTGCATGCATGTCTTATTTGGGGCCAAATTTGAGGCTACATTGCCTGATATCGATTTTTAGCCAAGACTTTTCATTTTTACGGGAAAGTAGCCACATTTTGATCTTATATCTTTAAAAAGGCAAAAATGAAAATCAACAGTTAAATATGAACGTGTTGTAGGAAAAGTTTAACTCGCCCTCTGTTTTATACTCGGTTTCACAATGGTATTATCATTTTCAACGTACTTTTGTTTACGAGTCCAAAGCATGTAGAGTTTTGTTTACCTTGGGTGATTTTTCTTTCATAGAGGAAGGTGTGCATGCCAACATCCGACTGCTGTTTACTGATGCAGTAAGGAAACGGCTTATGTCACAACGGCGACTTGGCTGTATGTTGTCCGGTAGGCTGATGGTTTAGCATAATTTAGGACTCGCCGCATTTTAAAAAGCAATTATGACATCATGATTTGGCCCATGACTATCAAAATTTGCATTAATATAAAATACAGATTTTCTAATTACTCCTTGTATTCATGCTACAATGTCCGATTGTATGCTCCCTTTCACGTGCTTTTTTTTCCAGGCGGACTTGACTCTAGTTTGGTATCGGCCCTGGTGGTGAAGCTGGCCCGCGAGTCTGGTATCCAGTATCCCCTACAGACCTACACGCTTGGTCAGGAAGGAAGCCCCGATGTAAAGGCTGCCAGAAAGGCACGTATCAAAATATGCTACCCTGCACGATATGTATACCCAGCACGATATGGGGCAGAGGGGTACCCCCCGTTTTGTCCCTATACCCTATACACTCTCCAGACTATTGTTACCTAACACATCCCCCCTAGACCTCTGAAAAAAATTCCTGAGATTCCGGGAACACAATGACCAACACAAAAGAGAGGGGGTTCGCTCTGCCCCATATCGTGCATCATATGACGATATGGGGCATATGGGTACCCCCGCCCTTTTGTCCCTATACCCTATACACACTCCAGACTATAGTTACCCAACCATCCCCCACTAGAAAGAATTCCTGAGATTCCGGGAACACAATGACCAATGCAAAGTGGGGGGGGGGGGGGGGGGGGGGGGGGGTCCCTTTGCCCCATATCGTGCTTCATATTTCAAATCTAGTATAATCTTTGAACTTCACTAATTTGTTGTTCGAATGCAGGAGTTACATCAACAGTCAACGGCGTTATTATTACTCTGCTTCATAATTCAAACCTTGGGCCTTCAAACAATTCAATTAATATGTGAAAATGGCCCACGTCGGTAACTTGAGAGATTGCATTGAGCGTTAAGTGCATTGAAGGTTTGCATGGTGAGGACATGAACACAGTATGGAAGGTTTGCAGTAACACCGTGTTAAATTGTTTCTATTTCCGGTACGGTACCCTGGGGAGACATGGGTACGATAGAGGACAAAGGAGTGAAAAGGTCTCCACAGGGAAATTTTAAAGGAGGGGATGTCTCAAGGAAAAAGGAATAGAAAGTCAATGGGGGTATATACAGGAACAAAGGAGAAGACAAAGACATGGCTCCACAAGGATACAGATTTAAGCGCGAAAAGCGACAAAAGGTTGATCACAACCATTTAAAAAAATTCCACAGCATATATAGTAAATTCAACCTCACATGCCGCACTGCGGTACTATTTCTGTGGATGTAGGAGCTCCGATGTATGAGGGGCAAAAAAAAGAGTCAACAAATCATTGAGATGGTAAATCCTCTTACTGAAAACAACTGACTTTAGTACAATGGTCTCTGTGGGATGAAACAAGTGCAGACAAATCCTATTGTGATTGGTTTATCTATGAGCTCCGTGCATAACTACCCCCTCAGCGGAAAGAAAAGGCGAGTTGGGGGGTCAATATCGACGCCATCTTACCTGACTTCAATTTAAGTGTCTGGTTCCCGCTTTGATATTCTTATTGAAAACTCAATTATCAAGAGTCGGCAAACAGACAAAGCAATCCCACTGTTATACGAGTATCAAATGAACAAGGAGCGCGGTGCGGATACCAGCGACGTACTCCCACGGAAGTGCGGTTGCTATATGGACAGCGCCCTCTTTTGTTGGCGCACGGAGCCCATACTGTTCTGATGCCCTCTATGCAGTCACGGTATTTTGAAAGTACGGAGGGAGCCAGGGAGGGGCATAACGAATAACTGGCATTATGTATTAATTATGTATGTATCATGCGTGTATTCATATAGACATGTTTTATTCATGCAATTCATGTTTTTTTCATTTCTCCTTGGGTTCATTCAGGTAGCAGAATACATTGGTAGTGAACATCATGAGATTTCGTTGAAACCCGAGGAAGCTACCGCTATCGTGAAGGAGGTTGTCTACCTTTTGGAGAGTTATGACGTCAATACAGTGAGACCTTCAATCTGTAAGCAGTGATGTAGCTATACTAGGTGGACGGGGGAGGGGAGGGGGGGGGGGGAACTGTCCCAGTTTGGAATCCGTCCCTCTTGCGCCCCCTTGTACAAAAATTGATTTTGATTTTTCTTATTGGGGGTTGATTTTTTTATGTTGATTATTTAGTATAGGCCCCTATGCATATTTCTTGCATATTTCTTTAATTTGACTTCCCTGTATTGGAACCTTACCAAGGCATGTATCTGGTGTCCCGCTACATTCGCAAACACACCGACCGGGTGGTGATATTTTCCGGCGAGGGTTCGGACGAGCTGTGTCAGGGCTACACCTACTTCCATCAGCAACCTTCTCCCGAGGCAGGGGATGTTGAGGGCCGGCGTCTCGTCAAGGATCTGTACCTCTATGACGTCTTGAGAGCCGACCGGATGACTGCGGCCCATGGGTGAGAAATTCTGGAGGAATAAATATCTCAGCTCATTTAGTTAACATGTTTGTTTCCCTTCAAAATGCACTGAAAATATGCTCATAAACAACTATGAAATTTCACAAATTGTTTTACCTATCTTGGGTTTCTATAATTCTGTTGAAGACTTGAGCTTCGTGTACCCTTCCTTGACCACCACTTCACCTCATACTATCTGTCCCTGCCCGCCGGCGCAAGGTGTCCCCAGCGAGGCATAGAGAAGTACCTGCTCCGCAAGGCTTTTGAAGGTACTGGACTCCTGCCGTCGGAGATCCTCTGGAGACGGAAGGAGGGATTCAGCGACGGGGTCACCTCTCTGGAGAACTCCTGGTATGAGAGTCTCACCGATTCCATTAACCAACAGGTACAACGGTATTTTTTTTAAATACAGGGCGGCACTAAGCGTTTGCGACGGAGAGGCAATTTTTTAAGCGCTGTGCATTTGAAATGGTCGACAGTTATCAGTCATGTGGCCTGAGTTCGGGCGGTCTGTTCGTAACACGAGTTCCCCGTTCTTGCACCCGACCGGCGGGAACGCGACCTGTGAACATTGCACTCGGAACAAGATCACACATCACCTACCGGTCGGGGTTTACAAGAATGATGTAATTTGAGGCAACGTAGAAGACGACCAAAGATGGCGCATGATCACAAAGCATAACAAATCTGCGTACAGGTGCCTAAAATTCCCTTCAACACCATGTGGTGTTTGTATTGGACCATGCGCCCAATATAAACACCACATGGTGTTAATTTAACACCACAGTTCCACTAGGGAAAAATGCAGTCGAAATATTGTGCTTACGTAAAATTATTTTGCGTCTAAAATTCAGGTTTTTTAAACGAATGCTTGAATAACGTACATGGGCGCAGCCATTAAATTTTGCGTGGTTACCAGCGATAGATGGCGCTCTTGCAATGCCATGGGGCTATCACTACGGAACACTACGAACCAAGAAACGAGTTGTTCTTGAGCAAACAAGAACAACTCGCCCGAACTCAGCCACGGTGTCATTTTACAAGAAGTGGTTGCGAATGAAACTGGTACTATGATGCGCACGACAGTTTAAGAAGTTTGACTTTTTCGAGGACTGGTCAATGCTTTTACCAGGCTTACAAATGCTTTTCAACATTACTATCCTGAAATATCCCGAGAAAACTTTAAATCAAACAAAGATCAACAGTGAAAAAGACAATTCCTTTAGGGGCCTAGCCCTTTTTATTTCATTAGTTCGTGACATCATCCAACTCTCATATCAGTTCAGATGTTACATTATAAATGTTACAACATTTTCAATTAGGCCTATACCTTAAATTTTTTTTTACAAAAGCCTCAAAAGACAATAGGAAAATATATCAATTATATCAATTATTTCAATTTAAAAATTGAATGCTTCAACCCTCAAAGGATGTTACAAAACTCAATGTAAGAATGCAACAAATGAAGTCTTGGATGCACACAAACTAAATAGAATGCCCCTAAACGAAAATGAACATTAGGAACAAAATCTTGGGTGCTTAAAAACTGAAAATGAATGCCCCAAACAGTGAAAAAGAAACCTTTCTTTGATCAGATGTGTCAAAACCACGCGAATTTGAATGACCAATAAAAAAAATTATCAGAAAAATTCGCCAATTCGCCGGGAAAATCTATAATTGCAATGCTTGTTTTCCCACTTGCTGGTCAAAAACAGTCAATACATGTGAGTGCGCACTTAAACTACGCAGCGCAGGCAAACAAAGTTGATATACTGATGTTTTAGACCAAGACTACCAGCAAAAGGAAACTGTTTCATGTTTTTTGTGTGATTTGTTTTTCTCGAAATTCTCCTTCCAGGTGGACGATTCCCAGTTCCGTCGTGCGGCCGAATTGTTCCCCTTCAACCCACCCAAGACCAAGGAAGCCTTTTACTACCGCCAGCTCTTCGAGAAGCATTTCCCGGGCCACGGCCGGCTCATTCCATACCAGTGGATGCCTAAATGGTGCGGGGACACCGACAACCCATCGGCAAGAGCACTGAAGCATTACACTGAAGGATTAGACCCGCAGGAAAGGCAGGAGAGTAGGGAACGATATCGCCCAACAAGCTTGAATTCTTGCTCCTGATTGGTCAAGCCGAGGCAAGAAAAGTTGCACATTGTGCTACGATCTATGCACTGTACAAACTTCAGTGTCAGAATGTACATTAGTGTAAAATGTAACCCTTCGTATGTTTATTTTGTGGCAAGAGTTGCGGGCCGAATACGGACATAAAATATAGCCCAAAACGAACTTATGAAAAGCCAGCTTCGAACGGGAAAAATGTAGTTCAATTCAGTTCAGTTTTCTGTTTGAAGGAAAAACATGACAATTTACAATAAGACCATTTAAATAACGGATAGAAGACTACAAGAAAGCAAACTTGTAAAATGACACCCCAGAACTTGTGTAAACTTATTTACATTAATTATAATTATGCATGATTAAGGGAAGACGGTACGAGGTGTTAGGGAAAAGCAAAAGTTTACATCCCCATACTCCAAAAACTGCAGTGTAAAATTAACACTATGTGGTATCCATACTTAACAATTCGTCCAATGCAAATACCGCATGGTGTTAATTTAACACCACAGAGTGTATCAAAATAAAATTATATTTTCACGTAAAATTATATAGATAATAAAAAAATACGTTTAACAACATTGTATATCGAGTTGGAAAATTTGGATTTCCCTTTATTAAAATTTGTTCCTTATCCTTGGTCGTTTTGTTTTCTGGAATGACTCATCGGAAAGCTCATAACTTAGCTCATAACAAATTGGCAATTCAATTTGAAAGTTATTTTTCTCAGGCCGAAGCAACTCAAAAGCACGGACCGGAGGCTATGTGGTTTCCCTTAATTAGTGCGTTTTACGGTCTGGTTTGATGTCAGATTCTGTTGCATACCCATAGACCTAATTAATACGCGGACACAACACGGATTGAAAACGCAAGGGAAGTCGACTTTTATAAGATTCATGGCTAAGCACCGAAATACGGCTTAAGTTCAGTTTACTCAATCCCGCAAAGATGTAGTTGATTTTTTCGAGGGACATTTTTGGGATGGGGTGGGGCGATGTGGGGTGGGGTGATGTGGGGTGATGTGGCGTAGGGTGATGTGGGATGGGATGGGGCGATGTGGGGTGGGGTGGGGTGGGATGGGGTGGGGTGATGTGGGATGGGGTGGGGTGATGTGGGGTGGGGTGATGGGATGTGGGGTGATGTGGGGTGGGGTGATGTGGGATTGTGGGGTGGGGTGATGTTGGGTGGGCTGGGGTGGGGTGATGTTGGGCGGGGTGGGATGGGGTGATGTTGGGCGGGGTGGGGTGGGGTGATGTGTGGTAGGGTGGGGTATGTGAAATGTGGTGGGGTGATGTGAGATGTGGTGGGGTGATGTGGGGTGGGGTGATGTGGGATGATGTGTTGTGGGGTGGGGTGGGGTGATGTTGGGCGGGGTGTAATGGGGTGATGTTGGGTGGGGTGGGGTGATGTTGGGTGGGGCGGGGTGATGTTGGGTGGGGTGATGTTGGGTGGGGTGGGGTGATGTTGGGTGGGGTGGGGTGGGGTGATGTTGGGTGGGGTGGGGTGGTATGATGTACAATGTATGGTACAGGTAATTGCCTATTGGTATTGACATATAAAAAGCTGACACACTCCACCATGATGCCTTTTTACCTTACCAATCTGACGCCAAATATTTCAAATTTGTCATTTTGTTTATTCAAATCGATAGAATGAGATTCGGGTGGAGATGTTATGCAATTAATTAGTATTGGTTGTCGTGAGGGTGGAGGGGTGGTGTGGGGCCTCCCCTCCCCTCCCACCTTTGGCAGCGAGCCATGGCAGCTTTGATGTTCTAGTTATCTTGTTGCCATCAGTAGAGTAATGGGGGCAGGGGTGCCAGGTATGGGAGGGCCACGTATACCTAGTGGAGGTCTGTGACCCTCGCCAAGAGCAACGCTTGATCTCTATTTAAAAATGGGGAATGTTCATTTCCATTTCCGTTCCCGTGTATTGGTGTTCGCATTTTTGACATAAGTTCCTTATAATTGCATTGTAACTCAACTTGTCTGGCCTACCTATACATTTCACGTTGGCCAATGAATCTGCGCGAATTACATTTCACACTAAACTCCAGTGCTCTCGCCCGCGGACCGGTAGCCGGTGCGGATATAGCGCATTTGAGTGGCCCTCGTGTATGTATCCACAAGCGCTGTAAACATTTTCTGTATTTTTAATAAAAGAGTTGGGTACTGTTATCGTTCTCGTAAATGGGTTTCAATCATGGAGACATTTATTTTGTTGAATACACGTGCGATTTTGCAATGTTTTGCACCTGTTGGGAACATCATATCAGTGACGCCCCCGGGGGGAGGGGGGGGTTTGCTCGATGGGCTTGGGCCCCAAAAGGTGTTCATCGCACTAATTGTCGGGACATTCTATGCGGCATAGAAGTAGTGTTGTAAGTGTGCAAATGGCGCCACCAATGTCAGATGTTGTATTTAAAAAATGTAGGGCCTATTCAAACAATTATTGCAAATCTCGTTACATATTAGAGAGGTATCTAGAGATATATAAATTAGGACAAGCGAGACAAGAAAGAAACATGGGAAGACACACAATTAAGGCACAAGCACGCGGGGTGGGGGGGGGGGGGGAGGGGGTGCGGGTAGATAGAAAAACACAAAAGAGAGATTAAAGTTTAAGGGAGTGTCAAATGGTAATGAGAGGGGGGTGGGATAGCAAGGAACAAAGGAATGTGGTTTAGGATGAAAGGGGGTTGAGATGGTAAGGGAGGGGGACAAAGGAGTGTGATTAAAGTGGGTTTAATAAGGGGTAATTAGGCAAGGGAAGCATGTGGCAAGGATAAAGTGAAAGGCTGGTTGCTGGTCCCTCTATCATCTTCTCCCTTCGAACTATGATTTAGTGCCGGGAACCAGTCTAAATTTTGGCATGGCGTCCACAATGCACACGTCTTAAATTGTAAGATGCTGAATCAAATATCAAACATGATTGAAAAGTATATGAACTAATTTATTGTATTCGTCAAACAGTCCACAAGGGAAACTGACTAGGTAAATTTGAATACATTTTCAAAGTGAACAAAGAAACTGGCAGGAGCGGGATTCGAACCTGCGACCTCCGGGTTACCGTACCGGCGCTCTACCCACTGAGCTATGTTCAGGTGGGCGCTAGTCAGAAGTCATAAACCCAGAATGCCGTATAGCCAGGGATCACACCCACATTTTACGATACAACATGGGAAGCGACATTGTGGGGATCACTCAATGAGGATACGACTTTTTAACTTATAATTCGTCAAACAGTCCACAAGGGAAACTGACTAGGTAAATTTGAATACATTTTCAAAGTGAACAAAGAAACTGGCATGAGCGGTCAGACATTATTATCAATGGCTATACGGCTCTTCACTGTAGCCTGTCAATGGCCAAATTCGAAACCGTAGCCACAAAAGGCCCGATTCGGGCAACGGCTTAAACTATGCGAGTGCACATGAACATACGTGAACTAAGTTGGCGGAGGAAACATACGTGGGCTGCATGTGTAAAAATGACCTGGGGCCGTCTATCTGCAACATCCCTGAAGCGCAACACGAAGTGGAAGGACGCTCTTCTATTTCCCAAGGCCGCTTACACAATTTCCACAACAATGTTGAGCTTTCATTGAATCAAAGTTTTACCCACCACCTATTGTGCGCAAAATCATGCTACATTAACTCTGTGCCAACGTTTTTCCAACCGTGAAATGTTGTGTGTAGCATCCCAGTGCACACTGCTGCTATGCTACCATTAGTAATCACAAGGAGTTAACTTTGGACCGCTTTTGAGGGCTCAGCTTTGGAGTTTTGGAGCAAGATCGCAATAGGATTTGATGAGCTGAATGAAACATACCAGAGGTAAGTTTATTTTGTAGGCCTATACCAGTTTCTGATGTCATTCATTGCCTATTATATTTTGATAGGCGCCCTGATGCTATCATTTTGATAACCTGTTTTGATGATGTTATCGTTCCATTGTGTGATTTCAGCAAATTATGTACGTTATGTTGTCAGCCTGATGCGGTGCCGTTTATCTGTCACCAAAAACAAAATGGCGGTCTCCTATTAAAATATGTCCAGAAATTGTCCAGGGAGCACTGTAATGCGCCGTATCCAGGGATCACAGAGTGAAGACAGTTTCTTTGTTCATTTTAATTCTTACAGATCTTTAGGTAAAACAAGCATGGGAATAATTTGGAAACGTACCAGCCTGGTGGCGCTCTTTACTCTGATGGTGGGACTGTTTTCAGCCGCAGCTGAACGAACGTCGGTACGGTGACTTCCAATAAATCATGAATTCTTTTCGGTCCGTCCACTGTGGTCTCGTTTTGTCTCTTTTTTTG
Organism: Hippasteria phrygiana; assembly: GCA_037893225.1. Lineage (NCBI taxonomy): Eukaryota > Metazoa > Echinodermata > Asteroidea > Valvatida > Goniasteridae > Hippasteria > Hippasteria phrygiana. The sequence goes on along the minus strand of JAZGUH010000027.1, from coordinate 1,520,183 downwards.
GTTCGTCTTTTGTCAGTTTTCTTTTGGTATTTACATAAGTTGCAGTATGTCATTAGCAGCCATGCTAGTATACTAGTAGCAAACCCAATTCACCATGCAATTCCCATGGGGTTTTGCATGGGGAGATATTAAGTTTCACAGCATGCCGGCCTCAGCGCTTAATATCCATTAAACTGTATTCAAGTTTTCTTAAGTGGCACACTTCTGGAACAATCTTACATGCAAATTATTATCAGTTCTATCTCGACCACTCCAAGCATAATGTAGTAAGGTCATGCACAATAACTGAGGGAATAGCACCCTCTATATCTTTCTTCCTGCTGACAAGCACTGTATGCATGTATTGTGAACAATATTCGAATTTACTCGGCCCTACCTCTGTAAACTTCTAGAGTCTTCATTTTTTCTCAAATACATAAACTAGAATTGTAGGCTCTATGGTAGCAGGGGGTCCTAAAGACATTCACGTACCGGTAAACCGAAACTACTTAATTCTCCAGGAGGATTTTAGATTTAAAGATAACTAGGCCTACATGTATATTTTCTTTCGGACACAAGGACTCTTCCTCATCGAAGTCAAAAGTCATGCTGCTTCTTCTAGATGGCATGCGCTCTGACCTCTACGGGGAAGCGCTTCCGGGACTGAAAGCCATGGAAAACAATGGGGTGAGAGCTGAATGGCTGACGCCTGCCTATGTCACGCTGTCAATGCCTTGCATGTACACAATTGCAACAGGTAAATACATTTTAAAAACAATTCACAAAACTAATTGAGATACTAAAATTTGTCATGGGGAAGGAGAAAATTGGGCAGCTTAACAGCCCAAGCTGTTTATTTATGTAAGAAAACTGGCAGGAGCGGAATTCCAACCTGCGACCTCCGGAACACCGCACCGGCGCTCTACCAACTGAGCTATCTTGCCCTATGTTGGGGGTCTCCCAAATTGTCAGTATCTTTGTTTGGGTGGGCGCTACAAATGTTATCGTTACTATTTTGAGCAAAGTTGATATTTTTTTAAACCTTGTAATTTATTTTGTCACAATGCGCTTGATACATCTAGGCTTGTACCCAGAGAGTCACGGTGTCACCTTTAACAAATATTACAACGTCACCACCGGCTACAAGTCCAAGACATTCTATGAGACACTGAACATCCCTGACTGGTTCAACTCCGATCCCCCGGGGTGGAGCCCATCTGGGTGACGGCTATCAAGCAGGGGCTGAAGGCCGGCACTGTCCAGTACCCCGGAGGCAACGTGGCGATTCAGGGGGTACATCCCACCAAGAATTCCCCCGGGGTGCCGTGGCAGCAGCTCGGTCAGTACCCGCTAAAAGGACTGATCGATATCGGTCTGGACTGGCTTAAGAATGACGACTTCGACCTAGTGCTCGTCTACTCCGGCCAGCCAGACAGCTCGCTGCACGGTCAGGGGATCGGACACGACGCCTCTACGGCCAAGATCCACGAAGTCGACGAGGCAGTGGGGTACCTCTTCCAGAAGAGCCGAGAGATGGGATTGGAGGGTAGCCTTGACATCATCGTGACGAGCGACCATGGACACGTGAACATCGACCAGCGCCGCTACGTGGAGCTGTATGATTACATTAATGCAAGCGATATACACATACATATGGGGCTTCTCGACTACGGGAACACTTTCCAGATCGAACCGGTAGAGGGGAAATTAGACACGGTAGGTGGTTCGAATCCTAAAACTGCTATGGTTGGAAATATCCTTCAAAAGTAGAATGCTGTAATGTACATTGACCATCATCCCTTGAAAATCCACCGTTTATCTGAAAATCATTGATGAAAATCATTTTGGGGACTCCAGTTTGGTTCAGAAAGGTCGGACCGATTGAATTCAGAGACTGGTGCCCTTGTCAGCTCTTTGGTACAGGCTGCACTGTGTGGGGTGCCAGTCTGAATGTCCTCATGTCAATGCTTTGGTTTTTCCTTATTTCTCCTTAAAAATTACACATTATGGTAGAATTTGCACACCCAGACCTTGGGAATAGGGTAGGATGGGATTTTGGGTATTTCGGGGCAATCTGTCCCTTTTAAGCCTGGAATGTTCGACTAAACTTAATTCGTGGTTTCCTCGAAGACAAACCCATAAAGTTACCGAATTTGAAGCCCACGTAGACACTACAAAAGTGGCTTCTCTGATACAAACTCTGGGTGGCAAAATGTCAATTGTTTTATGCTGTCGCTTTGTACGGTCGTTCCAGCTATACAACGCCTTGTTGAACGCCCATCCTCAACTTTCCCGAGCGCTTCCACTACGCAAACAGCGACAGAATTATGGAGCTACTAGGCTATGTTGACTCCAACTGGTATCTCTTCTCGGTAAGCAACTGAGTCCATTTTTGAAGGAGGTTGGACGTAACATCATCTTAAAAAACCTTACTTCTTAGCACACAGCTTCGTGTGTTGAAATGATTCACTGACAAGTAGACTAGTTACAGCGCCTCTTGTCGCGCTGACCAATCACTTTTGTCGGACCATAATAGTCGCGGCTGTGATTAGTTTATACGTAAAGGGGCGGGGCTTCACGGATACATTGTATTTGTACTCCCTCCCCAAAAATGTGTTCTGGATCAGAAAGAAGAATTTGTTTTCATAAATTTTTGCAGAGAAAGACCGAGAGCAGTTTCTTTTTGGCGGCCGACCATGGCTACGATAACCAGAATCCTGAAATGGGGTCCATCTTCTACGCCCAAGGCCCAAGCTTCAAGAAGGGCTACAGAAGCGAGCATTTCGAGTCGGTAAGGAGCATAGAGTTATATATAAAGACTAGAGGGCGTACACGCTATACCCGGCCGTGCCACCATGGAGACCCGGCCGTGCCCCCCAAAAACATGGCTGCCGGCTGTTCGACCCATAGAGTTATATATATAAGACTAGAGGGCGTATATACCACGTGACCCCATGCCGACAAGGACGACCGGTGTCATATGAATATCCGACTTCCATTAATTGTTTTCTCTCTTCCCTATTATTGGTTATCCCTCTCACGTGACCGGTCGCTGACCTAATTATCTCCACTTCGGCATGCGCAGTAGATCCACTAAGTCGGCTTTTCAGGGTGACAGAAATTCATACTACACCGGCAGCCATGTTTTTGGGGGGCACGGGCGGATCTCCATGGTGGCACTGCCGGGTTCTGTACGCGGCATAGCGAGTACGCCCTCTAGTCTTTTATATATAACTCTATGGTAAGGAGAGTTTGTTTGTTTGTTTGTTTGTTTGTAGAGTTGTCAACTTGCCTGTCTGTCGTGCCGTCGTATACTGTTTATTTGTTTTATATTTGGCTTTTCCGACAGAGTCGTTTCTTTTCTTCCTTCTTCTTCTTCTTCTTTTAGTTCTGACCAAAAGCCCATAGACTTTGTACACGAATTTTGTCCGCGGCACTTTAGGTCTTAAAAAACCTCAGATCTTAACCAAACTTACCTCAAACATAGACCCTAGGCTGAAATTGTATGTCGAAGAGTGACGTCAGGATGACGTCATCACATGTCACGTGACGTCATCTTAAAGGTGCGTTTTTCAAGGGCCTATATCTAGAGAACGGTAGGTCCGATTTCCTTCAAACCTGGTATGTTGGTAGGCTAGCTCGTGTTATAGATGTAAATTAAGGTGACGTCAAGATGACGTCATCATACGATTTTATAGTAAATTTAAGTTTTTGAACTTTAAAATTTCTTAAAGCCATATCTCACCAACAGAACATGCTAAATTCAAAATTCTTTTTGTAATAGCTTTGTTAGCTCCTATATTCTTTCGCATAAATGGACAAATGTGTGACGTCATCATGACGTCATCAAAAATGTGCTTTTTAAAAACACATATAAGGGTACGTCCGATCGTCATGCATAAAAATTAGTGGGCAGGTAGATAGTGCTACTAGCATGTACAATCCGAGGTGACGTCATGATGACGTCATCGGCTGATTTTCTATGATTTCTTTTGTTCTATCCCAAATCCCATAGACTTTGTACACGAATTTTGTAAGAGCCACTTTGGTCACTAAACAACCACAGATCTTAATCAGGTTTAACACAAACAGAGACCCTAAGCTGAAAATGTATGCCGAAGAGTGACGTCATGATGACGTCATCACTTGTCATGTGACGTCATCTTAAAGGTGCATTTTTCAAGGGCCTATATCTAGAGAACAGTACGTCCGATTACCTTCAAACCTGGTATGTTGGTATGGTAGCTCGTGTTAAGGGTGAAAATTAAGGTGACGTCAGGATGACGTCATCATACGATTTTACAGTAATATTCAAGTTTTTGAACTTCAAAGTTTCTTAAAGCCATATCTCATCAAGAACACATGCTAAATGTAAAATTCTTTTTGTAATAGCTTTGTTAGCTCCTACATATGTAAAAAAAAATTCAAAATATGTGCACCATCATAATGACGTCATCAAAGGCATAATTTCTCGTAAGACATGTACATTTGTAGCTCCAATTGTCATGAAGCCTGGTGGGTAGGTAGACTTGTCACAAGCAAGCAAAAATCGCAGTGACATCATAAAAAATAATGCGGAAAAGCCCTATGTTCTGTTCAGCGAAGAGACATAGAGTCCTAGTTATATTTATTTTAATTCTTTCTAGTCATGAAACCAAGGATTCCCCAAAAGCGTGTATCACACTAGTCGAAAGCCTGAAGAAACCTGTAGGAAGACGACGAAGTTCAGTTTTAGAAGTTGGAGGAAAACCCCAGAATTTTGGGGAAACCCACGGAATCGGGCAGGAACTGAAAACATTATCAGCCCAGGTGGAAGGCGAGGGAAGTATCACGAGGCCAAGCTGACGTAACCCACGTGACAGTCCTGCTCTTTGTAGAGTACGATAGGGCCCCGCCCGTCAACATGGCACATCTACCTACATCAACATCTTTCCTTGATTACCAAATGTGCCAATATTTACGTGTGCGTACTTTTATTTACTAAATTTATTTTTGATCCGTCCCTAGGTCAATATCTACCCTATGATCTGTAACCTACTCAATTTGGAGCCAGTCCCTAACAATGGTTCCCGTGACAACTACAGGGATCTCTTCGACGATGACGGGAGTGGTGCCGCTAGCTTTGGTCGCGAGGGCGCAGCCATCTTGGCCTCCATTTTCTCCTTGATAATATCTCTCCAGTGCATAGAATGCTGAAAGTCAGCAAGTGCATTTTAAAAAAATGCTTAGCATGAAAAGTCTATCTTGGTAAAAGCAGGATTACCAACAGAATTTTACTGTGATGTGTATTGTTTGTGACTGGTAGGCCTATTCCGCCAGCAAGACTTGTCTGTGCTAAGCAATTTTTGTGTGTTAAGTAGCTCCATTAAATTGGTCCCCAGTAGCCGCGTTTCAATCGCTCCGGATGTAATAGAGAAACGATCAAGATGACGAAAATATCTACGAGAACGAAACACTCTGTTTGGAAAAAAGCTGTGCATATAAAGGCCAACACTTTTAAAATTTCGAATGGGCTCTTCCAGACCTTTGTAAACTGTTGTTTTTAACAATGACGTATTTTAAAATATTTGTATTTTGTGAGTAAATGTAGTATTTTAAACACTTGTATCCAGTTGGTATATAGTTGTGATAGTAATTCGACTTGAGTCAGACAGAATTGGGTCACGGTATTTGTTGACTCGTCCCAACGAACTCCAATGCATTTGCGGACGCTGATGAGATGATGTCGACATCAAAGGCGCCCTCTGTTGGTTTCGGCGTTGGTGTGATTTGATTTCAATATTTGTTTGCTCTTTCCACAAAAGTAAACAATAATAAGTTCTTTTAAGAGGCAACTAAATTTTAGCAGCATAAGAAAATGATTAGAGAATGATTGACTGTGGGTTCTTATTTTAATAGATTCTGTACTTCATTTTATAGCATTTATAAACATACCAACCCTGTCATTCCGATTTTCCACCACTAAAGCTTAAAGGAACCATTTTTTGAACTTGAATACATGCAGGGTAACTTTCTTGACATTTTACTCTGACTTCCCACCTCATTTACTTCAGTAAAAGGGATAAATTTTGACATTTTGGTTATATGCTAATGAAAATGTTCATATTCACGAATGTTGGCTTGATGTCATTCCAGGCAGAACAGCCATAGCTTTGTGTACAAATAATCATCACACTCCATTTTCCTGGAGTAGTAGATTCCACTTTTTACTTGATTTTCATGTTAAACAGCTTGTTTGGACAATAGTAGTAGCCAACTTAATATTTCTTCGCAACTTTGTTGGTGGGTGATTTTGAAGGATTATTTTTTGTATCGTTCTTACGCCGCTGTTTTGACCAGGAATGCCTTATATTATATGACAAATCAAAAATAGCGCCACTTGCATATAGTGATTTGAAAAATACTGATTTAATAAAAGAATTGAAAACTGTCATCTTCTCTTCTATTTACTTCCAAGGAAAACAAGCATTTTTTTGTAGCACAATAAACAAGTTGAGGTATGTGTCATATCATTTGCCTGTTTCCTTCAAAGAGCCATACGTTAATTTTACGGACCAATTTAAAGGTAATTTATGCACTTCTGATTTCACAAGGGGAACAAGTGGCTGCTTAAATAATGGCTTAGCAGATGTTTCCTAGAGTTGTTCTTGTCGCTGTTTGTTTTATCTCGCCCAGCCCAAAGTACAGGGCTATCTGCCATAAAACACACAACGATACAACCCGAGAGATAGTCCCTAAGTTTTCAAGATCAAATGTCAATAACGAGTTGCGTAATGGGATGTTGGTCAAATAGTCGGTATAGGCCCTATTCGACCGCGAAAAACCAATACAACAAACCACCCGCAACTTTAACTGAAATTACAGGAACGTTTAATTACAATGGCTTTTCAGCAATTTCTTCCTCTACTTGGACTCATGTTAATAACAGTTGAGACGGTGACAGCTAAAGTAAGTACCGGTACTCGAAGTTGCTAACGGTGGACTGTACCTACACAAGTTGTATGCGTTTTATTAAGCAACATGCGCAATATATTTGACTTCAGAATGACACACGAACCACGAAGTTTACAACTTCACGCATGTATGTGTCGTTCCAGAGTCAAATAAACAGTGTACTCAATCGCACCAGATCTCCACTTCCTCATCTTTTTGACGGACCTGAAATTCTCACTTCTCCATTTGATAGGGCCATTTCTTTTTTGCTGATAACTGTTGAAGCAAATGAAAGCTCTATCGCTGGCCTAGACAAATAAAACTGCATTTTACTCCTCAGTCAAGTAGAACGGATTGACAAATCAATTTTAATATTAAAAACACCTACAGTTTATTTTCAAGTGATACATGTTTTATAAAGGTGTGATTAAGCATTTGTAGTGCTGTCAACACATGTTGCAGGCAGTACTCATACCGTACTTTGTGTGATTCAGCATACATGTATATGCGAAATACTCCGAGTCGCGAGACAATTATAGTAAACGTTTAACAGTGATTTTGTGCACGTTCATATGCGCTTATTTCGATGGTTAAAATCGAAAGAAAAATAGAAACCATGGCGTTTTTGAGGTCAAGTTAAAGGGACACATTGCTTTGGATTTTGCGATTTTGGCTATAAAACTGAAATGGATATGGTTGGGAAGCTTTTTTAAAAGTAGAATATAAAGATTCACATAACTATCCCTTCAAATTGCGTGGTTTTTGTTTAATTTCGTGACAAATAGCAGTCCGCCATTTTGTAGAACAAAATTTCTGACTCCACAAAATGGCGGACCGTGTTCACCAGTCGTATTTCCAGTCGCATCTGGTTGAAGTACGTTCTGTTGATCCATGTTGTTGTACTGTGGCACGGCACGCAGCACTGGCGATATGTGTGTCGCGAGGTAGAGAACTGTACCTGGCGATCATCTGATAGGTTTACAAGGCCACTGGCTGCGGCGCCAGCCTAAAGACTCTTACAGCGTATTTTGCGCATTATTTAGACGGTGGTATTTTAGTACTGGAAATAGGTCTATGTTTCGCGGGTCAGATGTCAGGGGTAAGCGGCCAATTGTTTGTTTTGTAATCACTACTCACTAATTACAACACATTATACGTGTTTTTGTGCATGAACAACTCTTATAAAAGATAAGGAACATTTCCAAACAGCAAAATTTCATGACATTTGAAGGCAATGTGTCCCTTTAACAGCATTTCAAATATAAATATTTCTCAGCAGGATTGATACTGGTACCATCTTTATAAACAGTAATCTGTCACATTGAAACTTATATATATTTTTTAGCACTACCGAAGCTATATCATGCATTTAACTGTGTAGATGCATCAACAGCAATGTCGTTGACGTAATAACAGTTCTATACATCAGCAGTAGCGCTATTAATCTGAAAACCCTCTCACGCTAATGTCAGGAAAAGGTGTTCCTGATGCTAGTTGATGCCCTTCGATGGGACCGGCTGGGGTACGACTTCCCAGCCCTTGACCTGATGGAGGAAAATGGTGTCCGGGCCGAGTGGACGGATCCCGTTTTCATCACGATGTCCACCCCGAGCATGATGTCCATTGCAACAGGTAGGCAGATAATGCAACATGATCAAACCCAACGTTGCTACATAGAGACCGTGTGTGTGTGTTAATTATTGCAGGAGGAGCAGCAAAACAGTTGGCATCATACATACAACACTTTGAATAAGCCAGTTCGGTATTTTAACTGCGCATGTGCATAACGACATGTGTCACCGGTCATTCGGGATAACTAACGCGCGCGTATATGAACGCACAAGGTGGTCGCACAACGCGCACGTGTTTAATAAATTGAATCAGAATGGGCGTTCGCGTAACATCGCTTGACATAACGTCAGCAATTTTATCCCGAATGACCTGGACTACTTCATCGAGATACCGAACTGATTTATTGCAAATTTACCTTGCCAGGTCTGTATGTGGAGAGTCACGGCGTGCTCCATAACCAGGCCTTCGACCCGCAGACCGGTGAGATATCCCCCGGCTATCTGGAGGGCTTGAACAACACCTGGTGGTTCAATTACGGCAGAGCAGAGCCAGTCTGGCTGACGGCCATGGACCAGGGGCTAAAGGCCGGCACATTCATGTACCCTGGCGGACAGGTGTCCATTAACGGCCGCCAGCCCACCCGGTGGCAGGTGTCTTCAGTCGAGGAGAGACAGAAGTACTCCAACCTGACTGACCGAGTGGAGGTCATCTTCGACTGGCTGTACGGAGAAGATGACTTGGACATCGTGCTGTTCCACGTTGAGGTGGTCGACAACGCCCTGCATGGTTTTGGCTTCACCGGCCTCAATATTGCCAAGAACGAGGCAGCAAAGGTGATCTGTTCGTCATCCGTAGCCTGAGACCCAAATGCAGCTCGACCCCTGAATGTAGCCCAACCCGAAATGTATCCCGGACCCAAAATTGTTGAATGAACCACCAACCCTACACAGGACTACATTGTACTAGCCTGGGGCTGCATTTAGGTGGGAGTTACATTCTGGGCTTCATGTCGCCAATAGCCGTTACCTGGCCCGAAGGCGCTCGCTTCTACGGATTGGCTGTGCCGAGCTTTTTTAAATTTGGATTCTGCGTTGTCCAGCGGCCTTCAGTTCATCAGCTGAAAGACCGCTTGATTTGAACATGTGTATAATTTACACATATTTAAAGATAGTGTACACGATTGGTAATCCTCCAATTCTTTTTACTGAATTATTACGAAATACCTTACTAGACTGTAAGTTAATAGCAATCTCAACCATCCTGTGAAATGATTGCACCTGGTGTGCTGTCGTTTTCAAGAAAAGTGGAAATTTATATCGTTTTCCAACGATTTCTGGCCAGCAATCGTTGGAAAACTTCACTGTAGCCTTAATTTAGTCAAGGCGCGCGTGGCTACCCGGACGAGTGGAGCGCCCCGGACATGATAGGGTGTAACGCGTCCAGATAGCCATGCGCGCCTTGACTATAAAAGGCTATCATCCGCCCGACGGTTGAAAACGAACGCCGTTTTTCTCGGGATTTTTTTCGCCATCCAACAACGCAAAACTTTGAACAGGTCAGTGGAATGTTATTTTCTATAAAATACTGTCCCCCCCAAATCCGCCCATTTCTGAAAACTGCAACAATGACCAATCATGTACACTACTTTTAAACAAAATTTACACATATGCGACTTTGTCGCACGACAATTTTCTAAATTCACACAATATCAATGAGTGCGTTTCTATTTAAGCGACAAAGATGTGCGACGAGACGTTCATTGAGTTGTAATTGTACGTATATAGAAAAACGATCGACAATGTTACCCAGCAAAGTTGCGTATGTGTAAATTCACATTTATCATCAAGGCAATATAACGATTCTCCTCAAATTCATCGTCTTTATTATCATGAGAAAATTGATCAGATCATGTTGATGACCATCATTCGTCATCATCAACACCATCAGCATGATTATCATCATCGTAAGGGCCGCCATCCTTTTTGTCACTGTGAGCATCATGAACATCGTGAGCAGCGTGATGGTGATGAGCAGCGTGACAGAGCAGCGTGACAAAGCAGCGTGACCATCGTGAGCATAGTGATTATCGTGAGCAGCCTGCTCATTGTGAGCAGAGTGACTAGCGTGATCATTGTGAGCAGCGTTTGTAGCATGATCATCTTTCTCATTGTCAACATCATCATCATCGATCACCATCCTCACCATCACGTGACTGTCTGCCTTATCACCATTATCCTTTTTCTATGCATATTGTGATTTTTCTTACATGTATGTTTTTCCCCCACTGTTATAGGTGAATGATTTGATTCACTACATTCTAACGAACAAAATGAAGGACAAAAAAGTTAAGGACACTTTAAACTTCATCTTGACAAGCGACCACGGCATGGTGGAGACGCCGGAAAATAAGAGGATTTACCTGTACGATTACATCGACGAAGCTGACGTGGACTTCATCTTTGCAGACGTGGGCCCGGTCTTTCAAATCAAGCCAGTAGATGGCGCCCTAGAGAGGGTAAGATCAAATAAAATTGTTTTGTGGTCATAACCACAGAAATACGTTTAAATAAAGTTTCTTGAACAAATCTGTCTTTCAAATCAACTAATTTGTGGCTTAAAAAAAATCTTCGAAGTGCGTAATGTCTCAAATAATTGTGTAGAATATTAAAGCGAGGCATATATTTGAAGCTATAGAAAGCTACGGCTATATTATTTTTATTATATTGCAAAAACTTTGCCTGGTGAGGTGACAGTAAGAGGTTTTGCGGTAACACCGTGTGGAAATTCAATCTCTCTTTTGGCAAGGGGTGACTCGACGTTTTGAACAGTGGGTTGTGTCACCGTGTGTATACGTGATACCGAAAAATAGACGAGGTGACACAAGGAAGTCGGTCCCTTTCATTATATTACTCGGCCCATAAAAAAGGCAGGTGAAACTGAAATGAATTACAAAGAAATAACATTAGGTTACATGAAAAATCACACACAAAAAAATACCATTTAAATACACAAAAATACAGGATGTTTGCATAGAATCAAGAAAATCAACTAAGCACAACGTCTACGGGTTCATATTTTTTTGCTGATATGCCTCTCCATGTGGCTTAGTTATAAATCGTTTCAATTTGCAACTTACAAATCGTATACGGGGCCGACTGCCGTTAATACGCACAATGCATGAGTATTACAGGTCTTCGTGTAGTTTCCCGAGGTATGCGGAAGGTTTTCTGGGTTGACAGCGGCATTCTGGTGCTGTAAATACAAGCACAATCTAATGAATAACAATACTTAACATTATGTATTATCGATATCGTAACTGGTAAACGGAGTAGACGCGTGCATAAACACGCGTACACGTATGTGTGTACAACTCGCATGCAAATAAATACACCGATACAATTACAAGTTAGCCAAAATCCACGAAGTGCACACAAAATGCAATAGGCCTATCACATTGTTAAATATCTCAAATTACACAAATATAAATCAATATACGAAAGTAAGAACGAAAACTTACAGTCTCGACAGCTTTCGGCGGCGTGACGAAGACTGACCCACAGAGGAAATTCCCACACTTAAATATCCATTATTTCACGTAGTGAACGCATTCTGCTATGCCATTGGATGAACAATGTCCTATGACCCGACATTTCATGTAAATTAGGCAACAATGAATAATAATATATTAAAGCAAATAAAGAGCCACATGTAGACGTTCCATTCAAATTAGGTCGATATAAATTATACATGAGACAAAATAAGCCAGACGGTGGACGTTCCATTCAAATTACATTAAATCGGCGAGCAATAAAGAAAACTTATCGTTGACGATAACAGGTTGTATTCGTCGTCGGGAGATTACGGGATTCCAACAGGAAGGGAGAAGAACAAGATGCTGGAGTGATCCTGAGTTCCTGATCTCACACTCCAATGCACACCGTAGTATCCGGGCCGCGATTTGTTTTCGTGGTCCAGAATTGTCAGTATTTCTGTGTACTTGGCTATGATGAGCTGCAAGGGTTCTCGGACTTGTTTTCCCTTGAAATAAAATCCTCCACACCACAAATTAGTACAAGAAAAAGAAGTAGAAACAGGGAAGAAGATTCGAACACAGGACTCGTGCTTCAAAACCTTACGTTACGGTTCTACCAATAGAGCCACAACAACAGGTCGAGCAAATCTGTTTGCTGCAACAGTAATGTCTGAAGACGTCGCCATATAGCGCCCTCTTGCGATGCTTATTACATGTATATAAGTTATCTTAATCATGAATATGCATGTGCAATTCTGGTCTCCGAACAAAAATAGCATTCGGGCCAATTCTTCCCGGCTCACCGAAATAATCCTCTCTTGGGATCCGTTGTAATCCTCACCCCAAGTTGGGTGCCATATATGGCAACATAAATGGCATTTAATAAGAAATAAACAAATACTCCTCCATATTGGAAAGAAGGATATTAAGGCGCTCAGTGATATGAATTAATTGAAGAGCATTTTGTTTTCACACAACAACTATTGACAGGTCTTCGGACAACTCAAAAATGCCCACCCAGCGATGCACGTCTACAAAAAGGAGAATTTTCCCGAGAGGTTTCACTATGGAAACAACCCGAGGAATCTGCCCATCATAGGATACGTGGATACAACCTGGACACCCTTGAAGGTGAGTGTATATACTTGTCTGCTGAGGGAGGGAAACACGGTATTGGTGGAGGTGATATGGTGGTGTGGTATTGGGGTGGTTGGGATGGGGGTGGGGATTGTGGGGATGGTCAGGGAATGGATGAGGTTGGTTATTTTTGCTTTAACGATGTAAGATGTAAAGATATGAGCGTAATGTGCAAAGATGTTCCCCATCGAGTTTATTGTTTTGAGGTATTAGTGTTGAGAATCAGTACTGTGAAAAATCGTCCCGTTTCATCGTTTTAGAAACCGAGATTTTATTTAAGAGCCGCAGATCACGGGTTCGACAATGAGGACATGAGGATGAAGTCATCGTTTTACGCTCAAGGACCAAGCTTCAAGAAGAAGTACCTCGCCAAACACTTCGAATTGGTAATGGCAGTGATTAACAATGCAGTGCGCCACCAATAGTCTGATGAGGCCAATTGTCGCAGTGTATCATGTGACAAGAAAGATTATTATGAATCATTTTGCGCCAGGCAATGAACATCAGTACAGTTTCACGTTTCGCAGACGCACGGACTCAAGTTGTTGGTAATCTGGAGAGTTTAATGATAACTTACATTTTTGAAGCTTTCGAATGCTTTCCAAATACTGAAAAATGCCGAGAAATCCCTTTGGATGAATGATGTTAACAGGCGAATTGTCTGACAAGAAGTTGAGAAATGACCCTTTTAGGTGCAACCGATTGGTGGCGCACTGTATTACGAATCGCCCCAATGGTGGCAGCAGACATACCGGTCCTTTTCCCATTGTTCTCAACAGTCGTGTGCATGCTCAGAACTACGCACGCATGGTCAGTACTAGCTACGCACGCATGGTCAGAACTAGAAAATGTCTGCTTCCACTAGCGTCTCCCATTCATTGACTGTTGCCTGCACTGTAAAAGTGTGGGATTCTCATGCACATGTATACAGATGAGCCATGCTGACGCGCATGAGTGACTTGAAGTGGTTACGTAACCTCCTCTCACTGTTGCAACAATGTGCATGCCTTTCAAATTTAGGCGTGTCCGAATTACTTGGCTACAGCTGCCAGTTGGATGTTACACACAAGTCTATGGTAGCTGCTGCATGCAGCCACTTCCAATAGACTCGTGTGTACTTTCAAGCCGTAGCCAAGTAATTCGGACACGGCGTTATAGACACAAAATGGCTGTGCAACGCTCTAGTGCACATAGTAGATGAAGACATTAAGGCCGCATGCATTGTGTCCCGTGACCAGATTTCTGGAACTAAATGCCTCAACTCTGTCTGGCCACTGCCTTGGTGTATCTGTGACAACTTCATGGCAGAAACATGGCTGCTCAGTGCTCATTACGTGCACATATTTTTCAAGTGCACTGATACGTAACCCGCCATGTTTGTGGCAGTTTTTGGGACCCCTCATGTGATCGCAACACGCTACAGACGCAGGCCCATCACTTCAAAGTGGCAGAGATTTTCATCGTAATGATGTTTTTAAACATTTATTTACAGGTGAATATTTACTCCTTGATGTGTGAGTTGCTTGGCATCGTGCCAGCTCAAAACAACGGCTCCAGTAAAAATTACGAGGACATGTTGATGTCAGAGGGGATAGTTACCACAGTTACCACACCCACCGCCATACCCCAGGCCACATGCCCACCCATCGACGAATGCAAATGCAACACCAATACTGCCGGAGGTCTTCGTGTGTTGCGGGGCTTTACGCCTTTGTGGGCGTTATTTTGTTTATATGTGTCCACAGTGCTGATTGAAATAGCAGACTTTTAGATGATATCATAGTCGCAAAACCGTATAGTTGAGATTTTGGCACACACTGTGCAGTGGAGCGTTCGGCATTACGAATGCGCAATGATGCATTGTCGGCCATGTTTGCACCGACTTCTTGGACCTTTGTGTTGCAATTAGCCTTTCATTTCTGAGGGGCGGGAGCGCATGTTGTCGTTGTGTCATGTTCAAAGTCACGTCACGGCGGCGCGGTCCGAACGCATTTAGTACAGTTGCATATGCGAGGTCCGAGTCGGGTCGCGACTTAAACACAAATGCATGCAAGTGTACTAAATGTAGACACGTATGCGCGTTCGGATCGCTGCCATACGTGACTTTGAACGTGACACAACGACAATATGCGCTCCCGCCCCTCAGAAATGAAAGGGAAATCTCACTTTTCATCCTGATCGGAAATAAACCAAATGTTCCATCTTAATCCTTCCATTGTACTTGTATCTCAGGTGGCGTATAGCTAGTATTTTTTTGCCCATTTTAAGGGTGAAGTCTAATGTTTTTATTGGGTCTTCAGACTTTTCAGTTACGACGATGGCCTTGGACCCTACTACCGCCAGATCATGTCCCAATGTAAAAGATGGGTCCGAGTTACTCTGACTATTATAGTTTTTCTAAATGATTCGATAGTCTTCACACAGTCCGTCAATGCAGGCTTAAAGGTGACCTAACCCAAATTTTCCCCATTAGTTATGCGTTATGGCGACCGTGAAATGTCGCCCTAAAGCGCCCGGTCGCCCTATAATATAAGAATAACGGCGACCGGTCTCCCTATGTTCGATAAGATCGTTATATATATATATATAACAAATGTTATATATATATATGACTATTATATACACGCACCTTCAACTGCAAACTCTACAACCGAATCAGTCTTGTATGATCTCCGAGGAAGATATCTTATGCACACATGTCACACGTATATCATTGTGTGTAATCCTCTATGGAAATATAAAAGTTATCATGATTATCGTGCCGCTCGCTTCCTTTTCGAGGCCGCCTCCTTGTTTTTTATTCTGTTTTTTTGCTTTCTCCAAAAACGCTACAACAATGCAAGGAAAAGACCTGGGTTGCCCTCCGGTCCTACTATCGCGTGTTTTGAATCAGTTTGGGGCACAACAAAGACATTTACAATTGCGGGCAAAGACGTTGGTGCATATTCTAAGAGGTCGAAGCTTTGATTAAAATGTTATGTCCTTGAACATAATTATAATTAGAGAAAAATCCGAACGACGAGACAGACAAAACATTCCTCGATTTTTCCCCGTATACCTTTAGAGTTTATGAATCAAAAGGTATGTATTCTGGTGTTATGCCAAAAAAAGTTATGAGATGTTAACCAAGCTTTCAGGTGCCCCGATTCGCCGGCTTCCGCGGCTCCCATGTAGGGTTCTTCAGGGCTCGGATCCCGGTCCATCACGAATTGGATCCCGGTCCATCACACCTCCTTCCCCAACATCCATATATAACCCGAAGGTCTAGCACTATGAAAGGGAGGAATATGGCGGCACCGTAAGCCTTGACTGCCGAGTCGGCCATGAACATGTACGCAGATGCTTACCTGGACTTCACGAGCGGTCCCAGCTGCACTGCGCTTCGACCAATTAAGCCACTGTACAGTTAGTGTTTGAAGACGGTAAATGAATACATGTACTCTAATATATAATCACATTTCTGGAGAAAAAAAGGAAATACTGAAAGGCTGGGTGGGAAACATAAACATAAAAGTAAATATAGATTTTAAAAGTAAGATTTAGAAACTTTAGAAACATTGTTACATTTTTGAGAAGAGTTATCTCCTGGTTTGGTGAAAATAAATCGTTGATTTAAATGTTCATTGAATGGCAGTACAGTTTGAGTTTCAATTTGTTTCCACTTTATGCATGTACATGTACTTCACCCCAGTGGACAAGAATGGTTTGTCCCGGAAAGGAAGATGTTTATCTCAAGGTCGCTACACACCTGTACCTGTATCTTGTAGTCTACACTTCCGGAATTCTTCCTCTTGGGAATATAACTAAAAGCCTATACGACATTATACAACACCTGAATTAATCCCAGCCATCCGATTGGTGGATCGTTGATCACATGCATTGAATTATGCGTCCCATCGCACGACGCGAACCCGCACCGCCAAAAAAGTTCTATCACATGGTTCTATCAAACGGTAACGCGTTTGATAGAACTTCCCCGCCGCTACAACACGGCTGTCATTGGACTGGTTCCCGGTCCCTCCGTTGTCCTTCGGACTTAATGTATATTATATACATAAGGGGACTGGGAACCAGTCTAGGCTGTCGTTCACACAAAATGGCGGACGGTGTTTCCAAACCGCGGTTTGTTTTCCTAGCAGACGACGAAATATTGGAACTCGTAGGCGATGCTGACGCTGCTAACACAGAGACAAATGAAATATGCAGTCAAACGATTAGAGGAATTTGCAAGACGCGCAGGAACAACAATTAAAGCTTTAACTGATTCGGAACTGGACCACTTTTTGTCGCGGTTTTATACGGGACTGAGAAGGTAAACGGCACGTTGTACACCAAGAAATCCATGCATGCAATCTGTCGGATTTATTCAGGCGTTGTATAAAACAAATAATGAATGTTTCACATTCGTGCAATGGTAAGAATAATTTCATTCGGTGACAGATGGAATGTCCAACCACTCGGCTTCGCCTCGTGGAATGGAACATTCAATCTGTCACCTCATGAAATTATTCTTACTATCGCACTCATAAACATTCATTATTTGTATACTAGCACACAGCACAGCTGATATTTTAGCAGTGTTCTTAGCTAAAACAAATTTACTACACACCTCTTGCTGGTTCTTTACCTTGGTTGGCTGAAACACGGTCAGATGGGATTCACTAATTATAGTGCATGAAATTTGCGTCAGCGTGAACTAAATGCGCGTCAAGATATCGCGCGCGCGTAATTTCCGGAGTATACGGGAATTGACATATCGCCGTTTACGAGTTAACCACGCCCCTTAGACAACCCTATGGGAATTTTGTGTGGTAATTTTTGTTTGTCTCAGATTTTGCGCGTTCCACGTGGAATTATAATTGATGTGATTGGACAATAATTCACAAGCTGCGTTGACGCGATTCGACCGCGATAGGTCAATTCGCCGAACAAGCCATATTTACGGTGGTGCCGCGCTCGCGTGCAGGCTGCCCGCGTTCTTTAATTTGAGTCGCGTGCGCATTTTGGCAAGTTGTAAACACCCTGTTGGTGGAAGCTGCGTGAACAGCAAGTCAAACACTGAATCCAGTGAAACTAAAAGCAATCCTTTAATTGTTGATTTGCTTATTGTTGAATTGCTTTTGAGTTAATTGTTGAATTGAAACAGTTCAATTATAAAACCCTGAAAAGTTTCTTTTCTTATTTTATATTTTGGACAGAGGTGTGTTATAAAATACATGGACTGGCATAATTCAGTCCGTGACTACTGCACGTCTATGCCTCTCCGGCCTGTGAGTGACCAGAAGAAGGTCTTTGGACCCTCTTCTTGTCACGGTCACTAAAACAGTCCCTCGGGGCGCATAGACGTGCGCTATAGAGACCTCATTGACTGTACTAAACCACCAGGGATGGAATCTGAATAGCACACATCAGAATTGGACGGAAAGGTTAGTGTGGAATAGCCTTGAGTTAAGGCTGTGCGTGCTGCCTAATAAGCAGCCTGCGGTCACCCGGCCCGCACGGCGAACGCCGATCCGTTACACGCATGATCTGCTCGCAATGCATGTACACGCATAGTCTTGGTTCGAAGACGTCCTTAGCGCGCGGTGCGACGTATAGCGCGTACGGCCGGCAGACAGCGCCCTCTCGCTACACACACACACGCCAAGGCCAAATCGCTAAGACCGTCTTGGGAATTTCGCAAGTTCTGCTCGCGAAATCGCGAGCAGAACTGTGTGGCATTTGCATGCGCGTGTGACGTAGCTGCATAACCGCATGTAAATAACCAACACTCACTAGTCTAATTTCTGTACTCACGTCGGGTTTACGTGACGTACGTATGAGCGTGCAGCGCAGTACCAAGCCATTTGTTGTTTGTTGGAAAAAATGTCTGACCGCGTGGACCAAGCGATCGGTTTTACAGCAAAAAACTGGGCTTTGGAAAGCTAAAAAGTCATCAGATCAGTGCCATTAATCAATTTGTACGTGGCCATGATTTGTTTGTTAATTTACTAACGGGATTTGGCAAGAGTGTATTTTTTCAAGCTCCTCCATTGGTCTTAGATTTCTTGAACGAAGCATGGAGGTGTTTCCTACCTCCATGAACGAAGTAACCGAATGCAAACAGGATAAAGCGCTGATTATTGTCGTCGTGCCATTGAAAGCTCTGGCCGTTGATCAGTTACATCGTGCTGAACATGGGCAGAGATAACGTCTGATATTCCAGATCACATTTTTTGAACAATCCGAAGATTTCTCAATCCTGTTTGCCAGTCCAGAATCACTCTGCTCAGAACGTTAACTGACTAGTAAGTTATTACTTAAACATGAGTTCCTCCAGTGCGCAAGCGCGATTATTCGTTTGACCCGCCTGTTAAATTATGCATAAGCAGGTCGCGCGCGCTCCCTTGCGAAATGCCCAAGACGTTCTTAGCGATTTGGCCTTGGCGTGTGTCTGTGTGTAGCTAGAGGGCGCTGCCGTGCGCGCTGTACGTCGCACCGCGCTAAGGACGTCTTGGAACCAAGACTAGTACACGCATAGAGCATGGTAATACAGAGTACATACGCTGCACACGCACCACTCGGTACCCACGGGGCCGGCGGTGCGCACAAGCACTGCGGGGACCGTGCACGGGGACGTACGTGTTATGTGGAGCTTGCTTGCTGCACTGCCTGCACGCGCCAGGCCAAGACAACGCTCACAGCCTTAATTCAAGGCTAGTGTGGAAGGGCTTTGCTATCTGGATTACATGAACCTTGAACATTATCAAGGAAGGTACTAACCGTCCCCGGTCGGTCCCGAACCAGTTCTGCCGAAGCATCATGACATGTTGTGGCCCGTACCTACACCGGCATTGGGGCTGGGTTGTGACCGTTTCAGCGTTCCTCATGTACGTGATCAGCTGCAGCTCTATCGGCCTTTTTGTGCTTCTGTACGTTCACTACGAGAGGGATTTTCAGGATTCTGCTGTCGCCGTAGGTACGTACGTCAGTTTTTGAAAGCAGATCCGTTGTATTCTAGATTTTCCAGGTACTTGTTGGAACTCAGAGGTCGCGTTAAAGAGAATCAAATCTTTTCTAGCAGAGAAAATTACATTTCCGTTAACTAAGTTGAACAACAAACAGTGTAGGCACTATGTCTGTAGAACAAAAAATGGTTAAAGCTGTAATGGTGACAAAAGGCAACAAAACAAACACAAAATTTAAAGGAATGGCGATGGCCGTTTTCCTAAACTTTTGTAGGAGGGCAGCTTTTTCTTTAAGTTGGGATGCAAGAACCAAAACGCAAAATTCTTGGCAAATCTTTCGCGTGTGATCTCAAACTTGGCTCATAGGAAAGATTTGTCAAGAATTTTGTCCAAATGTAAAATGTAAAAGCTAAATTTTCTAAACCTTTTTTGAGTCTTGGGCCCTACGTTTAAAAGAACTTGGCCCGTCCTTAAAAAGGTCAGGAAAATGATTTTGTGTTTTGTAGTATAGGAATAATACCATTAAAAAATCGAAGACCGTTTCAAAAATGCATACAGAATGCATACTGGACTTTTCAAAATGTGTCCGTTGCTCAGACACATTTGACAACAGTTGCACAGACCAACCACTCGTAAGAAGGCATAAAATTCACTGCATTTTAACGCACGGCTTTCAAACATTTGCTTATAAGACTGCGCAACAAGGTAACATTTCTTCAATGGATGTAGGTAATAACATAGCGGCTATAGTTCCATTGGCTTTATTGCCAATACCATGCATGCATTACAAAGTTCACGTATGAAATGACTCCTGGACTTAGATACAATAGTCCGTCAACGAACGAAACGTGTAGCATTAATTGTTATGTGGGGGGGGGGGGGGGGGGGGTGTCGAAAAATCAGATAGCGCCAGTTAGGATTTTTTATTATTTGTTTACACACCTTAAGTCAAGATTTATTTGTATTTATCGGGGTTATCATTGTGTATTATTTTAATTGAATTGAATTGAATGTGACTAATTTTCGATGAATTGGTTGATTTGTTGGTTGGTTGGTTGGTTGGTTGGGTTTTTGTTTGTTGATGATGGAGAGGCTGTAGCTAGCCAGCTCAGGCAGAGCTGCAACTTTCATGCATTGCAAAGAGGATGCGCTTCTTCTGCCCAATTGACCGTGGCTTGATTGTCTTCCCTCCATCCGGCAGCCTCCAGCAGTTTCAGTCCGACAAACGAAGTTCAGTCTTTCAAACAGAATTCACCCCCCCCCCCCCACCCCCCCAAAGACTGGGACATGGATGGGCATTATGCATTTTCTGATATCTAAGCGTTTTCTCTGCCAGATTCAGCACAATGTGCAGAAAATTAGACACAAGGAGACACTTGTATTGTGCACTTTTGGGTTGGGATGTGTTTATTGGAAGTGGGAGTGGCGTGCTCGGTTCTATCACAGGCGGAAATCGAGGTAGGGAAAAGAAGATAATAAGAACCCCCAAACTGCTCATATTTAGTCTCCGCCCTCCGAAAAAAAACCAACACAAAACGTTAATATTTAACTGTCGTTTTTCATAAATACTTTTCTATTGTTAGGTTACTCGTGGTTTTGCATGCATGTCTTATTTGGTGCCAAATTTGAGGCTACATTGCCTGATATCGGTTTTTAGCCAAGACTTTTCATTTTTACGGAAAAGTAGCCACATTTTGATCTTATATCTTTAAAAAGGCAAAAATGAAAATCAACAGTTAAATATGAACGTGTTCACATGAAAATGTGTGTGATTTTTGTTGAATTCAAAAATCTGTATGTTCCCGTTTCTTTCTTCTTTTTTCTCAAAACTTAAATTTCATAACAAGACAAGTTCGACCCACTGTGCCTTAGGAGTGGGCATCACATTTTGTTTCACTCTCTTTTCATCCGTAACCACGCCCACAGTACTTACACTCTTGAAAGAATGTAGCCAGATTTGATCGGAAAATAATTAAACTTGAACCCAGCTAACTATATCAGCTGTATAGTTTGTTCTTATTTTAGCTTGCCGACTCTTGCACAAGATCATAGTGTAATTTAATATAAATCTATGCGCAAGAGGGAAACTAAAATGGTATTTGGACCACTTGAGATAATGCAATGATACTAGACTTTACGACTACAAAAGTACTAGATTTTAGGTACTTTTTGCGTATGGAATCACACAATTTTTGAGTGTTTTGCGGGTTGGTTTTCTGTTCAATAATACAATTTCAATGAAACATTTTGTTGATCACCTTCTAACAGGATGGATTGGGTCTTTAGGGAACGGTCTTCTTAATATGATGTCGTTTGTGTCCAGCCCATTATACGAGAGGTTTACCCACCGGAAGATTATCTTCTTGGGCGTGGCCCTCAGCAGTGCCGGTCTCTTAGCAACCAGTTTCACGCAGGAGCTTTGGCAAGTAAGTGCTGCGTGGATGTAGGGGTGGAGAAATATACCGTACCCTGTGGAGACATGAAAGCAATAGAGACAAAGGGACTGAATAGGTCTCCACAGGCCAATTCTATGGGTTAGGTTGTCTCCACAAGGAATTTTGTGTACAAAGTCTATGGGGGTTTGCTTAAGTACAGGGACAAAGGGGAGAACAATGCCATGTCTCCACAGGGATGCAAAAACGCGGATGTGTGATCTCAAACTGTTTACGTTGAGATGAATACAGATGTCATGAATACAGATGTCGGAAACACGTGTCTTGTTCCGCCTTGTACCTTTAACTTTTGGCCGGTTTCTTTAAGAAACTTCTCGGACTGGTCTGAGTTAGGGAACTATATACAATGATGTAGTCTCGTAAAGCAAAAAATGGCATTTCAGTTTACATTTTTTTATATATTGCAAATTGATGACAAAAATAATAATTTGACCTCAACGTCCTATCAATCTGTCATCACATTGCTATTAGTAAAAACAGACTAAAGAGTCCGTCGCCAGACTAGTCAGTGTTTGGTACCAAACGAACTTCGATGGACAATAATGTAAATACCCCAACTTCGACACATTTTGAAAATACTTAAAACCCCATACTTTGTACCAAAGTAAAATTTGACTTTTCATCGTTGAATTTCTGTTCTATTTTAGGGAGTAAGTGATATCATTTGGCTGGTATTCCCCCTCTAAAGAAGACCACACCTGAAAGGAGTGCATAATCCGGACCAGCAGAGAATCCACTTCGCAAAAAACAACTTCACTCTATGTGCCAATTTACCAGAATTCTCAGCATTAGCAGCTAACCACACACAGTCACTACATCTTTAAAATCCCTCAACTACTGCATTGGCCTCAACATGCTCTTTGAAAAAAGAATATTCAGGAAGTTTTGTTGGCTGTTTACAACGGCGCAACCTTTTCTCCTCAGAATTACCTGACATATGGAGTGATCTTTGCTACCGGACTTAACTTCCTCAGTAACCCCACAATGAATCTAATGACTCTGTATTTCCCGGGACGGACATGCACAAGGGCTACAGCATTTGGGGGCAGCGGCCAGGCAGTAGGCAAGTAACGCCTAATTTATTTTTTTTAAGTACCTTTCCTTTGGACATGGACCTTGCAAACATCTGGTTGCCAAGATTTCATTTTCACTTGCCTGACGAGAAAATGAAACACCTGTCATGTCTATTTCATCTAGTATACATGTCATGGAGCCACGTTTAATATACGATGTTACTATTATATACTATACAGGACCTTAACCAGGATTTGGAAGCAGGGTATCCGAATTTCCTGTGCCTTAAAATCGAATATTTACCATAAAATGTCATTACCAACCACTGCCCTTCACATTTTCAAAGGCAATATTGACTCAAGCGCCTTCATAGATTTTGCGAAATAAGAAGTGTCAATTGTTAAATTTCAGCACTGGCATTTTGAGACTTTTCGCTAACGACGCTAAGAATAATGATTTGAGTACTTTTAAGGATTCTTGTACTGAAACGGCGAGATAACGTAAATTGCCTCTTTTGGGCGCCGAATAGGGGCCAGATACTTTGAGCAAACGTCCATTTCCAAATTCATTTTGTTCCGTTTGTCCAACAATTCAGTTGGTTCTTGGAATCACACTTCTCGTTTGTTGAATACAAACATGATGTACCCGTAAAATTTCCCTCTGATACGATTTAGGCACCTTACTGTTGAGCCCGCTTTTCGAGTTGTTCGTCTCGCTGATCGGATGGCGCCGGACTCTACAGGTTCAGGCAGCCGCGATTTTCCTGACCTGCATGCCTCTGGCGATGGTCTTCAAGCCCCCACAGTCCCATTCCTTTAAGCTGTGCGACGAAGAAGCTGTGGCAGAAATTGATAAATTGAAAATGGCCGACGTCGAAACTGCCTCTCCAGAAGAGCGCCGCAGAGAACTTTGCAAAATGGAGGGGAAACATTCAGATTGTAATAAACAATGTTCAGTCGAAGAGGGTGATGCAAAAGACGAGCCAGCAAATGAATCGACCGAGTTGAATCCCACCAGAGAAAATGAAGAACAACTTTTAAATGACAAGGCGATCCCGGCAGAAAAAGCTTGCCGCGATGACGGGGGCATGTCTAATGGACGCGGGGTGGTACAAGTCGACAGGGCGTGGTACAAGTACGTGCGATTGGCGAAGGACCCCAGACACGCATGCTTGTTCGTTGGCATCGTAGGAGGATCGATTTCCATCTTTTTCAATGGGATAAACCTGGTGAGAAGACGTAGAGTACATGGCAAAAGGTGATTGTATCTCGTGCACCTGTTGACTAAAAAGAAGGCGTTCTTAAAACATAACCACTTAGTGCACGAGGTAACTAAAATTACTAGGATATCGACCACACGCCATACCCCATGCCCATGCGCTATTTCGCGGCCAAGTCGTGTTTAGACGCCTGAGCCTGCATGGCGATTTCTACTGTCGCGCCATGATGTTGACCAAATTTTGCTGTTGAAGTTGACAAGCGTTTTGCCTCAGTGAAATAGAAGAAAAATCGTGTGCTTGGCTGCTTCATGGAATTGGCCCCTGATCTGACTGTGGTACCATGCGCACGAGGTAGAGTGTGTGATCGACATCTAATTTTTGTTACCTCATTCAGTAGTTACTCGGTGCCTCAAGTGCAATAGGTATTTCTGACCATCACCCGAGGTTTTGGCGGACAAAAATGGCATCGACGGACAATTGGCTACATTTTCCAGGTAGATTTTTGTAATCCTTGAACTGCAAAAACTGTGGTGTTAATTTAACACCATGTGGTATCTATATTGACCCATATATTTATTTATTTATTTATTTATTACATTTCTTTACCCAGGGTGTGCCCAAACAGTTTAAAACTGGTTTCCATTGGGGCCCTGCATATTATTAGTTAAAACTGAATATTTACACATTCATACAAAATATTTAAACAAATACAATAATGTTTACACAAATAAATATATTTTCGGTTGACTTTTCAACTCTCCAGAAGCCTATTGCTGATTTACGGGATGGGCAAAAAACCCGCGAAAAAGAAACCTTTTAGGGTGAAAAACAAGGGGAAATTCCCATCCGGCTCCAAAGTATTTTGGCAACCAAGTTTATAACTCCGCAGATCAGCTTAAATGACAGAAATATCACTGATAGATGGCTTTACGTAGCTCCGATTTAAATGTACTTAAGGAGTTTATGGTTCTCATTTGTTCAGATTATTCCATATACTGGCACCACTCACAGCGAAACTTGTCACGTAGCATTCCTTTTTGGCGAAAGGAACTTTCAGTGCCATTTGGGTCGATTGTCGTGTTTCACGAATCACTGTAAGTGGTGTGAACAGATTTGTCATGTACAAAGGAGTCATTTTGTTAAGGCTTTTAAAAACAAAGATAGCCTTTTTGGACTGAACTCTTTCTTTAAAAGGAATCCAATTTAGTCTGGCAAACATATCAGCTGAGGGGGTGAGGGAGGTACATTTAAGGATTATCCGTGCGGCTCTTTTTAGACATTTGTTGAGGGTATTGTCGTGAGATATGTACCTTCCTCCCCACACCGTACAGCAATACTCTAAAGATGGCATAACTAAACTTACAAAGAGTGTGTGCAGGCTGCTTTGGGGAACGTAATCACGAATTTTGTTTAACACACCAAATTTAGACGAAACAGTCTTCCTTACGTATTCAACATGTGTACCCCAACTTAATGTTTCATCAACAACTACACCCAAGCATTTACAAGATTTCACTTTTTCGATAACCTTATCAGCAATGCACACGTTCAGGTCGACGTTGGATATTTTCTGCCATTCGTCCAATTAGATAACACACGGTGTTAAATAAACACCACACGGGGCAGCCACATTATGGAGGTTTCCTCTTTATGAAGGTAACCGATTTAGCAGGTAGGAAGAGCCTTGCGGGGTACTCACACAATTGAGTAAGGGTACCCCACAAGTTGGTCTTTGTGTAACAGTATGTAACAGTACCCCACTGGAGAAATTCTAAAGATTAAGGATAATGTGAGCACAATGGAAGTACCCAACAAACTCAAAGTATGAGGTTTTCATTTTGAATTCGTCCACCTGTAGGTAAGCTGTATGACTACCGGCGGTATTGCCGAACCCACCGCGGCCTGGTTGATTACTTTGTTTAGTTTAGCGGACGTGGCGTTTCGCCTGCTCCTGTCCATCACCAGTAACCACCTACCGGAGAAGATCGTTCTGTTCGTGATAGCGTGTGGGTGCGGTGCTTGTAGCGCCTTCCTGCTGACGCGGGGAACATCCATGTGGATCTTTGTCGTCTACTGCGTCAGTAGGTGTTTTCCAATCTTTATTGAAATTGCATTCCGCTTTTTGAAACAAAGTTTCTTTTTGTCACCCACACTCTGAAGAACAAGCCGACATTTTGCGCAGGTAAGTAAAATATTGTACGTCAAGCACTTGAGAATTTTTTTTTTGGGGGGGGGGGATAATTTCAAGTGGCTTAAGTAGGCCCCTACAAGATTTTAGTTACGCTGTCACGAGTTCCCTCAAAACTAAAGATCAGCCAAAACCAATAAATGTACAACTTCACAAATGAAAGAAGGGACACGATTCTTTTTTCTTATTTTCTTTTTTTATGACAGCACCTTGGTCATATTAGAATCATGAAACATTTAAAAAAAAAAAAATTCAAATTATTACACGTGATCTAACAACAGGCAAAGTAATGAATTAAAGCGCAAGCACAATACCAAATCAAACAATGCAAACTGGTTACGATAAACATACAGCGTTAACGTTTAGCTTGCGACTTGCCAATTAAATTAAGCAAAGCAAAAACAAAATATATACAGAGCAAAACAAGAAAAAATATAAACAACTACTATATGGCAAACAGAAGCAGCATGACCAGGATTCAGGAAGTTAGTTGTCCGTAACACGTAGACCCCCCGACAAAAGCCCTGCAAGCATGCAAAAGTGAAAGCAAGAGCGGCGTTTTAATAAACAATCCCAACATTTTCACTTGTCATAAGCCCAACAAATTTTGGCAATACTCACAGAAAGAGTCGGAGTACTCAACGGTACTCCTTCTGGCTTTAGAGTAGTGGTCGGACACCAGAGTCTTGGCGAAACGGACGGATCGGTGGCACAGTGGTACGGAACTCCTTGAAGACTCCTGTCCTGTACGGGCAGCGTCCCTCATCTCCGATAGGCAGGTAGGTAATCGCTTCACGGCCCCGGACGTCTCCCACGAAGTGTGCTCCACCACTGTGCCAGCGAGTACTCCGCCGTACCCCTAAATTCCCACCACTTTTATACCTTACGACAAGCAACACAAATGCCCCAAATTCCTGCACTGATGCTGCAACCATTCATTCAAGGCATGCAACGCATAGGTAGGTGCACGTGCGCGGACAACAATGTAAGGTATGGTATACAAAAAACAACTATACAAAAGACTTAATTTCGTGACATACGCCTTGTGCACGAAATCGAACTTTTTGAGCACGCGTTTGCTTTTTCAATAATGTGAAAATACTATCCAACGACGTTGCAAAATGAAGTCCTTACGACATTGTGAAAGGACATTCCGACGTAGGGCAGATTAGGGTAGCAAAAAGATTGGCACCAAACGTGCACAACAAGTATCTAGCAACATTATGATAACGTCACAACCAAAGTTTCCAGGACGTTATGATAACGTTGGACCCCGACGTTATTATAACGCCCGATAAACGTTAGTAGACCCAACTTACAACTTTTGAGCAACGTTGTGATAACGTTGCAAAACATTTATGTTATGGATGTTAACGTTGAACTAGTGGTCATGCGTTCTCCACGCACGCATGACGGTAATTAAGCTCTAGGCCAAATGCAAAGTTCTGCTTTGCAGACTTCACCCCAAACTCCATCCACTCCGACCGTCCACATCTTTAGAATTTTGTAGCCGATTGTTCAAATTCTTTTCACCCACGGCTTTGCAACGATTGAGATTAAGAACACAGTCACTGCCCTCTAAGGACTTTTATGGGTTGTCTGTCAGAAGCTATTGGGCCTATGTACTAGAGCAGTACCGGTAGCGTGTCCAGCTTTTTGTGCCAGAGGGGGCAAACAACGTCTGAACCGTCCTAAAACCGTCGCAAAAACACTATTTTTTTATGACACCTCAAATGCCGCCAGGGGGATAGTTCCCCCTCCCCCCCCCCCGATGGATACGCCACTGTACTCGAGGCATGATTTGGCGCATGAGATTTGGTCCATAATATTCCAGTCGATAAGTTTATGTCAAATTTAGTTCCTTAAAGATTAGTTGACCATTTTTCTATCTTGTACGCTTGGTTTATAAAATTATAATTGGGTAATAATGAGCTCCAGTTGCCCGAAAAATAAATCAATCCAGTCAATCCAATCCAATATCCATCCTCACAAGAGAAGAGGAAAAAATATTGGTTGAACAACATGGAGGGGGAAATATACCCCGCAAATCCGTAGTGGATTTAAAGCTCCTTTAATACATTGGAAAACGTGTATGGCAAAACCAACACCAGAAAGAGCTTTCTATTTAGCAATAAAGACCGTCTTACGTACAAGAAAACGCATGAATACTATAGGAACGTTCGAACAATGTCAAATAATCGTCAATATCAACCGTGACCAAACCACAACTTTCCAGCAACGTTGTAATTCCGCCGTGGGTTTGCAAAGTGAGTTAGTTTCCAGTCTATTTGTTTTCGGTTTTGAATGGATTTGGGGACTATATCTACAAATAAATGTTAGTACGAAGGGGTCTCCTTTTTTCGAAAATGACTTGACGTTCAATATGTTTTTGTTTCTTCAAATTTCATGATGTCCCAATACTGCTTGCGAGATAAGTTGTATCGATATCACAAAAAATTGACTCAACACAAATTGAATTTTTATTATGAAAATCCCTCGTCTGCAGACAAAGGATGTTGGTTGTCTTATAAACAGTAAAAGCAAGATATTGGATATTTTTCAACATGTACCAACTCTGTGGTATCCTGGAATGTTTCCGAATTATAGTTGCTGGTTGCGTGCGGGCCACGGTGTTTGGTCTGGGTTGTGCTTGTGTCGTGGAGCTATTTGGCGCCAATAGAGCTGTGGAGACTCTGACGTCACTGCAGATCGCGTACGGAACTGGTGGACTTCTAGCCTCGTCCGTAGCAGGTATAAGTCCAATTAGAGGCAAACATTGAATTGAACCCGAACCCGAACCCGAACCCGAACCCGACGTTCTGAAGTTGTTTTGGTTGGAGTGATCATTAAACAGTAGAAATAATAATGTACACGACCATCTCTTGAAAATACACCGTTTGTCCGAAAAATCACCAACGAAAAGGTTCACTTAATATCGGGTTTTCCAGCGGTCCAGCTTTTCCGAACCGAACCTTCATTCCCGAAAGTGTTTTTAATTATGATTGTCAAGCAATCTTTTTGAGTCCAATTCGGCGCCTTCAAGGCATTGTGCCAACTTAGATAAATAGATAATCAAAATAAATATTCAAATCGGCAGGACATCAATGTTTTTGGATTAATATCCAGTTCAAAGTGAAGGGGTGACGTAATGTTCGGAGTCATTTTTGGCGTTGGATAAATCTTGATCTTACCCGTTACTTAACTTCAACTTGCGATAGTCGCGATTCTTGCACGCTGCTTGTCGCCTTATTACCGGTACGACTCGATGGCTAAGATGTGCACGGGCCCTGATCGACAACGGCCAATCCGTCGCTTCTGACATGCAGGTATACTTTACAAAATCATGGTTCTGTTCTTTGCTGTATGGTTAATATCTTATATCATCATCTCCTCCACAGGTCTGAGCTATGACATCACGGGCACGTACCAGACGACGCACTATACTTGTTTGGGCCTCTGGACTGTCTGGCGTCCTGTTACTCCTCGTGTACAAGTGGATGCAAATCTCCTCATTGTTAAACCGATCCAACGTAACAAACGTAGACTGAATGTTGTATCTATTTCGCAGGCTTGTTTGTACCCTTGAGCAGTCTAATTCATGTTTTTAATTTTGTATTTTGTTTTACAAGTGTTAAATTGGTGATTACAATAACAAGCTAATAATTCGTCATAATCGCTCGTAACGATTCCATGAAGATATTTTCCGAGGCCAAAACTGTACATGAGATAATAAATAGTTAATAACTTATAATTAATAGAAATGTCTACCACCAAATTAAAATCTAAGTCTCACAAAAATGTATTATTTTCCCGATTTTAAACGCTGTCGCTACCGTTGTTTTTAGACGTTTGAACCTCACCTGAACTAGCGTGCAGTTTCAATAGGCTTACTTGCACCAGCCTGGAATTAAGACGATATACCTCCAATGCATGGATTTTGTCAGTTATAGTTTGGTACACCGTATCCCCGCAACGGAAGCTCACAGTTGTTTCCACCCTAACCCTAACCTTAACCCGTACCCTTAACCCGTACCCGTATCACTAACAACCGTAACATTGACTCCAACCCCAACCCCTAATATATTTTACTTTGTAATATTATTTTTGCTCCGAGTCTCTCAACGTGTTTTTATGTGCTTCGTATGGTATAGAGATGTCCACATTGTAGGCATAAGTGGTCTGATCAGTGTCCAGGTATGGTGTAGCGTGAATTTCAGTCACTATGAAATACGGCCTCTTTGTTAGTATTGCACATGCCTAAGTGAAGATAATTAGGAGAGTGGCCGGTCGGGGAAAAGGAGTCCGATTTTCATGGGAGACGGATATTCATGTGACACCGACCTAAAATTGCCGCGAGCAGTGGTAACAAGCGGTGAAGCGGTTCAGTGAAAATAGACATGGCTGTAGTCGAGTCCATCACAATTAAGTCCATGACGAGTCCGTGCAAGTTCATCACAAGTACTCCAGTCCTAATCCCAATCACAAGCTATTCAAATGAGCTTTGAAAAAGGCATTCCTTTGTCATTGTCCATCCAGTTACTTGTGACCGGCTTTATGAAAGGACTTCTGACTGGACTTGCGAAAGGACTTGTGAAAGGACTTGCAGGGACTCGACTACAGCTCTGAAAATAGAATCCGTACCATAATTTCTGGACAAGAACCTGGCTAGCTGGCTACTGACTTCGTTATGATCGACGAGATCTCGCAGGAAGAACAGTGCAGGGACATACTGCAAGATGTGTGAGATTGTTTCGATCGCACCACCACAGTGTCTACACCGGGTCAGACTGTACCTGTGGCGGACAACATATACAATTCTATATTTTCTCTGAAAAGGGTACATTCTTACGGAGAATACATTGTTAATTTTTTTTATATGTCAACCCACCACTTTATTTATGTTGACAGCTTCGTGGTGGCGCTATCATGACAGCAAATATAGAGGCCCCCTGATGATGTGCATGCGAGTCCAACTTTCTCGTAAATGTCATGTTTTTGAATATGCGTCGGATATATGCCCTGAAAAGTAGGTCATGTTCCGTTCTGTTCCGCTGACAACCTTCATTTGTTGATTCAGGACACCAAATTGAGTAGGAAAACATAAGTTAACCTAGTAGGCCGTCTGCTGAAAATCCTAAGAGGCCTAGAAAATGACTTGCGTCTTAACATTTTTAGGCAACTTGCAAACAGCTGATTTAAGGTGATTCGAGGGTGCTGAATCCGAATCTGGATGTCCCCCAGTTCCACACTTGCACGTTTTGGCTGTAAACGCTTTTATAGACTAATCTGGCGACCAAAATTAGAAGCATTTACTGCGGTGGCGAGGCGCTCGCGTGCGTGTTAGACGCACGCGCTCGACGCAGCTTCGACCAACAGGGTGTTTACAACTTGCCAAAATGCGCACGCGACTCAAATTAAAGAACGCGGGCAGCCTGCACGCGAGCGCGGCACCACTGTAAAAATGGCGTCGGCGATAATTTAAGTGACATAAAAATGTTTGATAGCATCCAAGTTTATTGCAGCTACAATTTAATAAAAAGGGATTTTTTTATTGTATATCTTTGTATTCAGTCATTTTGTATTGTTTAACTAGTTTCCAGAGAATCAAAGGGGTATAACTCAGAGTATGCATTTATAGTCCAGTAAGAATTGACGAGGGACCTGACTTTTGGTTAACAGGCAACTTTTAGTTGCAATGATTTATTGGGACTCTAGCTACCTCCCATAAAAGTTCAACCAAAATCAACCTTGGGAAAATGTTAATTAATTGAAAAACAAAAGGCATGCACAATTTATATTGAAAGACATGTATTTCCGACACCTAAGCTAAATCATACCCTTTGAAAGATTGGAAAAGGGTCCTCGCAAATGTTCAACTTAAATTTATAAAAATGGCAAATTTCGAAAACTTAATGAAGATTATGACCAAAAATATCATGAGAAAAGAATAGTTTAAGGACGTAGTCGCCGTCATTGCAATTGCATAATCATTGTCATCATTATCGAAGCACCAAACGGCTTCTGCCCTTAAAACTCTTTAAGATTTTCGGGAAGAGATGACCTCAATAGATATTAAAAACTTTATTTCAATTACCGTTTTAGAGTGATGTAATGGGTGCGGGGGAATTGTGTCACGCCCCCCCCCCCCCCCTTGAGGCCTTCCCCTCCACCACTTGTGCTCCCCCATTTTTGTGCTCCCCCATCCCGTTAGAACTTTGGGAGAGAACGAAATGCACTAGCAGCAAAAAAACGGGGTAAAACTTTATGGAAGTAGCCATATTGAGGTGAATTTGGTAATTTTGTTTACAGAAATGTAAACTTAAAAAAAACATAAAACCCTAAAATTAGACTTCAACTAAGGATAAATTGTGTTGCCAAGTTATTTTATCTTGCTGCAAAATGATATCAATCCGGTTAAAAAAACTGGCCGGTTAAAATATGGCAATAACTGAGTCTGTGATCGATTAAATAAAGTAACAACTTTGCTACATCGGTTTTACGTGACATGCTTTATTGCCCACATTGGATTGGATTCTGACCGACTTATGAGCCTGTATTGACTAATCATTGTTCCAATTTGGGCATAAGTATTCGCATGTAGAAATCGGTATTTTTAAGAGCTTAAAAATCACATTTCCCCTAAGTAAAAAATTTGTTGATTTTGTGTGTGTGTTCAGGGCAACCATATAAAGGTTTCTAAGTAGAAATTCGGTTGTTAACCAAAATGTCAGGGTTGGGCACTTTTCATGTCAATTCTTATTGGACTATTAACCTGAAATATGAAAAAAATCTATGGCTAATGGAAATGATGGGCATCAATAGTTTTAGGAAAAGAACAGAGGACATGCACGGGATAATAAATTGAATTTAAGGGCCATTACTCACAGTAGCACATGCATTTTACCTGAAATATGAAAAAAAGCTCATGGCTAATGAAACTGTGAAGGGCCATCAAAAGTGGTAGGAAGAGAACAGATGATAATCAAATTATACAAATACTGAGAGCAATGTAAAGGAGAAGTATCTTGTTTGTTTGTTTGTTTGTTGGGGTGTTTGTTTGTTTGTTTGTTTGTTCGTTTGTTTCAGTTACAAAATATTTCATGGGGTCATGTAGGGAACTTGAGCCTAAACCATATATATCTCTATTAGGCTATTCTAAATCAAGTCCTATTTGTTCCGTTTGGGGATTACTTTTCCCCTCAAGATTAATGGCATTGAAGTATATTTTTACCCTACAATGCACGATGTCCGTAATACATACATACACTTGTTTATTTGCAGTATTACACTAAGGAAGGCTTCCTGAGTCCGAGTAATGAATTTCAAGCCAACTTTTGCTTTATAAAATTATCCACTTTGGTCTCAATTCAGTGGTTATGGTAAAAATCCCATTTATATTCTTTTTATAAACAGAGGTCCATGAATTGGTTTTATGTAGCTACCCCCCCCCCCCCCCAAAAAAAAACCAATTCATCAAACCCTGCTCCCATCAGTCTTAGCCGACATTTATTGCTCAAAAGATAAGAAACATCTGCTATTTGCATAAGGTCCTTCACTGGACCTGTGGTGTGGGTTTTGACATGATGATCAATACTGTAACTCCTGCCATGCCTGCTACTTGCTGGACTCAATTCAGTCAGCTGACAAAATAGGAAACTCATTATTATAGACATTCCAAAGGCAGAATATTATTATTTTACTTGAACATTCAAACACCCGAAACCCACCCGACGTCCATGCCGACCTATACATCATACTCATTTCTCATGATATCCCCAAAGTCCAACTGAGGGGTTTCCGATGCCCAAATCGCCTAATTTTCCACGGCAAGGGTTATTTCCTTCTGACTGCCTGCCACCAGTTGCCTCAACTTCTGTAAACAAATCAAAAATGTGTTCCATCTGACGACTGTAAAGTTGAAAATCCTGCCTTTTTTTGAGTCAACGACGTGGCACACACAGCGTGTCGTGGACGCTGCCATGTTTACATCCTCGTATGAAAAAGCAATGATTCGCTACGTGTGGCGTATGTAGGCACAGGTCGCACCGCGTTGACCCTGGAAACAAGCGTGACGCTGTTGTTTATCTTTTGCGCTGACGCAAATTTAGGGAATATTCAGGGTCTAATTTTGGGGTGAGAATGCAACTTTTAAGTTGGGGAAAATCTAGGGTGTATTCAGCATGGTCAAAGCTACCCAACAACCCAAAAATCAGGTTGCCTACAATTTTTAAGACGAACTTGAACGATACAGCCTTCATTCAGCTGACGCCCCAACTGGTACCACAGAGGTCACTTTCTGAACTTTTTTTTACGGTATACATGTATAGTGTAACATGGCCTAACTGTCGTAGAATGACCCAAGTCTAGCGCACCAATGACATCACTGAAGTTGCATTCCAAAAATGTGTGTTTTTGTTTTCGTGAGTCCCTGTCGAGAGATTTACAAACATTTCCCAAACACTTGACTCCACTCGTCGATCCCTGCTCCGACACACCTGACCCAGCTTGAGTCACTGACCTGAGTCAACCACAATTTCTGCCCTCACACGCCCGACCGAACTTGAGTCACTGGGCCAACTCCAGTGCCAGTGACGTGAGTCAATCTTTGAGTTTTTCGAGTAGATACACCAGAGACATAACTCAACTCGCGTCACTGCCCTTAAAACTGGATCTATTTGTCTCAGTCCGGGCGTATAAGTCCAAACGGTGCACATAAAGCCTGCATACCAAAACCTTGGAGACTGTTGCATGTTGCGTGCATTTATGAGCAAGTTCAACCAATGACTATTGTCGACAATTGTTCGACTGACTTTACCCGCACGCTACGGGTCGACCCTGTTTATTCAACCATTTATAACCAGCCTACACAGGACATCACCGCTGTTTCCAACGCGAAGAGCGATTGTGCGCACGCGCGAGGTATCCTAGAAAATATAGCCCGCCATCTGTTGACATATAAAGCGCATCAATATTAATGAGGAGAAGCAATTTTGGGAGATTGGTAACATAATTATTCCATTGTGTAAAAAGCTAACAAACCTGCAAATGTAACAGTAAAAAATGAGTTAAATTGTTCACGTTTACACCTAAATTTGATCCATTAATACAATTGAAGAATAGACTACATGTAGGCCTATACTTTGTATTGCAGTATATTTTAATTGTATTGTTTTGTTTTACATAAAAATTGAAAACAAATTGAACATGTTTTATCTAAGATATTTTGTGTATTTAGTTTAAATTCTTTCAGTTTTAAAACAGTTTCATTAGTGAGAACCCTTTCAAATTGAAATTGCGACCAAACCTCCCCAACCACCCCTTATTTTTCTGGTATGAAACCGCGTATGTGTGTTATGTACGTGATTTTAAATACGCTTGGGACCATGACCCGCGGCGCGTAACATAATAGGCCTAGAACGGTACGGTACAAACAATTACATAATTTTTTTCTCAAAACCAGTGAGGTTTGTCATTAAGAAAATTACATCATTTTAGGAAATTATAACCTGATTAGTCAGACAAACTAGTGTTTTGGTTCGGGAAAACTTATTTTCATTACGAAATCTGCTCTAGAATTCATACCTTCCGTGATGCAAAACTGAACGGAGCAGTCGGGCTTGAGTTTGAATTTCGCGCTTGTCGTGTGACCATTTACTTTTCTTTTCCGGTCTTGCATAAAATGTAAGGCCGAGCGCACTGCCACTGGTAAAACTCCGCCCTAAATATAAGTAAACATTTCATTTTTGGCCCCAAAAGAGGAACCTTCCCTTGTAGGGTCGTAATTCATGAATTATGCATTCAATTTGACCTTGCTGTAAATCTTACACATGCTCTTCGCTTTAACAACGGTCGGAAACAGCGCGCGGTGACATGATACGCTCGTTATCAATACATAATCTAGTATAACATTGCTCGTACCAAATCGTGACAAGTGAGGGGACCAGTACGTGACACCATAGTTAGACTATATATGGGCCTGTTTGTTTCACACGAATCCGGATCGCGATCAGTGATCCGTGCGTTGGTCCACACACCAGTATCCGCCTAGAGTAGATGGAGCGAACCAGCGGCGGGATCACAGATTGAGATCCGGATTCGTGTGAAACAAACGGGCCCAAGCTGTCGTTCGCACTTGAAAATTATTGCGCATGTGTAAGTTACGTCACAATTCGACCACTGGTTGACCAGTTTTTCTTGATCGATCTTGCGCTTAGTATTCGCGCAACTAATACTTTGTTTGTTTTCTTTAATGACTGTACTAAACCACCAGGGATGGAATAATCTGAATAACACACATCAGAATTGGACGGAAAGGTTCGTGTGGAGGGGCTTTGCTGTCTGTATAACAGGAACCTGAACATTATCAAGGAAGGTAACCGTCCCCGGTCCCGAACCAGTTCTGCCAAAGCATCATGACAGGTTGTGGCCCGTACCTACACCGGCATTGGGGCTGGGTTGTGACCGTTTCAGCGTTCCTCATGTACGTGATCAGCTGCAGCTCTCTCGGCCTTTTTGTGTTTCTGTACGTTCACTACGAGAGGGATTTTCAGGATTCTGCTGTCGCCGTAGGTACGTACGTCAGTTTTTGAAATCGCGTGAATCAATTTGTTTTCTATCAGAGAAAATTACATTTCCGTTAATTAACACCTGTTGATTAAGTTGGAACACCAAACAATGTGCATGTTGAACATGTTGAACAACAAAAGGTTTAAGATGAGGATGTGGATAATAAAATAGAGGCTTTAATTTCATTGACTTTATTGCCAATTACTTTTGTGCAGTCACGTCAGTGTAGGCTACATTGTAAAGTTCAGGTGTGGACGTGGACGGACTCTTGGACTTGGGAATACTAGAACGCCAGTGAACAAATATGTATAGATGAATGTCGGGGTTCGAGGGAAAAAACAAGCTACAAACTTTACAGCCCAAAAAGACATGTAGGCCTAAGGTATTGTGTAATATCGATGCGCTCCCTGGGAGCTGCATTAATGGGAATGAATTGCATAATCAATTGTTGTTACACAGCTTAAGTAGAGATATATTCTTATTTATTAGAATTGATGAATTTGCTTGTTTGCTTGCTTGTTCCCCACGCTCGCTATGGCCCTGGATGGTCAATATCTATTTTAAAAACGTTGATTGATCGACGTTTATTCAACGTGGGAGATACATACCCATTTCCTTCTAAATTACCCGGTACTATAAATTGATGACAACATTCGTACGGAAATGCATTTAATTCACAATGTACATTGACTTTGAACTCAATTAGGTGTTTCCTGAAAGTAGACAGATATCATCTTCTGTTTCACAATTGAATGTTCAATGTGGCGGAGTTGAATCCTAGGGCATTACTTCAAATATAGGTTAAATCTTTTTCAAACCTGTTGCCGACAATTAATATGAAACATAAAACCACTCATAGATCAATAAGGGGATAAAAGTGTGATGACCCGGTCTTTACCGCGTCAATAATAACCGCGGAGGGGCGTGACCGCTGTTAATGGACCGAGCCGAAGGCGAGGTCCATTAACAGCGATCACGACCCTTCGAGGTTATTATTGACTGGTAAAGACCGGGTCATCACATTTTTATCCCCATTCTAAATGCCTTCTTACGAAAAATGTAAAAACCTCCCGTAAAAAGGACAAAATGCAAAGCTTTTTCACCCTACTTTTTCTCTTATTTGCTCAGTACAAAACACATGCGCGTGAGGGCGCTCCGCGCCTGTCTGTCGCGTGCGCGTACGCACACGCACGAGATGCAGCGTTTTATACGCGTGCATTAGCGTTGTCTTACATTATGAATTTCAGTACATCTAAGTTGTGCGCGCACCTACTACGCTCTCCCTGTTGCGTATCGGCTGAGAACAGCCTGTATGACGCGCCGTGTTTAAACAACTTCCAGCCGTGTTTAAACAACCGTTTAAACACACCCACGTGACAGGCTCTCGACCAATAGGGACTAATGAAACTCGCTGAGGCATTTATGAATTACTAATCAAAAGTAAATTATGGCCAAAAAGTAGGGAAATTGCTTGAAAAAAATAGTAGAAATCAAATGAGAAAACACTACAGTCCGGCAGAAAAGGTTACTCGCGTTATTTTATAAAGCAGTTGGTTTCTATAAAACTGGAAATCATACTTCAAGAAACAGTAATGGTTAGCTAATTTTAGCTATCAATTTTGTAAAATTGTTAAATTCATTAATTAACGTAAAAAAAATTCATATTTATTAACGAGTTTGCGGATTGATCACTTTATGAAATGGCTTGATGAAATCTTTATCTAAGTACTGTATTAATAATTAGAGTCCAATCAGTTAGTTTAAAACGTTAATTAATGTTCCCGGTTTTGTTTACATTTTTAAGTTTGCTAGGATCGAGTGCATGCGTGGTTTTTTTCCACGTTGAGGTTATTTTCAGACACACACACAGGACGTTTTTGTCATGGGGAGGTACGTATTTTCAAACAATATTTCATAACTTTCGTGAAAAGTTTTCCTGTTTCTTGACCGGAAGAAATAGCCGGAAAGGGGATATGTAGGGTGGTTAGGGACCATTTTTTCAGTGGCGGCACTTTTAAATCGCCTTCACGAATGCGTCCAGACGCGCAAATCAACATACAGCAGAAGGCGGCTTGTCCAAAAAGACAAATTAAAAAGTGGACCTATTGAGAAACTGGTTGTTTAGGGGGAAGGGGAGGGGGGGTGTGTACGCACTCTCGCACGGGTGACGGGTTATTGAGCATGAGTTATTTAGGCTACGCAAAACCAGTTAAAAAATCCTTCGGTCTCCAAGTTTGTGTAGGATTGAGTGATTGTTGACTGGCGATGATTCTGGGTGAACACATGCATCCATGCCAACTTGTCATTAATTGTTTCTCTCTGGCTAGAAGGATGAAAAGTTACAGGTGACGTAACAGCGTGTTGAATATCAGGCCCGTTGCCTGCCCCGAGACTTGGGGGGGGGGGGGGGGGGGGGGGGGGGGCGGTTCTCCAAACCCCAAAGTGGAACTTTTGGCATATGCGCAAGTTGTGGACACATGCCTAATTACGTACTACGCGTACACAAAATGCTTAAGCGTCGTACAAGTTGCATAATTATCAAAGTGGAACATTCAGTGATACCTGTACTTTTAAGGCAAAATGTGTAGTAGGCTAGCCTGAGTTATAATGACTGAGCGATTTTTCCGTGGTTTTTTTTTTTTATTTCTGAGCGGAACCCGTCAACGAGCGGGGGGGGGGGGGGGGGGGTTCGAACCCTATTCTCGATCACAGTGTGTTGTGGATTGGATTTGTGTTTCATAAACAAAATTTGAAACAATTTTCTGATCAACAGGCTGGATAGGGTCCTTAGGTAACGGTTTTCTTAACCTGATGTCGTTTGTGTCCAGCCCATTATACGAGAGGTTTACCCACCGGAAGATTATCTTCTTGGGCGTGTTCCTCAGCAGTGTCGGTCTCTTAGCAACCAGCTTCACGCAGGAGCTTTGGCAAGTAAGTGATGCAGGGGATATGGGTGATCTCAAACTGTTTTATATATTAGATCATGACTACAGACGTCGGAAACGTCTGTATGTTTAGTTCATCCTTGTTCATGTTTGTACCTTCACCTTGCGGTCGGATTATTTATTTAAAAAACCTCCCGGAAGCAAAACACAATTACTATAAGTAAAACAAATCGCAAACAAATCCACTGCATTCAAATAATTAACTTGATGTAAGATGTAGTTATTTTGTTTTCTGATTGGGCGGAACTGGGAAACTACAAATATTGCAAAAAGTTTGAAAAGTTAAGATGGCAGTTTAGCAAGAAAATAAAACTTGACCCTTCACCGTTGAGTTTCTTTTCTATTAGGGGGTAACTGATAACGTTTGGCTGATATTTCCTCTCCAAAGAAGACCACCCTAAGAGTAGTGCATAATCCAGCCAAGACTCCTTATTTCGCAAAAAAATAAAAACAAATTCCTTTCACTTTATGACCAAAGAGGGCCCTTTCTCGTGGTCAATTTGTCCACAATTAAGGCGGTACACTATATCTTTACAATCCCTCAACGGCATATGTGCCTCAAAATACTCAGGGCAGGAAAAATGTGAACATGCAGGTCGGCGCATGAACTTTTGGGGCTATTCACAACCGTGCACCCTCATAATATAAATATTTCCTTTTCCTTCAGAATTACCTGACATTTGGAGTAATCTTTGCCACTGGACTCAACTTCCTCAGTAACCCCTCATTAAATATGATGACTCTGTATTTCCCGGGACGGACATGCACAAGACCCACAGCATTTGCCAGCAGTGGCTATGTAGCAGGCAAGTAAAGCCTAAAAATATATTTTTTAAAGCACCTTTCCTGTGGGCAGCGACTTTGCAAATCTGGTTGCCAAGATTTTACTTGCCTGACGAGAAAAAGGAACACCTGTTATTTCTATTTCATTTATGGTACCAAGTTTAATATTACGATGTCACCTACTAGTGTATTATCCAAAATTTGGAAACAGGGAATCCAAATTTCATGGGTCTTAAAATCGAATATTCCCTAAAGAATGTCATTACCAGAGAGTGTCCTTCGCATGTTTAAAGGTAATATTTACTTAAACGCCCTTATCCGAGGTAACGTATTTGTTTCTATTGTGCACGGAATAGACGTCAAATGCTTTTAGCAAACATCCATTTCAAACTTAATTTTGTTCCATTTTCAAAGTGAACAAAGAAACTGGCAGGAGTGGGATTCGAACCTGTGACCTCCGGAATACCGTACCGGCGCTCTACCAACTGAGCTATGTTGCCACATGTTGGCGTTCTCCCAAATTGTCAGTATCTTTGTTCGGGTGGGCGCTTGTGGATTGTTTGACTATTTAATTTTGGGTCCTTGTGGATTGTTTGACGAATCAATTTGGTTCCGTTTGTCCAGCAATTCAGTTGGTTCTTAGAATCACACTTCTAGTTTGTCGAATGCTTTAAATGATGTACCCGTAACATTTCCCTCTCATACGATTTAGGCACCTTACTGTTCAGCCCGCTTTTCCAGTTGGTCGTCTCGCTGATCGGATGGCGCCGGACTCTACAGATTCAGGCAGCCGTGCTTTTGCTGACCTGCATGCCTCTCGCGGTGGTCTTCAAGCCCCCAAAGTCCCAGCCCATTAAGCTCTGCGACGAAGAAGCTATGGCAGAAATTGATAAATTGAAAATGACCGACGTCGGCACTGCCTCTGCAGAAGAGCGCTGCAGAGAACTTTGCAAAAGAGAGAAAGAACATTCAGCTAGTGACAAACAATGTTTAGACCAGCCAGGAAATGAATCGACCGATTTGGAGCCCACCGGAGAAAACAAAAAAACTAGGCAGAGAGAATCAAATATTCTCCCAGTGCCCACTGAAGGCACTATTTCAAAGGCGCCTGTAAATAACACGGCAATCTTGGCACATAAGGCCTGCGGTCTTGACGGGAGTGTGGCTAAGGGACGCAGGGTGGTACAAGCTGACAGGGCGTGGTACAAGTACGTGCGATTGGCGAAGGACCCCAGACACGCATGCTTCTTCATTGGCATCGTAGCAGTGTCGATTTCCATCTTTTTTAATGGGATAAACCTGGTGAGAAGACGGAAGGGATGAGGGTTGAGGGTAAAATAATAACGGAGTACATAGTAAAAAGTGATTGCATCTCATGCACCTTTTGACTAAACAGAAAGCCGATTATCCCGAAAACATCACCACTCAGTGTACGAGGTAACTAACATTACTAGGATATCGATCACATAATATACCCCATGCCCATGATGCAACAGTTAAATCAGAGGTCAATTTCATGGCGTTACTTACAGGTAGCGAAAAGGTTGTGCATGTGTAAACTACAGCAGGAATAGTGCTATTTCGAGACCAAGTCGTACTTAGCAATTTAGACACACTCACCTTCATGGATATTCCTCCAGTCGCGTCATAATTTTGAGCAAATTTTGCTTTTGAAGTTTCACTTTGCTTACTGCTTACGGTAAAAAGACGGAGGTGCCGTTAGCAGAAAATCATGTCCCCGGCAGCTCCATGAAATTAACCTGTCATCAGACTGATGCCCAGTATACGCATGTACAGAATGTCATCGACGTTTTAGTAAGTTTTGTTACCTCAAGCACTACTTACTCGGTGCCTCAGGTGCAATAGGTATTTCTGACCATCACCTGGGGTTTGGGAGGCCAAAAAGTGGTCACGATGGACAAGTGTCCACGTTTTCCGGTTAATTTTGTGTATTTGAACTTCACACAAAATCTACGTTGACCCATTCGTTGGCACTCCACACATGTCCGTTTCCAGTCTGTTGAAAAACGTGTTATTAGGCCGGGAATCCTTGTGTCCGTATTGCGTTATGCGTAAACATGAAATTACGCGGAAAGCAACGGATCATCCGCAATGCGTATTGCGTTATCCGTTTTGCGTGATCCATTGCTTTCGGTGTAATTTCATTTTTACGCATAACGAAATACGGAAACATGGATTCCCGGCCTTATCCTGTCACGATAGAGGACGTTTTATTTACGCCTGATATTTCACTACTTGTCCCTTAGCTTTTGGAAATCGAATATTATTTTGAATGCCCCCGCCCCCCCCCCCCCCCCATATTTCCTTCCCCCACTCCCCCACTCCCCCTACCCATTACATGGTGGCCACATTATGGAGGTGACCGCGTTATAAAGGTAGCTGATTTAGCAGGTTTTAACCGCAATGCCGTGCGTATGTCCATGAAAGGAGAGCCTTGTGGGGTATACTCACACAATGGAACAAGGGTACCGCACAAGTAGATTTTTGTATATAACACAGTGTTGTAGTCGAGACCATTTCAAGACCAGGCACAAGACCATGCGCAAGACCATTCACAAGACCAGCTTGTAACAGGCACAAGTAACAGGCATAAACCATGAGAAAGGAATGCTTTTGTTACAGATCATTTGAATAGCTTAAGACTTGGATTAAGACTGCTGGTTTTGTGCTGGTCTTGCGCTGGTCTTGCAGGGTCTTGTATAGTCTTGTGGAGGTCTTGACTACAACACTGGTACAACAGTGCCCCACAGGTGAAATTCTAAAGATGGAAGCACAATGAAAGTACCCCATAAACCCAACATATGAGTTCCATGTTTGAATTCGTCCACCTGTAGGTGAGCTGTATGACTACCGGCGGTATTGCCGAACCCACCGCGGCCTGGTTGATTACTTTGTTTAGTTTAGCGGACGTGGCGTTTCGCCTGCTTCTGTCCATCACCAGTAACCACCTACCGGAGAAGATCGTTCTGTTCGTGATAGCGTGTGGGTGCGGTGCTAGTAGCGCCTTTCTGCTGACGCGGGGAACATCCATGTGGATTTTTGTCGTCTACTGCGTCAGTAGGTGTTTTCCAATCTTTATTAAAATTGGATTCCGCTTTGTAAAACAATCTGAAGAACTATCCCACATTTTGCGCAGGTATAAAATATTGTACGTCAAGCACTTGAAATGATCCAAACGAGCATAAAAATGTCCTCATTATTATCATCTCAAGTGGCTTAATTAAGTACAAGATTTTAGTTACCACTTGTCCACGAAATAGAACTTGTTAATCCCACGTTTGCCTTTTCACAATTATATTATTCACTGAGCTAATATCTAAGTGTTGTTTCATCCATATTGCCAACCAGTGTAGCTCCCCAGATAACCACAACCAATCGTCGTGACGTTATGCGTTTGTACGTCTTGGCGACGTTTACATTTTACCGTTGTGGCGACGCAAAGTAATGACGTCACGCCGTGTTTACCTCCTTGAATTCATGCAGCCAGATCTGGCATCATGCCATGCATTTAATTACCTGAAAGTTAGAAACAACAAAGAAACAACAATGGTTCCTTTAGGTCCTTTATTCGAATTAGAAATTATTCCTTAAAATAAGTATCTACGTACAAAGCACATTTTGTCCACACCTGGCAAACGTCATTACTCCGTACTCATTACTCCGTGTCATGAAACCGTTATCA
This sequence comes from Hippasteria phrygiana, assembly GCA_037893225.1. Taxonomy (NCBI): domain Eukaryota; kingdom Metazoa; phylum Echinodermata; class Asteroidea; order Valvatida; family Goniasteridae; genus Hippasteria; species Hippasteria phrygiana. Next base: position 1,475,212 of record JAZGUH010000027.1, on the reverse strand, counting down.
AACAATGTTGTGAAAATACTGTCTAACGACGTTGCAAAATGACGTCCTTACAACATTGTGAAACGACATCAAGACGCTGTCAAACCGTACCTTTATGTAACCTCACCTAGGGTAGATTAGGGTATCAAAAAGATTATCATCAAATGTGTACAACAAGTGTCTGGCAATGTTATGATAACGTCACAAAAGTTTCCAGGACGTTATGACACAAAGTTAGATCCAGACGTTATTAGAACGCAAAATACAATATCAAAAAGAGGTGGTTGAAAATAATGACTGGGAAATACCCCGTGATATCCGTAATGGATTTGTAGCTGCTATATAGATTGGAAAACGTGTATGGCCAGCAGAAATTGCGCCACCAACGCCATAAAGAGTCCTAGCCCCCAGCCGCGGAGAACTCGGAGAAGTACAGTGTTGGCCTTTTACGTTGTAAATCCACGGGTGATAGAAATCGAACAATTGCAGACCTGGCTCATTGTGGAATGACGCGGATAGTCGGAGAGGGGCGGAGCTTTTTATTGGCCAAGAGCTCAAAGACCGTCGTTTGTACAAGCAACACGCATGAACACTACTGGGACGTTTTAACAACGTAAACAAAAACCGTCTGTGTCAAACGTGACCAAATAACAACTTTCCAGGAACGTTGCGCTTGCGTCATGTATTTGCTAGGTGAGTTGGTCTTCGCATCAAACTTTAAAAGATGCAAAGTATGGTTTAAAATTATCAGAGTTTAGGTAAAATTAATAACTTCGCGTCCCCGGCCGCTTTCTTTTAACAGCAGAAGCTCTAAAATGCCATACAAATGCAAAGGGGGAAAGTAAGTGTTCCCAATCTATTTGTTTTTTTGTTTTGAGTGGAGTTGGGGACTTTTTTGAAAACAACATAACGCTAAATATGTTTTTTAACTTCACCTCACTTTGACAATACTGCTTGCGAGATTTACTTCAGTTATCCTTAGGCCTATAACGCCGTTGGTAGGCTGTTCGCTGAGGAGGGAAAAGGCCGTATCGATATCACAAAATATTGACTCATCACAAAGTAAATTTTTGAGAAAAGTTTGGTTATGAAAATACCTTGTCAGCAGACGTAGGATGTTGGTTATCATATAAACAGTAAATGCAAAATACGGTATGATTATTTTAAAAATGAAACTGCGGTATCCCGGAATGTTTCTATATTACAGTTGCTGGTTTCGTGCGAGGCACGGTGTTTAGCTTGGGTTATGCTTGTATAGTGGAGCTATTTGGCGCCAATAGAAATGTGGAGACTCTGACGTCACTGCAGATCGCGTTTGGCATTGGTGGACTTCTAGCCTCGTCCGTAGCAGGTATGTCACAGTGAAGGAACACATTGCCTAGGAGTGAAACCCCAAAACAAACCAATCTAATTGGTTGGAGAGATCATTAAAAAGTACAATAATGATAATGTACACGACCTTAGGCGTCGAGGGGTTAAAATCCCAAAAGCATTTTTTTCGAGGGTGGCTGGGGGGGGGGGGGGGGACATTAACCCACCCCGGACGCCCATGTTGATAAATGTGCATTAAATTAACAATAATATGACACCTCGTCTTCTTTTTTATTTATTTTTTATTTTACACTTGCGCCCCCCCCCCCCCCCCCCCCGCGACGCCCATGTACACGACCATCCTTTGAAAATACACCGCTTGTTCGAAAATCATCAACGAGAAGGTTCTCTTAATGACCGGTTTTCCAACGCTCCGACTTTTCCGAACCGATCTTTCGTTCCCGAAAGTCTTTGACAAACAAACGACGCATTTTTAAGAGATGGCCGTGTAACATTATTATACATATATTTCACTTTTAATGATCTTTTCAACCATATAGCAATTTGAGGACGAACCCTTTTTAATTTGTAGCCCAATTCGGCTCCTCTGATTTAACTTTTATATAAATAGATAATCAAAATAAATATTTAAAGCAGCAGGGCATCAATGTTTTGGACCCCAATCAAGCTCAAACTATATTATGGGTGACGTAATGTTCGGAGTCATATATATTTTTATTTAAATTTTTTTCGGGGGAGGGGGGGGGGGAGGGTGTGGATAAATCTTGATCTTCCCCTTATAATTAGTATAGACTAAAGTTCTAAGGTGCTCATTCAGTACCGTAATAGATCTTGCAAGTTGAGCATCAAAATCTAACGCGGTTTGCTGAGAATGGGCACATTGTATAGAAGCTATTCCGGGTATTGATTACAAAAATAGTGACAAATTTGACTTCAACTTGCGATAGTCGCGAGACTTGCACGCTGGTTGTCACCTACGGCTAGATGGCTAATAATGCACAAGACCATATTAATTTTACGATGACTAATCCGTCGCCTCTGACGTGCAGGTATACTTTAACATAATTACAATGTATCTTTAAATTGTGTGGTTCTGTTCTTTGCTGTATGCATGGGCATCGCGGGGGGGGGGGGGCAAGGGGGAACTCCACTCCCCCTGGAAATTTTTCAAAAGGGGAGAAAAAAAGAAGAAAAAAAAAGAAGACGAGGTGCGAAGTCAATGTCGTACTCAGTTGAATGTATATTTAAAAACACTCGAAACATGCTGAAAGGGGCCTAAAATGCGGCTATGGCCTATATAGGTATCGCGGTCTTGAACAAAGCGTCGAGTGATGTCCAGCACCCCACCTCCCCTTTCTATTTTTCCACGGCCGGTGATTTCTCCCTTTGCTGCTTTCTGGTGAGTGCTTTGCCCTACTCTAGAAAAAAATCCTGCCGACGCCCATGGCTATCTGGTTATCTTTCCTCCACAGGTCTGAGCTATGACATCACGGGCACGTACCAGACGACGCACTATACTTGCTTGGGCCTCTGGACACTGTCTGGCGTCCTGTTCCTCATCGTTTACAAGTGGATGCAAATCTCCTCAATTTTTAACCGATCCAACGTAGCGAAGTAGACTGAATATGGTATCAATGTTTTCGTCGGGTTGTTTCCACACACTAATTCAGTTTTTAATTTTAAATTATTTCTATTTTTACATTAAGAAATTTGTTTGATAAGGGTTTTCGATGTTTGTGATTTGTGTTTATTTTGAGCAATTTAACCTTGAATTTGCCTTTGTTGCCTTGTAACCCTTGTGCCCATTTCCACTCCTAGGTGTTTTGAATAATCCAGTTCGGTATCTCAAAGGTCAAAGGTTATTCGGGATAAAATTGCTGACGTAATGTCACGCGATGTTACGCGACGCCCATTCTGATTGAATTAGAAATGTGCGCGTTGTGCGACCACCTTCGCGTCACACGCGAGCGTTAGGTCAAGGGTCACTCGGGATAACTTTAATATGGTGCACATGCGCAGTTGAAATACCGAACTGGCTTATTGGTGAAAGCGCATGCGCGTCTATCTCCTCAAGCTTGAAAGATGGTTTTAATGAATTACAAATGTATACGATCATGGGCTTTTCTCTGAACAAACTTGTTTCAAGAATAGCGCTTGCGCAACCTATAACAAAGGTGCGAAACGTTGATTGGCTTATGCCTCTAAACTAAATGATTCAAAGAAGTCAATAGATGAAAACAATAGCCACCATTTTATCTACAAAATTCGTCAAACGTTTACCGGTATTCACGATTTGACATCCCCACAGCTAGCAGTGCATGTGACCGACAAGACACACCTCGTGACTGTGTACGTGTATATTTAGCTGCATCAATCAGTTTGGTTGCAAACTAAATTTCTTGCTTTTACAGTTTTCCACGAAGCGCTCGCACATACACTCACGGCTGGTTTATTAAACGAATTCGACCGGACGCTGTTGCATATTGGATTCGATTCAAAGAAAAATAATAGCAAAAGGACGGCGTTTGCTTGCTGGAACGATGAGTTTATCTTGACCTTGTGGAAACACATCAAGCTGATGTTATTTATTGGGAATAGATAGAGGAATGTTGGTATGCTGCAATTAATATCTGGGAAGAGGTATAACACTCAACCAATGTAACTATCGGGTCATCCTCTGCAAAGCAATTCAGTGTCGTCTCAGCGTTAACCTCGAGTTTCTACCGCATGTAATTAAAATAAACGGTATCCAACATTGAAAAAGACGCGACAGAAATGCGAGGTTTGAAGCAACTGCCGGGCCGGGCTTTCTGCCGAAGGTTGGGCTGGATTTGCTGATCTTTCTACTTCAAACGTCGAACATCTGCCACGTGTGGCCCGATCCCCGTTCCAGAAAAAACAACGCTCCTTTTTTGCTAAATGAATGCTTTTGAGCATCACAATCATGACCATTTCCCACTTCTCGACTATCTTGAATAAGTGAATAGCGTACCACACAAATTCACCGTTTGAATCAACTGCCACATTTCTACTGCTCTACTATTTACAAGCAATTCAATTTAATTAACACTGCAGAAATTCGACGTTTGAGTGGAGGGGTCTTCAGTGTGTTTGATATTAAAGTACCGCGCTGATGTGGCTTTAGACAAGAAAATACGGGGACAAAAGCCTCTAATTCTTCTGCAACACTTTTGATTTTCTAAAAACCCTTAATTCAAGTTCACGTGATCACGTTGTCCTTATTGGTATTTGCGGATCAGTTTTTGTTTTCAGAAGTTAGCTACGTGCACTGTAAGGATACGTTCCATTAAAGGTATGATATAGCTTTCTTAATGGTCAAAAATTAAAATGATTACTTTGAATCTGAGAGCTTACTGCTCATACAGATGGTACCACTATACCATCTTAAAGGTAGTATACACCAATTGCTTTTGCTGTAATTTTCAGAAATAAATGGATTTGGGGTTTAGTATTTTATAGCGTGCTAGCAGCATGTGAGCACAGAATAATATGTCGAAGTCGCACATTATGTTGCCGGGCAGAGACAGTTTGTGACGTCATACGTCATGCGACCGATAATGAAAACAAAATGTCGTCCAAACCGTCAAACATATCTCAGTGCACTGACGTGTTTTTTAAGTACAGCTTATCACTTTTCTGAAAGCTGAATTGATACTTTAAGATTTAAATTTATGAAAAGCTATTTTCTGAGAAAAATTATAAAGTGGGCCACATTCGTGGCAGACAAGCGGTGAAAGACATCGTTCAACGCACGACAGTACGTATATTTGAATGGAACTATACCCTTGCGAGTCGACGCAGATAGTCGTAAGAGCTTTCATAATCGAGGCTGCCGTCAGGGACTCCTTACAGACATTGTCTGCGATTATATCTACGCCTAGCAACACGGTACGCAGGTTTGGCAATAGCGTGCAGCGTGTGGGCAAGAGATCAAATTAACAGCCGACAATCGTTGGAAATAGTCTAGTTCCCCGACCTGATAATTCCCTGACGTCTATCAATTGCTCCATTTTGTCTGGAGTAGGGTCATGGAACCAGGCTACTAGAACAATATGTTTTTCTCTCTGTTTTCCCAGCATCAATGCACACACAACTTTAAACAGGTCAGTGTTACAGTATTTGTCGGCGCTCACCGTGACTACAGAATCACTTGTTTGCTGCACAAGACCGCACTGTGGAACTGATCAGTTTTCACCGCCGTACAAGGATAAGATGGTTCCCAACGAAACATGCCCGGCATTGCCAAACGGCACGGATTCCTTGGACCAACTGAGCCCAGTTTGGATCGCTATGCGGACGGCCTACATCGCCCTGGCTAGCCTGGCCATCGTCTCGGGGAACGTCCTGACGCTGGCCGTCATGTGGCGGGCACGCGGGGAGTTCCCACCCGGGGCCACGAAGATCGTTATGTCCTCCCTCGCCCTCTCGGACCTTTCAGTGGGGCTGATGAGTGCCTTCTACATCCCGCTCTCCGCCATGGACCGCTGGCCTTTCGGGGATATCCTCTGCTCGGTGATGTGCTCTGTCCTGGTCCTCGTGGGCGGAATCTCAGTATTGAACCTCATGAGTTTGACGCTGGACCGCCTTGTGGCGATCACTAAACCGTTCTCCTACCCCAGTCTCATGTCCAGGAATCGGGTGCTGTTCCTGACCGTCATTCAGTGGCTCGGCTCGGCCGTGTTCGTGGCCGTGATCATGGCCACCGTTCGACCTGTCGTGGGCTACAACCGAGCCGCCGTCATGTGCCTGATCGAGACCGGTCCAGACGCTCTCGCATTGGACTTGAACTTTCTGTGCCTCATGTTTATCCTCCCCATCGCAATCATGCTTGGTATCTACTCGAAACTCATCCACATCAGTAAGCAACAAGCCAACAAGATCAACACCATAAGCACATGTTATCATGCTAGTAACTCCACCAAAGCTAGCAGTGCTAAGGCTGTCCGACTCTTCTGCATGGTCGTCGTCGTATACACGCTTTGCTTTCTGCCGTTCTGCACGACCCGGGTGTACGCCGACCTGAGCCCACGAGAGTTACCGCCGGGGGTGGAGTTCATCTCCGCGTGGTTGATCGTCAGCAACAGCTGGTGGAATTTCATCATATACATCGTCATGAACAAGACATTCAGAAAACTGTCCAGGCAAGTTTTGCTGGAGTTATTCAAGAGATGAATTACCCAGGGAGATTGCTGGTGGTGTAAGATGTACCGGTATTTTTAACCTTTCTTTATGGTCCTACTTTTTTCCAAAATTGTGAACAGAAAAATGGCATGGACGTTCGTGTAATCGGTCGGCGTGAGTCTAACAGTTGCCACCATAATATCCAAATGTGCCGGTGACCTTATGAGACATTAGCAAGGATAAAAACCTGTTTATGAAGTGGGCTACCAAGAAGCGGGTTGTGGGATCACGCATTCTAAAGAGTTTAATAGTTATTTCAGATTCTCTTGAAATATTGGAGATCATGAAGGAAATCATGTCTCAGATAAAACTACAATATTGTCAGATTTTATGCGTAAATGGGCACTTGAGGCACTGCAGGTTAACATGTTAATTTCTAACTGTTTTTTTTTTCAACATTCGCTTACCATGGGAAAGTTATACTATAAATGTTGTATGCATGACTTATTTAGGGCCAACGTGGGGCCCACTGGAGGTATTGTAAGGTACTCAATTTTCAGCCAAGCTTGTTAATTTTTACTGATAAGTAGCCACAATTTTGTTCTTTATCTTTAAGGCCAAGTAAAACAATGTAAATGTTTCTCGTCCCCGCCGCCGCCGCCTCCTTTTTTTTTACTATTTACTATTCAGAAAAAAAGGAAAACAAGAAAACAAATCGTGAAAATATTCGAAACAAAAACGAAGTTCCTTGGTTTATTTTGCCGTAAGAATTGGTCTGGACTCCTTTTCCACGTTCGCAATACAACTGTTCATGGTATATAGGCCCTACCATACTGACATCGCATGACTCACCGCGCACCACGTGTTGTGACTATCTTTGTTTGCCCCGTACACGAAGATCAATGCGTATTGTGTACCGCGCGTGCAAGTACTGAGAAAAAGAAAGTAATTTTCAAAGTGAACAAAGAAACTGGCAGGAGCGGGATTCGAACCTGCGACCTCCGGAATACCGTACCGGCGCTCTACCAACTGAGCTTTCTTGCCTTATGTTGGCGGTCTCCCAAATTGTCAGTATCCTTTTTTGGGTGGGCGCTAGTCAGAAGTCATAAACCCAGAATGCCGTATAGCCAGGGATCACACCCAATTTTACGATACAACCTGGGAAGCGACATTGCGGGGATCACTCAATGAGGATACGACTTTTTAACTTATAATTCGTCAAACAATCCACAAGGGAAACTGACTAGGTAAATTTGATTACATTTTCAAAGTGATGCCCGCAATGTCGAATCCCGCTCCTGACAGTTTCTTTGTTCACTTTGAAAATGTAATCAAATTTACCTAGTCAGTTTCCCTTGTGGATTGTTTGACGAAAAAGAAAGTCAGTTCACTTTGCACGTAAGATCTGCCGTACCTACTCCTGCTGGTATGTGTATGTACGAATACACACATTTATTCTTGTGGTGGGGGTGTCGCTGCTTGAAGTATCGGCAGTCGGCACACTCCGAAATTGGACTTGATTCAGTTTGTGTACAAAGTATGTGATGTGTGTACTGTCGCGAAGCCAGATTCAGTTTGTTTACACCGTTTACCCGGTGTGTGTGTGTGTGTGTGTGTTGTGTTGTACGTGATTCAGTACGATCGCCGACGTGTTTGGGTGTGCAGCGAGATTTTATGAACACCGACTGGGCTGACATGACATGACATGTGTGTAAAAACATATAAATGAAAACATGTACTGGCTGTGATTTTTTGCAAAAAGAGCACGACGGCCAAGGTAAATATGGGGCAAGGCAAAACTGGCCGTGAAAACGGAGATTTTTTGTGGGGCACCTCGGCCAGTAAGAAGGCAACGACGGCACTGGCCGTCGTGGCCGTCGTTCATTTAACAAGCCCTGAATGTTCGTGTTAGGCTATGTATAATATTACATACTGATATTGCATGACTGTGATTATTAGTATAATACACAGTCGCTAAAAAAATGGTGTGCTTCAGCTTCTTGATGTGTAGTATGGCAGCAGCATACAAAACGACTGAAATCAAAGGAAAAACAAGCACCTGGAACTAGAAAAGCTGTACTTTGCAAACTAAGTGTGTTGTGTTTTAATACTAGAATGTGTTGCGATTGGCAGTTTGAGATCGTGCAATCAGAAATTCACAAATACCAGTGTTAAATTTTTTACTGTTTCTGAATTTGGAAATTTGCTTAGCAAGTGGATTAAAATGTCACAAATCATTTGTTTGTCATATATTACATCAGTATAACTCAAATAGCACAAAAAACTCTTATTAAATATACCGTGGCAGTCATATTAAACTTGGCGGCCATCTTGGGAAAAAATTGCAAAAAATTGAAAAATAGTAAATAGGCCCTAGTAAAGCGCTGCCTCCTCCTTTTTTTGAAAAAGTCCGGACGAGAAACATAAATTTGTTTTTACTTGGCCTAAAGGCACAAAGATAACTTAGCCAAAAATTTACGTGCTGATGATACGTGTACAAATGAGTGATGCGCTCGTTTGTATTATCTCAAGCCCATTGACGCCTCGCCCGGGGGGGGGGTGGTAAGGGGGCAACTTGCTGGCGATTGTTTTTCACTTTTAAAAAGCTGTTATTTTTATTATTTAATTATTTATTTATTTTTTTATATTTTTTTTTAGAAAGCGAAAGAGCCGCCCCTTTACAAGTGGTACTTTACCCCCCCCCCCCGGAAACATCGGTCTTATTGGGTCAAACACCTGCTTTGTACATATGCCAAATCAGCATTTTTTCGTGAAAATGCACATTTTTCTAAAAAGTTTGCGCAATTTAAGCTTTGGGGAAACGGTTTTTGCTTTAAATACTACTCATTGAAACCTCCGAAGCAAAATCAGACCGATGGTAGTTGCGGTTTTGTCGGAAAATCCGTGAAAAACTCGAATTTTTTAATGGAGAGTTGACGTAAACAACAGCTTTTACTGTACCGCCCCCTCTTTCCCAAGCCGTCATTATTTCCTCGTGGCCGGGCGGTCTCGGGGTAAACGGTTTATGAATGGCTGAATTAACCTATAAGCTTTCGTTTGATATAACACTTTACTGTATTGGCTACATAGTTTTGTCGGAAAATGAATTACTTGAAAATCTCGACCAATAAAATCTAGCGGCTGAAATACGTACCTGGGTACTCAGTCGTGACCAAATGTCCCGGATGTTATACACACTACAGACCATGCGCATGAACTGTGTGGCCCGTGTGTGACCCCGTACATGTACACGTACACTCATGCAATGGGCCAAATGGGGAAAACGTTTCCATATAAACTTATTTCCCGGGGAAAATGAGGTCATCGTTTAAAAAAATATCCGGCAGAACCCCTCCACCCGCATATTATTACCCCTAGTTTATGATAAAAACCATAAAATGGTCATTATGTACATAATTATGTTGGTCATAATACTCTCTTTGTGGGTTACCGGTACCTTTATTGGCATAGGCACCCTATCCTGTATTACAGTGTTTCCGAATCTTATCAGCATGGTTCAGTTGTGCTCTGTTTTATCAAGCTTCAAGTAACCTTTTATATTCCATTTTTAAGTCGTCACTTTTGTTTGCATGCACATATTCCAAATGCTCTGATTGTAAAACTGTGTGTTTACTAATTGAGTAACAGCCCAGACTGTTCAAATATGGTTTCACGTTTATCCGCTTATTACTGTGCTAATAGCATGATGGATGTTGGCATTGCCTTATATACATTTAGTCGGCATTTTCATTACCCCCATATCAAATCAACCGCGCTCAGCTCATTTATTTTTGAGCTGAGCGTGATGAGAATGAAAAAAAAAAGAACGTTTAATGAAAAGAAATCATGTCTGCTAGTCGTTGAATTGATGAATCAGTCCTTTTATCTTGCTCGAAGTAGCCTTTCACCTTGAAAAATCCTTTAGAATCCATTTATACATCTTGTTTGAAACTGTGAGAGTATATTGTATGTAACGCGTGGGCACGAACTGTTCGTGTACAATTTAAACACCAACCGTATGTATGATCACTGTAGAGCACTGAGCCGCGACTTTGCATTCGTAAATATGACTTATGCACTGTTGTATGGCATGTTTAATTTGTACTTATAGGCTATGGGGACACAGGGGTATAAAACAGTTGCAGGGCGAGATTTTAGGCAGAAGATTTAAATGATTATTGGGTGATTGAAACAAGTAATTCGGGTTTAAATAATATTCGACTAATATAACGAAGAGGAGTGATTAAAGGTATAACGAAGAGTGATTAAAGGTATAACCACTATTTCTGATTTTTCTGACTCTGATTCCACTCATTCCACTGACTCGAATCCATCATTAATTAGACCGAAGAATCATTGAAATGCTAGGGCCAAGGACCCAAGGTCAATAATAGGGGCCTGATAAACCTCAAGAATTACCCCTTCACCATTCCCCTTTCACAGCCCGCTTCCACAATCCCCTTCAACATTCCTACTGTACTTCCGCACTCCACCGGCGGTATTCCACCGGCGGTATTCAATCGACGGTATTCCACCGACGGTATTCCACCGGCCTTATTCAACCGGCGGTATGCTACCGGCAATATGCTACCGGCAATATGCTACCGGCGGTGGTTCCACCGGCGGTGGTTCCACCGGCGGTGGTTCCACCGGCGGTGGTTCCACCGGCGGTGGTTCCACCGGCGGTGGTTCCACCGGCGGTGGTTCCACCGGCGGTGGTTCCACCGGCGGTGGTTCCACCGGCGGTGGTTCCACCGGCGGTGGTTCCACCGGCGGTGGTTCCACCGGCGGTGGTTCCACCGGCGGTGGTTCCACCGGCGGTGGTTCCACCGGCGGTGGTTCCACCGGCGGTGGTTCCACCGGCGGTGGTTCCACCGGCGGTGGTTCCACCGGCGGTGGTTCCACCGGCGGTGGTTCCACCGGCGGTGGTTCCACCGGCGGTGGTTCCACCGGCGGTGGTTCCACCGGCGGTATTCCACAATACATGTCTTATTTTGGTCATTTTCTTTGGCAGATGATCGATTTTCAGCCCAAAAATGTTTTAAAATTGTTTATATTTAATTCCGTACGTTACTGATCCGTTTATCTTCGTATTCATATCCGGGGGGGGGGGGGGGGGGGCTATAGTTTGCGAGGAAAATGTTATATTAAATGTCACACGACCATGCCAACCGATTCCATGGTTTGGCAGCGACGCTTTTAAGGGGTACATTAGCAACGTAATTTCCTTGGCAAAATAATAATGCATGGGCGGATGTGATTTTAAAAGGATGTTGATTGCGGAGCGACATCTGCGTCATTCTGTTTATGTAGATTAAGGTATATTACAAAACAAAACAGCCAAATTATGTCTGCCATGAAATACTAAAAAAAAGTTACTTTTGAGAGCTCTTTTAACTGGACCCGCAAGTCGCTGGTGCCATTTTGTCTAAACGTTGTCGCTGCGGGCAGCAAACAAATCTAACGTCATAAGACGAAGTCCCCTTTTTGTACCTATTGCTGGACACAAAAGAGGAGGCCGTTTTGTGACGTCAGATTTGTTTACTGCCCGCAGCGACGACACTCACACAAGCAGTACTAGCATCAACATCCCCTTTAGGGTGCGTTTGAGTAGCTCACCCGGGTCGACTCGGGTTTATAGCCCCGTGCCGTTCGATTAGGTCTGACGTCATACCCGGGGCTCACTCGGGTCAGCCACCGCAGACCCTGCATGTGGAGCAGAGTCACTGGTGGAATTATGTCACACGCATGCGTAGTTAAGTCTGACTGCCCACAAATTCTACTGGAGCGGGGAATTTGAAATGGCTGACCTCAAGGGCGATTGTGTAGTTAAGGACTGTTCCTACAAGAGAACAAAATCCACTGCAAAACCTTTCACAAGTACTTTCGCAAGCCCAGTCAGGAGTCCTTTCATAAAGCCGGTCACGGGTAACTGGATGAACAATGACAAAGGAATGCCTTCGTCAAAGCTCATTTGAATAGCTTGTGATTGGGATTAGGACTGGAGGACTTGTGATGGACTTGCAGGGACTTGCAGGGACTTGTGATGGACTCGACTACATCTCTGCTTTTAAGTTATTAGACTTAGCAAACTAGATTGCGACATTAAAAACCAACAGGTATATCGTAGATAGAGGGCAGAGTTTTTAATTATTTAAAGGAAATTTTTGGTAAAACGACAACGAAGATGACAAAACGCAACACGAAAATAAAGATGGCGAAGACTGCACTGATTCGCAAGACACCAACCGCAAAACACGTAAGAAAATTGCATTTTCTCGCGCAGGAAACTGTTCAGAATTACAAAAAATGATGTCATCAGAATTGAGAGGAGTAGGCCCATACTTTAGGTTCATAAATTCATTTTGGAATGATAAAAGCAACCTTGACTCGAAATGGATCAAATATAAAGGGGTTTCCGTAACCACACAATCGCCGACTCTTATTCATCCATGGCCGACCTCCATGGGCCGACCAAGTGCAAGGTGACACAACAGGAGAGGGCGTTTGACCGTTCTATTAGCCCAGCTCTCGTGGCTGACCCGTATGTCTTCACCCAAGTCGATCCGGGTAAGCTACTTGAACGCACCCTTAATAAGCCAGTTCGGTATCTCAAAGGTCAAAGGTTATTCGGGATAACATTACGTAATGCCACGCCATGTTACGCGAACGCCTATTCTGATTGAATTTAACAAGTGCGCCTTGTGCGACCACCTTTTGCGTTCACACGCGCGCGTTGGGTCACGCGGGTCATTCGGGATAAAGTGTCATTGTGCACATGCGCAGTTGAAATACCGAACTGGCTTATTGTGCGGGCTCTCAAGGCGCACTTTGGCCCCATCACTTACTGTTTTAATTTGTCGATTTTGGGTGACGTTTAGTTTGTTGAATTTATACAATTTTGAGGCAGAATAAAAAGAGAAATAAAGGGTTAGCGTCATGCTTTTTCCAAAAACGAAAGGATGAGGCCTTTCTTAAACTTTAGCTTTCAGATCCTGCAAGACATTTTTTCTGCAAGATGGCTTCCTCCATCAGTGGCGTCCACCAAATCATTCAAAACACGCATTTTAATTACGTTTTAAAGCCCCCCCCCCCCCCCCGAACAAAAAAAAGCAGGTGGGACGCTAAATACGTTTTATCTTTGCTTGGCCTAGACATTCAAAACTGGGTCCTGGGTGTCTGCACTGCATAAACATTATTCTGTAAACCTAACTTTTTTTTAACTTACTTTTATGACACGATTGTCAAAAAATGTTAAAATCGCTAATGCCTTTGGTTTAGATTAGTTAAAGGGCAAGCAAAACGCCTGGCGCATTGGACAAATAGGTTTTTATGAAGGTTCCACATCGAAGTTGTTCGAGGATTCCGGGATAAACTTAATAGTATTTTGGCCCATGTGGCCTTGTGTATTGGGGAGTAATACAGAGTGCCTTGTTGTCTGATTTAATTCATAGGGGCATTCATTCACAAATTAACAATTCATCAACTCTGTTGGCATGATGATTGATACAATTACGGCGAATGCTGAATAGATGTTATCTAATAAAAACGAAGCCCATTTATTTACTGCAGTCAATCCAAGTTGTACATGTACATGTTATTCCTTTATTTATAAGGCCCAGTTTATATTTATTCAAATAATTACTGTAATTTTTTACAAACTGCCTCCCGAATGGAATGACCCTAAACATTTGACTGTGTCATTACCTATTGAAATTAGCAAAAAGTCGCACCATGCATGGCGCATTCTGTGTTACAAGCAAAAATAATTTTGTCACTGGAAAATTAATTTGGAGATTTTTAAAGACATTTGAATATTCGAAAACCTGTTTGTATCATGCCTCAAAGTTATAATTGAATTAAATCGTGAAATATTGTTTTGTGTGTGTTTGTTTATGCAATGGGAGTATAGTTCGCGAGTTAGTGACTTTGAGCTGTATTTTCTCAAAACAAGGTGTCATGGCTCCAACAATATGAAAAGCACACAATATTTGCTAGTAATGAGCTACGACACACAGTATATAACAGTGGCGGATCTACGGGGGGGGGGGTGGGGGTTTGGGGGTTTAAACCCCCCCCTTGGGCTGAGAAAAAAATTAAAAATAACCAGTGTCGGGTGTCGAAAATTCGGCACGCTGGGGTGTGTAGGCCAATCACCTCAGATAAACAACCCCCCCCCCCCCCCCCTTAGTGAAAACCTAGATCCGCCCCTGTATAAAGTATATTTAAGTCCCGCCCGAGTAAGCCTGTATGTTTTTCCCAACAGGCTTTCGGAATGCGTCGAGCATACAGTACTTATTGCACTACATCGGCAGTGCGGATCTAGGATTGTTTGCAGGGGGAGGGGGGGGGGGGGTTCTGAAAATTGTTTTCGTACATTTACCTAAAAAGTTGACTCCCAAAATGCTTCGCTTGCGAACAAAATTTTACAAGAGGGGGGGGGGGGGGGGGGGGGGGGGGGGGGGGGGGGGACACACTTTCTCAACGTTGGTGGCGCCATTAAACCTCTTTGATTTGTTCTTACCCGTACACGCAAAATAAGACCTTTACAGGATTTTGCTTTTCTTTTCTGGTTAGCTACGGTACTTTAGGCCAAGGCCCTTACTAGCCCAAAAATACAAATTACTAGCAGTGTATCACTTCTAATCAAATTTAACCTGATTACATTTTCTTCCAGGAGAAACCTTAATCTCAGTTTTAATTCATGTTTTCGGCTACATTCCACCCACTTTGTGATGCCAAGTCGCATAATAGGCCTGTTAGGCACCTAATAGGCACCTTGCAGAATCTTTCTCCTTTTTGAAAGATTCTGAGAAGACGGGACGTCAGGTCCCTCTCACCTTTATGTATTCTAATTTCATTTTGGTCATACTACATACGTAATCTTAAGTCTATAGAAGTTCAGGTTTTGTGAAGTAAAATACTGAAGGCGTTGTGTCAAGACTTAGTATAAAATTTACAATTATTCTGTTTTAGCAGCACTGCAAAAACTGTGTTTAGCAATTAAACACTTTTCTAAACACACACTTGCTATCAGTTTGTAAACATTTTCAAAGTGAACAAAGAAACTGGCAAGAGCGGAATTCGAAGCTGCGACCTCCGGGTTACCGTACCGGTGCTCTACCAACTGAGCTACCTTGCCCTATTTTGGCGATTTCCCAAATTGTCAGTATCTTTGTTCGGGTGGGCGCTAGTAGTGTGTTGGGTCTATAGTGGACTCATTAGCATAATAACAGGAAAAACAAAAGGCACCTAAGAATCTTTAGGGGACTAATTAGCATAAAATCAAAAAAAAAAAATAATTTTAATAAAAAAAAACAGAAAAAACATAAGAAACCTAAAAATCTTGATAGGACAGCGTAGGACGTAAGAATCTTAATAGGACAGAACCTAAGAATCTTTAGGGGACTAATTAGCATAATTAAAGGAAAAACAAAAGGAACCTAAAAATCTTGATAGGACAGCGTAAGAATCTTAATAGGACAGCGTAGGACCTAGGAATCTCTATAGGACAGTGTAGAACCTAGAAATATTTATCAGACAGGGTATGTGCATAACCTTGGAGGAAAAAAAACCTGAGAATATCTATAGGACAGGATATAAATTGTGAGAGCCTAAAAATCGACCGATCAGAGTGCAATGAATTTAGAAACATATATACAGTAACTGTTTCGAGCCGACTACGTCATTTAGCAATTTATCAACCTCAAATCAAGATGGAAGACTCCGGAATCGAGCCTGACCCCTTTCAACGAATGAGCCATTTATCTACGTTACCAACGGAGTTTCAGTTGAGTCAGCTTGCTCATAATCTCTTGAAAGAAAGCGATCACGTAGCTTTAAAATTGGGATGTCGACAACCATGGGAGATGGTCATGTATGCTCTAGGATCTTCAAACGCAGACATTTTTAAACACAAGGAAGAAAACAGATATAACGATTGGGCGCAATGTTTTAGCGCGCTAATCCAGTGGAAACAACGCCTGTACCGAAATGCCACGATAGACAGGATTATTTCCGTTTGTCAACAATGTAATATAACTCACAGCGCTTATGAATTTTTGTTACCGAGCGCATAACCAAAGGGGAAAATTCATGGTCGAGATGTGGTTGAAGTTATAGTCCCGAAAAGGACTGGTTTATTGTACTTACATAAGAATCATCGATGTCGATCTCGGGATGTAATGCTGTCTTGCTGCGAGAAGAAATATAATGAACGCAACAGAATGGAAATCTCTCTTTCTGGAATATGTGGTGGCCCTTAAAAGGACCGGTTGGTTTTTGATGAACGGTCTATGGGGGCCTACGGGTTTCCGTACCGTCGATAAAGCTACCTCGCCTTCCGAAACGATATTCTCTTGTCTACGCTGACCACCCCTTTGGCTAGAAGATCCTTGAACATCTGGTTAATCTCCCACCTGCAGAATTCCAAGTAGACCACTGGAAATCTCAGCTTCACTTCTTCCTCATATCTCCAGAGTTTATCTTCAACAATGCCTGCCGAAAATAGGTCCTCAATACAAAAGGTGTCCATGATGTAGGATGTCTGGAGTATGTCTGGAGAAGCTGATTGTGGGAGGTTTTATAGACAAAGGTGGATTCTAAATTGTGCGGGGAAGGACTCTAATGTTTCCCCTTCATTGAACGGTGTTCAACGGATGTTTACCAACACTTAGATAATCCGTGTGTACACATCCTGGACCCCATTAGGCTTGACCGGCCCCTACCCGGAAACAGAACTGTAAAATCCCCCCTGTGTAACTATAGTCTGAGAAGATCCTATTTCGAACAATCAGGTGTTTCTCATGACAAGACCCCCCCCATAAAATCATATCTTTCCCCACTGATATTTTGTATTTCTAGGGTTCTAGTGATCGTTATAAATCTTAACCATCATTTTGAATATAGTTTTTCCGAAATCAAACTTCATTTTCGCCCTCAAAAACGTAATAAATCTGAGCAAGCTTGAGCACCGTCTTGGGTGGTTCATGAACCCTCGACGGATGTTTACCAACACTTAGATAATCCGTGTGTACACATCTTGGACCCCATTAGGCTTGACCGGCCCCTACCCGGAAAACAGAACTGTAAAATCCCCCCTGTGTAACTATAGTCTGAGAAGATCCTATTTCGAACAATCAGGTGTTTTTCATGACAAGACCCCCCATAAAATCATATCTTTCCCCACTGATATTTTGTATTTCTAGGGTTCTAGTGATCGTTATAAATCTTAACCATCATTTTGAATATAGTTTTTCCGAAATCAAACTTCATTTTCGCCCTCAAAAACGTAATAAATCTGAGCAAGCTTGAGCACCGTCTTGGGTGGTTCATGAACCCTCGGGGCGTTGCTGCCCTCTTGTTTATACTTATTAGTCCTGTTTACTTTATTATTGGGGGGTATCGTGTCCGCCTTTGTTTCAGCGGATGTAATTGAATCTTATCGGGGCTTATGTAAATGAGTCCACTAAAGATTCTTAGGTCCTATGTTCTGGTGTATAAGGGGAGTAGCCAGCTAGCAAAAAAAAAGAACAACAACAGTTTTTACTGCTTGAATTCGCGCCGCACCGATTGTTGTAGATATCCTCAACACCACCACCACTCTCATCACCATGTTCTTTAGAATATCTGATGTTGGTTCGTTTTCTATGGCCGATTGCCAGGTCTGTCTCAGTTTTTTTGTGCTATCTACTGATGAAAAATGTGCCATCTTGCAACGCATGCAAGAGCTCGAGAATGTGAATGATCATGGCGAAGACATTCAGCCAGGTGGTAATCTGGCCGTCGAGCTTCTGGTGGATAGGGAAGAGCAATGGCCCTGTGCGCATCTGGTGGAGGGGTATGATGAAAGCGGCAATGATAATTTGCCCCCATACTACGGCGGGTCTGGTGATAATCTGGACATTCTACCCGCTGAAATTTTAGAGGGATTGGAGCAGCCCTCCGCATATTTCTTTGACGGGGACGCGTACGTGAACTGGAACGAGTTTGAGGAAACTTGGACTCAGATGGGTGATGTTGCCACTACCGAGCCACCACACGGAGTTGATGAAGACCTCGTTTCGACACCACCGCTCGAGTACATCGATGATACCGTGGAAGCCCTGCTTGATGAAATTCATGCGGAATGGGAACAGGCCTGTGCATATTCAGAGGACGAAGAAGTCCACGTAAGCTGGGACGAGTCTAGGAAAACCTGGACACAGACCACTGAGCCGCCATCACCCCCTGTAATTATGTGAGCGACATGAACAGTTACGGGTGTGTCAGGGACCAGCCGGGAACCAGTGGGGGGGCAGCCGGGAACCAGTGAAGGAGCAGCTGTGGGGCCTACCCAGGTTGGCTATGGGCGTGTCAGCGTTGGGGAGCAGCCAGGTACGAGCGGAGAGGGGTCTTCCGGACCGGGTAACGTGGGGGGTAGCGGAGATGATTCCGAGTCGGAATGGAGCGGGGATGACGAGCGACCACGCAAGCGACTCAGACATGCAGCGCCAACTGACTACTACAAAATTGTGAGTGTAAATGAGAAACATATTAAAAAATTTCAAGCTTACACGTACGATTATAACATTCAGTTTAGGAATTTAGAAGAGGCAAGCCTTCAGGAGGCTATGTCACTTTTAGGGGATATTTTTGAGAGTATTATTGAGCGTTTAGGGGAAGGTGTTGAACCTGATGATAGGGTACGGATGGTGTTTAACTCACCGGTCTTAAATTTTCCCATATCACTTCCGTTTATGCGTATGGATCTTTTAACGGCCGAGCGTCTGTTTGATAGAATACAGACGGTCTTAAACAGCTATCAGTTCATTAGATTTGATGATACCATTACGATTCACTTTGTACACATGAAATGTAAGAAAGGGGGAAAAACTAATACCCCGGCCCGTCTCCTAAAACTCGAAGAACTTCTGGCTAGTAAAAGAAGTATTGTAAAAATTAGGGATAATGGGACTGGGACCTGTCTAGCACGCGCTATTGTGGTTGGTATAGCCTGTCAGGAGCAAAGTGGTAATGAATTAACCTACATTCTCAAAAACAGACCTAAACACATAGATCCTCTCATCGCCGAGTTGCATAACAAGGCAGACATCAGACAGGGAACGCTGGGCGGGATCGAAGAGCTCCAACGGTTCCAGGATGTATTGGGAAATTATAGATTAATTGTATTGTCCAGAGAGCACTGTTACGCCAGCATTTTCAAAGGTCCCGAGAAACCCAGAACGATCTATTTACATCTAGCTAGGGGGCATTACGATGTAATCAGATCCATGTCAGCGTTCTTGAATCGTAGTAATTTCTGCGAAGTGTGTCTGAAGGGGTATAATAATGCACGAACGAATCACGTTTGCAATATCGCATGTAAATTATGCTACTCTGTGGGGTGCAAGACTGGCCAAATAGATACATGGGTACACTGCCCCGAGTGTAATCGTAATTTCAAAGATGCCACGTGTTACAATAACCATAAAACTAGGATGATTGGTAAAAATACCGTGTGTCAGTCATTTTACAGATGTAGCGTTTGTGATGCTTACGTGAGTACCGCCATTACTGCCAAGCGCGGAAAGCATTCTTGTACCAAGAAATTCTGCCCCACCTGTAATGAAATGGTGTCATTTAATCATAAGTGTTATATAAAGGTCATTAATAAAATGGATAAGAAGTCGGGCATGCACTCCTCGTTTCATACAAATGAATCTGTAGAAGATATCTCGTGTATGGACGCCGCTGCTGTAGAAGAGTCAGTAGCGTGTGAAGATGAGGTTAAATCAGAGCAAAAGAAAAAGAAAGCAAAGCAGCCGCTGAAGTACATATTTTTTGACTTTGAATGTACTCAAGATGGTGGTACTCACGTTCCAAACTTATGCGTAGCAGAAATGGTATGTGAAATTTGTTCGGGAAAGCCTGATGATTACAGGTGTCCATTTTGTACAACGCGTGTAGTGTTCAAGGGGGACAAAACTCAAAGTCAGTTTTGTGAGTGGTTATTTCAGTCGCCCACCACAGACCATTCTATCGCTATTGCACATAATGCCAAGGGTTATGATTCATACTTTCTGCTGGAGTTTTTGTTTGAAAACGCATGTATCCCTTCTGTTGTGTACAGTGGTGCGAAGGTCATGTCGATAGATATTCCTCAATACAACCGCAGGATTATAGACTCGCTAAATTTCCTGCCCATGGCTCTGTCGAAGTTACCTGCTACTTTCGGGCTAGACGAAATGAAAAAGGGATTCTTCCCTCATCACTTCAACACGCGGGCCAATCAATGCTACGAAGGACCAATCCCTGCCGAAAGTTACTATGACCCCGATTCAATGTCAGAGGGGAGACGAAAAGAATTTAATACGTGGTATGGGGATCAAAAAGAGAAGAATGAACCTTTTGATTTACAAGAGGAATTACTTTCGTATTGCGTAAGCGATGTTGACATTTTGAGGCGATGTTGCATACAGTTTCGTAAGTTGTTTATGCAGGTATCTTCGACAGGGCCTAGGGATCCGGGGGTTGACCCGTTCAAACAATCAATCACAATAGCTGCTGCATGTAATCTGATATTCCGCAGAAACTTCCTGAAAAGAAATACAATCGCAGTTCTACCTCCGAATGGTTATAAGGCGTCGGATAAACAATCCCAGAAGGCAATCATGTGGTTGAATTGGATGAGTCGTATGGAGGGGGTGCACATTTTGCATGCTCGTAACGGGGGTGAACTGAAAATAGGAAAATACAAGATGGACGGATACAGTGAGGAAGGGAGCTCGGTATATGAGATGAACGGGTGTTGGTTTCACGGGTGCTCTTCGTGTTATCATCCCGACACAATTCACCCCCTGTACCAAATTCCAATGCACGAATTATACACTAGGACCATGGAAAAGAAAGCTTTCATTCAAAAATTTTTTCACCCCCGCTAACCTCATAAAATAATCGAGTTGCGTTTGTTCGCCCACCATAGAACGCATCCCTAGGGTTAAGCTCACTCAAAGTTGGATCTGTTATTCCTTCTGCTAAGGATTTACGAACGTCTCTCGTGAAAGACGCATAAAGCTTATCCCATTCACATTCCCACATTTCTACAAATGCAAGCCCCGTCTGTTTTTGAATGAAAGCTTTCTTTTCCATGGTCCTAGTGTATAATTCGTGCATTGGAATTTGGTACAGGGGGTGAATTGTGTCGGGATGATAACACGAAGAGCACCCGTGAAACCAACACCCGTTCATCTCATATACCGAGCTCCCTTCCTCACTGTATCCGTCCATCTTGTATTTTCCTATTTTCAGTTCACCCCCGTTACGAGCATGCAAAATGTGCACCCCCTCCATACGACTCATCCAATTCAACCACATGATTGCCTTCTGGGATTGTTTATCCGACGCCTTATAACCATTCGGAGGTAGAACTGCGATTGTATTTCTTTTCAGGAAGTTTCTGCGGAATATCAGATTACATGCAGCAGCTATTGTGATTGATTGTTTGAACGGGTCAACCCCCGGATCCCTAGGCCCTGTCGAAGATACCTGCATAAACAACTTACGAAACTGTATGCAACATCGCCTCAAAATGTCAACATCGCTTACGCAATACGAAAGTAATTCCTCTTGTAAATCAAAAGGTTCATTCTTCTCTTTTTGATCCCCATACCACGTATTAAATTCTTTTCGTCTCCCCTCTGACATTGAATCGGGGTCATAGTAACTTTCGGCAGGGATTGGTCCTTCGTAGCATTGATTGGCCCGCGTGTTGAAGTGATGAGGGAAGAATCCCTTTTTCATTTCGTCTAGCCCGAAAGTAGCAGGTAACTTCGACAGAGCCATGGGCAGGAAATTTAGCGAGTCTATAATCCTGCGGTTGTATTGAGGAATATCTATCGACATGACCTTCGCACCACTGTACACAACAGAAGGGATACATGCGTTTTCAAACAAAAACTCCAGCAGAAAGTATGAATCATAACCCTTGGCATTATGTGCAATAGCGATAGAATGGTCTGTGGTGGGCGACTGAAATAACCACTCACAAAACTGACTTTGAGTTTTGTCCCCCTTGAACACTACACGCGTTGTACAAAATGGACACCTGTAATCATCAGGCTTTCCCGAACAAATTTCACATACCATTTCTGCTACGCATAAGTTTGGAACGTGAGTACCACCATCTTGAGTACATTCAAAGTCAAAAAATATGTACTTCAGCGGCTGCTTTGCTTTCTTTTTCTTTTGCTCTGATTTAACCTCATCTTCACACGCTACTGACTCTTCTACAGCAGCGGCGTCCATACACGAGATATCTTCTACAGATTCATTTGTATGAAACGAGGAGTGCATGCCCGACTTCTTATCCATTTTATTAATGACCTTTATATAACACTTATGATTAAATGACACCATTTCATTACAGGTGGGGCAGAATTTCTTGGTACAAGAATGCTTTCCGCGCTTGGCAGTAATGGCGGTACTCACGTAAGCATCACAAACGCTACATCTGTAAAATGACTGACACACGGTATTTTTACCAATCATCCTAGTTTTATGGTTATTGTAACACGTGGCATCTTTGAAATTACGATTACACTCGGGGCAGTGTACCCATGTATCTATTTGGCCAGTCTTGCACCCCACAGAGTAGCATAATTTACATGCGATATTGCAAACGTGATTCGTTCGTGCATTATTATACCCCTTCAGACACACTTCGCAGAAATTACTACGATTCAAGAACGCTGACATGGATCTGATTACATCGTAATGCCCCCTAGCTAGATGTAAATAGATCGTTCTGGGTTTCTCGGGACCTTTGAAAATGCTGGCGTAACAGTGCTCTCTGGACAATACAATTAATCTATAATTTCCCAATACATCCTGGAACCGTTGGAGCTCTTCGATCCCGCCCAGCGTTCCCTGTCTGATGTCTGCCTTGTTATGCAACTCGGCGATGAGAGGATCTATGTGTTTAGGTCTGTTTTTGAGAATGTAGGTTAATTCATTACCACTTTGCTCCTGACAGGCTATACCAACCACAATAGCGCGTGCTAGACAGGTCCCAGTCCCATTATCCCTAATTTTTACAATACTTCTTTTACTAGCCAGAAGTTCTTCGAGTTTTAGGAGACGGGCCGGGGTATTAGTTTTTCCCCCTTTCTTACATTTCATGTGTACAAAGTGAATCGTAATGGTATCATCAAATCTAATGAACTGATAGCTGTTTAAGACCGTCTGTATTCTATCAAACAGACGCTCGGCCGTTAAAAGATCCATACGCATAAACGGAAGTGATATGGGAAAATTTAAGACCGGTGAGTTAAACACCATCCGTACCCTATCATCAGGTTCAACACCTTCCCCTAAACGCTCAATAATACTCTCAAAAATATCCCCTAAAAGTGACATAGCCTCCTGAAGGCTTGCCTCTTCTAAATTCCTAAACTGAATGTTATAATCGTACGTGTAAGCTTGAAATTTTTTAATATGTTTCTCATTTACACTCACAATTTTGTAGTAGTCAGTTGGCGCTGCATGTCTGAGTCGCTTGCGTGGTCGCTCGTCATCCCCGCTCCATTCCGACTCGGAATCATCTCCGCTACCCCCCACGTTACCCGGTCCGGAAGACCCCTCTCCGCTCGTACCTGGCTGCTCCCCAACGCTGACACGCCCATAGCCAACCTGGGTAGGCCCCACAGCTGCTCCTTCACTGGTTCCCGGCTGCCCCCCACTGGTTCCCGGCTGGTCCCTGACACACCCGTAACTGTTCATGTCGCTCACATAATTACAGGGGGTGATGGCGGCTCAGTGGTCTGTGTCCAGGTTTTCCTAGACTCGTCCCAGCTTACGTGGACTTCTTCGTCCTCTGAATATGCACAGGCCTGTTCCCATTCCGCATGAATTTCATCAAGCAGGGCTTCCACGGTATCATCGATGTACTCGAGCGGTGGTGTCGAAACGAGGTCTTCATCAACTCCGTGTGGTGGCTCGGTAGTGGCAACATCACCCATCTGAGTCCAAGTTTCCTCAAACTCGTTCCAGTTCACGTACGCGTCCCCGTCAAAGAAATATGCGGAGGGCTGCTCCAATCCCTCTAAAATTTCAGCGGGTAGAATGTCCAGATTATCACCAGACCCGCCGTAGTATGGGGGCAAATTATCATTGCCGCTTTCATCATACCCCTCCACCAGATGCGCACAGGGCCATTGCTCTTCCCTATCCACCAGAAGCTCGACGGCCAGATTACCACCTGGCTGAATGTCTTCGCCATGATCATTCACATTCTCGAGCTCTTGCATGCGTTGCAAGATGGCACATTTTTCATCAGTAGATAGCACAAAAAAACTGAGACAGACCTGGCAATCGGCCATAGAAAACGAACCAACATCAGATATTCTAAAGAACATGGTGATGAGAGTGGTGGTGGTGTTGAGGATATCTACAACAATCGGTGCGGCGCGAATTCAAGCAGTAAAAACTGTTGTTGTTCTTTTTTTTTGCTAGCTGGCTACTCCTCTTATACACCAGAACATAGGACCTAAGAATCTTTAGTGGACTCATTTACATAAGCCCCGATAAGATTCAATTACATCCGCTGAAACAAAGGCGGACACGATACCCCCCAATAATAAAGTAAACAGGACTAATAAGTATAAACAAGAGGGCAGCAACGCCCCGAGGGTTCATGAACCACCCAAGACGGTGCTCAAGCTTGCTCAGATTTATTACGTTTTTGAGGGCGAAAATGAAGTTTGATTTCGGAAAAACTATATTCAAAATGATGGTTAAGATTTATAACGATCACTAGAACCCTAGAAATACAAAATATCAGTGGGGAAAGATATGATTTTATGGGGGGTCTTGTCATGAAAAACACCTGATTGTTCGAAATAGGATCTTCTCAGACTATAGTTACACAGGGGGGATTTTACAGTTCTGTTTTCCGGGTAGGGGCCGGTCAAGCCTAATGGGGTCCAAGATGTGTACACACGGATTATCTAAGTGTTGGTAAACATCCGTCGAGGGTTCATGAACCACCCAAGACGGTGCTCAAGCTTGCTCAGATTTATTACGTTTTTGAGGGCGAAAATGAAGTTTGATTTCGGAAAAACTATATTCAAAATGATGGTTAAGATTTATAACGATCACTAGAACCCTAGAAATACAAAATATCAGTGGGGAAAGATATGATTTTATGGGGGGGGGTCTTGTCATGAGAAACACCTGATTGTTCGAAATAGGATCTTCTCAGACTATAGTTACACAGGGGGGATTTTACAGTTCTGTTTCCGGGTAGGGGCCGGTCAAGCCTAATGGGGTCCAGGATGTGTACACACGGATTATCTAAGTGTTGGTAAACATCCGTTGAACACCGTTCAATGAAGGGGAAACATTAGAGTCCTTCCCCGCACAATTTAGAATCCACCTTTGTCTATAAAACCTCCCACAATCAGCTTCTCCAGACATACTCCAGACATCCTACATCATGGACACCTTTTGTATTGAGGACCTATTTTCGGCAGGCATTGTTGAAGATAAACTCTGGAGATATGAGGAAGAAGTGAAGCTGAGATTTCCAGTGGTCTACTTGGAATTCTGCAGGTGGGAGATTAACCAGATGTTCAAGGATCTTCTAGCCAAAGGGGTGGTCAGCGTTTCGGAAGGCGAGGTAGCTTTATCGACGGTACGGAAACCCGTAGGCCCCCATAGACCGTTCATCAAAAACCAACCGGTCCTTTTAAGGGCCACCACATATTCCAGAAAGAGAGATTTCCATTCTGTTGCGTTCATTATATTTCTTCTCGCAGCAAGACAGCATTACATCCCGAGATCGACATCGATGATTCTTATGTAAGTACAATAAACCAGTCCTTTTCGGGACTATAACTTCAACCACATCTCGACCATGAATTTTCCCCTTTGGTTATGCGCTCGGTAACAAAAATTCATAAGCGCTGTGAGTTATATTACATTGTTGACAAACGGAAATAATCCTGTCTATCGTGGCATTTCGGTATAGGCGTTGTTTCCACTGGATTAGCGCGCTAAAACATTGC
This sequence comes from Hippasteria phrygiana, assembly GCA_037893225.1. Lineage (NCBI taxonomy): Eukaryota > Metazoa > Echinodermata > Asteroidea > Valvatida > Goniasteridae > Hippasteria > Hippasteria phrygiana. The sequence continues at coordinate 1,448,717 of JAZGUH010000027.1, read as the reverse complement.
GCCCAATCGTTATATCTGTTTTCTTCCTTGTGTTTAAAAATGTCTGCGTTTGAAGATCCTAGAGCATACATGACCATCTCCCATGGTTGTCGACATCCCAATTTTAAAGCTACGTGATCGCTTTCTTTCAAGAGATTATGAGCAAGCTGACTCAACTGAAACTCCGTTGGTAACGTAGATAAATGGCTCATTCGTTGAAAGGGGTCAGGCTCGATTCCGGAGTCTTCCATCTTGATTTGAGGTTGATAAATTGCTAAATGACGTAGTCGGCTCGAAACAGTTACTGTATATATGTTTCTAAATTCATTGCACTCTGATCGGTCGATTTTTAGGCTCTCACAATTTATATCCTGTCCTATAGATATTCTCAGGTTTTTTTTCCTCCAAGGTTATGCACATACCCTGTCTGATAAATATTTCTAGGTTCTACACTGTCCTATAGAGATTCCTAGGTCCTACGCTGTCCTATTAAGATTCTTACGCTGTCCTATCAAGATTTTTAGGTTCCTTTTGTTTTTCCTTTAATTATGCTAATTAGTCCCCTAAAGATTCTTAGGTTCTGTCCTATTAAGATTCTTACGTCCTACGCTGTCCTATCAAGATTTTTAGGTTTCTTATGTTTTTTCTTTTCTTTTTTATTAAATTTTTTTTTTTTTTGATTTTATGCTAATTAGTCCCCTAAAGATTCTTAGGTGCCTTTTGTTTTTCCTGTTATTATGCTAATGAGTCCACTATAGACCCAACACACTACTGGCGCTAAGTCAGAAGACATTAACCCAGAATGCCGAAAAGCCAGGGATCACACCCAATTTTACGATACAACATGGGAAGCGACATTGTGGGGATCACTCAATGAGGATACGACTTTTTAACTTATATTTCGTCAAACAATCCATAAGGGAAACTGACTAGGTAAATTTGAATACATTTTCAAAGTGAACAAAGAAACTGGCAGGAGCGGGATTCGAACCTGCGACCTCCGGGTAACCGTACCGGCGCTCAACCAACTGAGCTATCTTGCCCTATGTTGGCGGTCTCCCAAATTGTCAGTATCTTTGTTCGGGTGGGCGCTAGTCAGTTTGTAAACATGTTTAAATACTAAAACACGTTTAGAGTATTGACGGATAGTGTTAAGGAATTAGACACGTATTTTTTAGCTTCTAAACATGTTTACAAACTGATAGCAAGATTATGTTTAATTGCTAAACACACTTTTTAGAGTGAGATCTGATGTGTAATTAGTCCCTGGTGATAATTCATATTGAGAGCCTTTGCATCTTAATACGTGGTTTTCAATGAGCCACGGGCGTGAGGCGCACCTTGTAGGGTTTCGGGGTGTAGGTTGCTCCGAAGTGACCATGCCCGTTGTCCTGTAGGACTTGACCGGGGGCCATCTCGAATTTGAACCGCTGCATCAAGGTGGAAAAGAAAACGAAGAGCTCCGTGCGGGCCAAGGACTCGCCCACACAGACTCGTGGACCTGAAGATTAAAATAGAATCATATGAAGCGTCATATGAAAGGCACACCCGAATATAGTTCAAAAGAAAAGACAGCCAAGTTTTAAAATCTAATTTACAATAAGAAAATCCCACCTCACAATTGTGCGCTCTATAGGCCTACCATTATTCAACATACAAAACAAACACAAACTGACAGCGCACGTATCCCATTCAGGGGCAGATCTGGGTTGGCTCAAGCTGGGGGGAGGGGGGCAGATGTGGGTGCCGACGCACCCGCAAGAGCCGAAGGCATGTCCCGCTAGGGGTCCGGGGCATATTTCAGGACATTGCCAAGATAATTTTAGTGTTCCTTAATAAAGAATTGTTATTAAACTCATATTTTAACTACTCTTAATTAACCCCTCCCGCGCTCCGTACAACCGCCACAGCTGTTTTGATTGGTTACTTGTTTTTTTAATTTCTTTTTAATTTCTTAATTAACCTGGGTAGCCTGGTCAGCGCATTAACACTGTTCTCTCCCAGGTCATAGCTTTTGAGTGAGAAACAGGAATGTTTGGTTTTAGTAGAAGGAGGGGAACCCCCAAGTACAAAATCTCCTTAGTCGAGTAGGGACTGAAAACTCAATCCACACAGTATCCCTGGACGGGAATCGAACCGGAGAGGTGGAAGGCGAGGAAAGAACCACTACGCCGACCCGAACTGCTCTGATTTAAAATAAGCCAGGCAATGTTTATCTTACCAACGCCAAACGGCATGAACCCCTTCGGCTCGGTGAAGTTGCCCTCCGAGTTCAAGAAGTTACCGGGGTCGAACTCGTACGGCCGCTTGAACTCCCGCGGATCCCGGTGCATGCTCCACTGTGGACTGGTCACGAAAGTGTTCTCCGGTACAGTGTAACCAGCGATGTGCATGGGGGCTGTGGTACGGTGCAGTGAGCCGGTGGGGCCCGGGTGCCTCAGCCGGAAAGACTCCATGACGGCCGCCTGGGTGAACGGCAGGCTGCCCCGGTCGGACATCCTGGGCGGCCGGCGGGTGCCAAGGACATCGTGGATCTCTTTCCGGACCTGGTAAAGAATGAAGCCAATTCCAGTCGTAAAAATTGCCCGACTTCATGTTTAAAGGGTAATGCACCTATCCATTGTGTCTCCACCTCTCCCCTACATGGCGACCCACCCCTCCCCTATACCGGGCGACCCAACCCCAGTGTGTGGATTGTCATTTCAGAGGGGGACCAAACCTCCATCCCTTCAACAGACAGAGTAAACTCGATCTGGTGTTTTAATTGTTGTTCTGGTGGGGAAAAGAATGGAATACCGCCAGGAAACAGTAAGATAGCTCAGTTGGTACAGCGCCGGTACGGTAATTCTTAAAACACAATGTTCAAATCCTGCTCATGTTTTTGTTTTTGTGTGTGTGAGACTTTAATAGCGCCCTCAATCATTTCCCCATCACCGGTATGACTTACAAACGGTCACAAAAGGAGAAACAGACGAAAGGACTGGTGCAAGTTTACTAATTCCCGAGGGAGCCACCAAGGGACTTAAAACTTTTAGTATCAAGTTTCCTTTATTGCTCTCAGCAAAAACACGTCAAAAAGTTATGTTTTTATTGATTTTTTTTGGGGGGGGGGGTAAAAAAAAATAATTAAAAAACGTCGACCCTGATTCTGTCGATTTTTACGGTTGGTCAGTCCGAGGGCAACACAATTTTTTTGGGCCTAAGACAAACCTTGTTCTGCACGTCTTGTCTTGTGGTCATCTCAAACACGGCCCACATGAGTGAGTTGATGGTGGTGTCTGCACCAGCCCCAAACAGCTCGCCCACATTGATCCAAAGATAGGCATCATCGATGGGGATCCGGGCGTCTTTCCCCCTCTTGATCTCTGCAATCATCAGGTCCAGCACGTCTCTCATGTCGTTAGGGTCATAGCTCTCTTTATGCTGGTCAATGACCTTTTGAGCCATGCGCTTAAAGGTCATGATTCCGCTCCGGACAGCACTGTAGGCCGGGGTCAAGATCAAGAGCGGCCAGACCTGCATGAGGTTGGTCAGGGAGGTGTCCCGGGAGATGTCTCTGATGCTCTCGACGATCTTGACGAACTCTGGGGAGGTGTACTCCATCCGGTAACCGAAGGTGAAGGAGCAGATGATGTTGGCCACGGCCATGTTGAGCAGTCTCCGGGGATCCAGGATTCCTCCGCTGGTCCCGGACTCTGCCTCCAGCGCAGCGCATAGCAGCTGGGCCTCCTCCTCTATGACCTTCTCGATCTCGCGGGTACCCACGCCGAACTGGCGTAGAGCCTTCAGGGTGAAGCTGCGTAGATCCTTCCAGTCCTGCCCCTCAGATCGGATCAGCTGGGCTGTGAATCGTGAAAGGCCGGGACATTATTCGATGCTTTGAAGCTTAGGCCGTGTCCGAATTACTTTGCTACGGCTTGACATTACACAAATTACACATTAGTATATGGGAAGTGGCTGAAGCCGCTACCATAGATGTGTGTAACAACCAGCCGTAGCCAAGTAAAACAAGGGGAATTTGTAATGTACGCCAGGGCTCCAAAATAATATTTAAAAAACAGGTTTTTTTTCTGTTTTAGGCTTGGGTAAAGAAAATCTATTAAATAAATGTAGGAAAAAGAAGCTTGATTTTGTTGGTCTCTGACCTGGCATCTTTCTCAGGGAGAAACCGATGTCAGTCGGGTGGGGCCTGCCGCTGGACATATCGGCGTTTTTCACGAATGCTTCCTTGGCCAGCTCCACGTCATTCAGCACGACCACCAGCTGGGGCCCGAAGCGGATGCTGAAGATCCGCCCGTACTGCCGGCTGATCTCCAGCAAGGCCTCGGCCGGGTTACGGTACCCTAGCCGGAAGTTGGCTCCGATGATGGGAAATCCCCAGGGCCCAGGCGGCAGGTTCCTATGCTTCAGCCGGTTGTAGGTGTACCTCGCTAGCATCAGGAGAATGGAATACAACGCCACGTTACGTAGCGTGCAGTACTGCCATAGCAGTTGGACGTATCCTAACGCGTCGGCCATTTTGTTTTTGCAGGCAGCAGTGCTGATCCCTCACAAGTGGAATACCCAGTCTAACAGGCAATATAGTTTCTTTACAGTCACTGCATTTTGTTTCGGTGTCACTGTCGAAGTTCACTGTAGCAAAGACAAAGGCCATCCAAAAATAAACATTTTCTGTCCAAAAATAGCGAGGTCACGTTGCGCCAGCACAGTCTCTAGATGTTTATCACAGGTCAACAGGAGATCGCAGGTGGGACATAACTCAAAGTCCACTCGGTGAACTTTTTGAATGAAATCAATTGACAGCAGTATCTATCTGAATACGTGTTGGTTGTGTTCAGCTGTTACAGGTAGTATACACCATTTGCAAACATCCAAACCAAAACTACTGAATTATTACGAAATACCGTACTAAACTATAAGTAAATAGCAGTTTCAAGCATCCTGTGAAATCATGGCACCTGGTGTGCTGTCGTTTTCAAGAAAAGCGGAAATTTATAATCGTTTTCCAACGTCGGCCGGCAATCGTTGCAAATAGTCTAGTTCCCCGACCTGAGAATTCCCTGTCGTCTATAAATTCGTTTTGTATATAAGGTATGGTCAGGGAACCAGACTACTATAGAACATAATTAGTTTTTCTCTGTTTTCCCAACATCTATGCACACAAAACTTTAAACAATACAGTATTTGCTAGCACGATATAAAATACTAACCCCTAAATTAATTTATTCATGAAAATTACAGCAAAAGCAATGATGTATATTACCTTTAAATAAGCGATCGTGATGTAGATTGCTGGAAAATAACCCTGGTAAGGAAGTTTAAGGGCAGTCAGTGGCTTATCCCCGTTTTTGGTAGGGGCACAAGATATCCCGAATAATTGTTGGGCCGCAAATAATTATTTTTATTTAAAAACTAATATAGGCCTATATGGGTGGGTTTTTTGTTCGAAGTGTCATTCAGAAGTGAATAACTTTCATTATTGAAAATCGAAAAGAGCACAGAACACGTTCATATTAAACTGTTGATGTTCATGTTTGCCTTTTTAAAGATGTAAGATCAAAATGTGGCTGGTTTACCGTAAAAATGAAAAGTCTTGGCTAAAAATCGATATCATGCAATGTAGCCTCAAATTTTGTACCAAATAAGACATGCATGCAAAACCACGAGTAACCTAACAATAGTAAAGTATTTATGAAAAACGACAGTTAAATATAAAAGTGTTACAGACAGTATATCTTTGAAAAAACTTTAAAAAAATCTAAACAACAAAATTGTCAAATAGCTATACAGCGCCCTCTATTGATACTTTCTGTACAATGAGTAATATAAACAGATGAATATTCACGCAAGGAATACGTGTACCAAGTTTCAAAACATATTTTGACAGAACGTAGTAAAAAACAGCACTGTACGCGGTTGACTCATGCATACGTGTACTGTACAATGATTATGCAAGTCTGGTCTGCGCATTTTAATGTACACGCAAAAGACAAGCCACTATCAAAATTGCAGAAGTCGTCGATAATAGCCCACCCAAAATTATTAACTGATTCAAAGTATCACGAAATTAAACCCTCTCATTAAGGCGTAGATCAACCACGTCAAACTATTCCAAGAGCTGTAATATTAGATTAGTAATATTGTTGGGTCTTTGAAAAATACAGCTGCAGGTCTTGATAATATTAGTCCAAGGGTGGTCAAATCTGTTATCGGGAGTATCAGTGGCCCTCTTTGTTATATTATTAACTTGTCTCTGACCACTGGTATTTTTCCAGATAAGTTAAAGTTAGCCAGAGTTACACCGATTTTTAAAAGCGGAGATCCGACTGTCATTGGTACTTATCGTCCTATTTCTGTTTTATCTTGTTTTTCTAAATTATTCGAAAAAATTGTGTATAACAGGACAGTTAAATTTTTGGACAAGTTCAATTTGCTCTATGATGGTCAGTACGGGTTCCGTAGCAATCGATCAACGTCTATGGCTCTGATTAATTTGACCAATAAAATTATTGACGGTTTCGAAGACAATCTGTATATTATGGGTATCTTCTTAGATTTATCGAAGGCCCTCGATACAATTAATCATAGTATTTTGTTAGATAAGTTAGATTTGTATGGATTTCGTGGTGTTGCGTTAAACTGGTTTTCTAGCTATCTATCCAACCGCCATCAATGTACTACTTATAACAATTGTACCTCTTGTTTGTCAGAAATATCATGTGGTGTTCCACAAGGCTCATTATTGGGTCCACTTCTATTTATAATATATATTAATGACATATGTAATTCTTCCAACTTGTTTTCCTTTTTACTTTATGCTGATGATACAAATTCCTTATGTTCTAATAAGGATCTTCCTACATTATTTCATGATGTTAATATTCATCTAGTTAATGTCTGTGATTGGTTTATGGCTAATAGATTGTCCATTAATTATAAGAAATGTAATTTTATGATTTTCTGCAACAGGAACAAAAAATGTGTTCATAATTTTAATATTACCAGGTGCAATGAACCAGTCCTTCAGGTTGATTCAACTAAATTCCTTGGAGTTTTTATTGACAGTCAGCTCACTTGGAAGCCCCACATTAGTGCTGTTTGTAACAAAATTTCTAAATCTATTGGAATTATCAGCCGTTTGAGATCTGTATTCCCAGTTAATATTTTGCGCATTCTTTATTGCTCCTTAATTTGACCTTATATTTCTTATTGTAACATTGTATGGGCTAATGGATTTCCAAGTAATTTAGGTAATTTAATCAAATTACAAAAGAAGGCTATCCGTGTAATTTCTAACAGTCATTATAGAGCTAGTACCAGTCCTTTATTCAAAAATCATCATATTCTTCCTGTCAATAATATCAATGTTTTTCAGCAAATGGTATTTATTTATAAGCACTCCCTTAATCAACTTTCCCAGTATTTTGTTAACATGTTTCAACCAAATTATAATATACATAGTTACAATACCAGGTCATCTTCCCTTTTGCACATTTTTAAGTTTAGAACATCTGCCTTCAGACATAGCATTAGGCACTCTGGGCCACCTCATTGGAATGGATTACCTCTAAGTTTAAGGAATAGCCCGAGTTTATTTAGTTTTCAACGTAATCTTAAGTCGTACCTTCTTCAATAGTGAGGGGTTTTGTATTTATTTACTCTTTATTTCTAAATCCATCCTTATCTTCATCATTTTAGCAGTTGGATCAATTTACTGGAATTTTTCCTTCCTGCAGATTCAGTGAAGCTTCGCCGAGATTTCGGCCGCGGCCCCGATTCTGCAGCATGTCGCCGTACCGTGCGAGCTCTGCCGATGCGGCGGTCATCTGGCGCAGGAGGTTCGCCCGGTGCGCCGTCAGACACGTCTCGTCGACGGCGTACTGCTTCCTCATGCCCGCTTCCTTGGAGTATCGAGCCAGCGCATCTGTGGCATTCTCCAATGCCGTTTCTAGTAATGTCCTGTCCGTACGTCGTTGCATTTTCCTATTTTGTCAATGAGCAAATGAAAATGAAATTTTCTGATTATAAATAGCACAAACTTGGTATTTTGGGCATTTGTTCTTTCTCAAAGCTTATTTAACAAATTTGGTTTTCATAGTTTTGTTTTTTTATGTTTGTAAATGTTGTATATTACCTTTAAAGAAACTAAGACGAGAGTAAAAAGTGTCTACTTTTCAGTGAAAATTAAAAATCTCTGCTGAAAATCGCACAGTCACCTGCAATAAAACCCTAATTTGTCCCCCGAAAAGACATGCATGTACAACCACTGTCAATAGAACTTAAATGATGAAAAAATGATACAAATTAACGTGATCTTTTTGGCTCTGCAGTAATATAATATTTCAGAGTGTTCCGATACCATCCTATTTTTCTCTAAATGAGAGCTGGCCTCCAGAATGTTGACAAATCTTACCTGTCTGTGAATTAACACCGATGTGGCTGACTTTGATGAGAAAAAAAGCAACGTGGGTTTAGGACTTCTGTATTTGATCATGGACTCTGTGTTTGATGTATGTACATGTATGTGTCTGTGTGTGCTTAGTGACATGTGTCATGGAGTTTTGTGTACAACCCATTCATTGGACAATAGGGTCGCGCATGAGATATCCTGGTGCATGGAATGCCCTCTACAGTGAACAGGGTCAAATATTTTCCTGACGGTGATAAAATATTGTCACTGAGGTGTAACAGCTACGCGGTTGACTCATGCATACATGTACGGTACAATGATTATGCAAGTCTGGTCTGCGCATTTTAATGTACACGCAAAAGACAAGCCACTATCAAAATTGCAGAAGTCGTCGATAATTGCCCACCCAAAATTATTAACTGATTCAAAGTATCACGAAATTAAACCCTCTCATTAAGGCGTAGATCAACCACGTCAAACTATTCCAAGAGCTGCTGAATTCCTTAGTTTAAAGGTTAAACTTAGATTAATTAAACTGTTCAGCAAGACTGCAGAAAAACGCCTTATAACCCGTATTTCCAATGATAGGCTCTATCCCTACGCAATTATGTGTCTAAAGGTGCCCTCACACCATAGCGTATGCTGAAACCTATGAGTTGCGTGTAAACAATATTGTTATACGCACCAAACGCAACCCAAATCAACAATTTTGTCAATTTCTAACCTATTCAACCTATGGGTTGCGTGTGGGTTGCGTGTGGGTTGCGTGTGGGTTGCGTGTGGGTTGCGTGTGGGTTGCGTGTGGGTTGCGTGTGGGTTGCGTGTGGGTTGCGTGTGGGTTGCGTGTGGGTTGCGTGTGGGTTGCGTGTGGGTTGCGTGTGGGTTGCGTGTGGGTTGCGTGTGGGTTGCGTGTGGGTTGCGTGTGGGTTGCGTGTGGGTTGCGTGTGGGTTGCGTGTGGGTTGCGTGTGGGTTGCGTGTGGGTTGCGTGTGGGTTGCGTGTGGGTTGCGTGTGGGTTGCGTGTGGGTTGCGTGTGGGTTGCGTGTGGGTTGCGTGTGGGTTGCGTGTGGGTTGCGTGTGGGTTGCGTGTGGGTTGCGTGTGGGTTGCGTGTGGGTTGCGTGTGGGTTGCGTGTGGGTTGCGAACTGAACTTATGATCCCGCAATATCTGCGATCACCTGCGTACGAGTTGCGTGCGAGTTGCGTGTGAGTTGCGTGCAGAACTTACGAGTTGCGTTTGAGTTGCGTTCAAAACTTACAAGTTGCGTTGGACCTGCGTGCTAGTTGCGTGGTAGTTGCGAATTGACCAGATTAAACTGATGTCCAATAACAGCAAGAGGTACCTCCATGTTGTCACCTCGGAGGTCCACCAACAACTGACACCGATCTAGAAAAGGCCCACTATTTATACCATTTCTCAACACGCATGTAGTACGCAACTAACACGCAACTCACACGCAACTAATAGGTTGGATACGCAGGGCATAGGTTGGGGATACGCTGGGAATAAGCACAATAGGTTGGGGGTACGCTACACACGCAACAGGATTGCAACAGGCACGCAACAAGATCGCAACATGATCGCAACAGGTACGCAACACATTCGCAACATGTACGCTACCAAAACCTGACCAGATACCTCAAATTTGGACCTGCGATCACCTGCGTTCATAACTTATGAGTTGCGTACCTGTTGCGATCGTGTTGCGTGCGTAGCGTACCTGTTGCGTCCCTGTTGCGTATAAATTGATCGCAGGCATTCGCAGAGAATTATTGAACATGTTCAAAATTTCTGAACTTACTCTGCGTGTGTCTGCGATCACCTGCGTGCTTGTTGCGTACTTCAAACCTATAAAACCTATTAGTTGCGTTCGGAACTTATGACCACTATTTTTTATTCGCAACCATACGCAACTGGTGATCGCTATGGTGTGAGGGCACCCTAAGGCCGTGTCCGAAATGGGCGTCTAGAGCTACAGCTACGGCTACGTCACTACCTCCATGTATTTGATGTATGTACATGTATGTGTCTGTGTGTGCTTAGTGACATGTGTCATGGAGTTTTGTGTACAACCCATTCATTGGACAATAGGGTCGCGCATGAGATATCCTGGTGCATGGAATGCCCTCTACAGTGAACTGGGTCAAATTTTTTCCTGACGGTGATAAAATATTGTCACTGAGGTGTAACAGCTATCTGAAAGAAGTTGGGGGTGTATACACAAGGGCGGAAAAAAACCAAACCATTTTTTTTTAAACTGACGTCGCAAAAAGGCAGCCACTGCGTAAACCCACCCACAAAACTCAGCCGAAATTTGTTTTGGCCCCTCCCAAAAAAATTGCAAAACAAAATATGTTTGGCCCCCCTCCAAAATTGTGTTCTGGATCCGCCCTTGTGTATACACAGAAAGCACAGCTATTAAACAAATTGATGCCATAATTAACAATGGGACCTTGTAAGGAAGTCTTTAGAAATCTATGGACCCTGTAAGGAAGACGCTATGGAGTTTGAGATTTCAATGGGAACGAAGGAGAATAATAGAAGGAAAGTAAAGTGGACAATAGTCGTACACCGTGAGGGTGCATTCGTCTAGATGTGAGTTTGTTTTTGCATTTAATATGGGACCTTCAGTGGCGTATCCAGCGGGGGGGGGGGGGGGGGGGGGGAGTTGCTCCCCTGGCGGCATTTGAGGCGTCCTAAAAAACAAAAAGAAATAGTGTTTTTAAGACGGTTTTAAGACGGTTCAGACGTTGTTTGCCCTCCCTGGCACAAAAAGCTGGATACGCTACCGGGGGCATTTAACAATAGTCTGAGGACAAGAGGGTCCCCGGTTGAGAAAGGTCCCCGATTGAAAACCGTGTACAAACCCAACGAGGGCCCTTGCCAAAAAGTATAAACAATAGGAGGACAATAGGATGTCCCCGATTGAAAGTGTTTACACACTCTTGTGTGTGTGTGCTCTACAAAAGAGGTCAATGGGGGAGCAGGAGATTAAACCTTATGTGGACTTGCACACGTCCACTTCAAGGAAACATGATTTAGGATTTATATTGCATTATTCCTGCTTAAAACAATAAAGTATTATCTTGACAATGATATTTTGTGTCCAGAGACAATTATTTCCCAGATTAAATATGAGAAAACAATTTTTGAAAATGTTTGTCCAAGCTACTCCGCCCCCTGAGTGGGACCCTCATTAACATAAGTGTGTGACGTAGATCGAGGCACATTACCCATTCATCACGGGTATGCATTGTGTGTACATTGAACGGCGAAAATTCTTCGTCCAAAATCTAAGCAAAATATAGTGTTTTTCGGCCATGCCGACAAGGTGTGTGGCTGCTGGGTGCAGCAAAACAACGACGGGTGGACTAAGCCTTCATTTATTTCCAACTGAAGCGAAATATCGGAGAATTTGGACGGCGAAAGTGAAGGTGACAAGAGCAAAGAGGTCCGGCCCCAGCAGCTTTTCAGCGTTATGTAGCGACCACTTTGAGCCGTCGTGTTTCGATACTGGTATTTTCAAATCCTTTGGGATGACCATTAAAAATATGCTCAAGTCCACTGCCATCCCAACAAAGTTCCCAGATGTGAGTAAGATAAAGGCGAAAGCAGTTAAACGGCCCATTCTCCGAGGAGCCTTCGCTAAAAGGGAGAAAATCAGGGTAAGTTCGATGTTAGTTGTTGTTGCAACTTACGAAATTGCACGTGTAGATCTAGTGTGTGTATACGGGCCGGGTCCAGACTATCGAGTCGATCCATGAATTTCGGTGCCTCGGTCTACGTCACGAACAGCGCCCTCAATTTGAGTCTCAACAAATTTCAAAAAGGGGGGGGGGGGTCAATTTTTGAGCGGCAAATAATCACACTAAAACTTCGCTTGAACCAGTTTGGTTTTTAATTCACATTTAATACATATAAATGAATTTATTTATGAAATAAAATGTGATCCGGTCAATCTGAGAAGCATGGTTCCTTTAAGGTTTCTGTAGTTATCTGTCGCAAGATGAAGGGGAATACTTAAGGGGATCACGATCAACATTTAGGGGTAAAAGAGCGTTCACGGTGCGTGTAAAATTAGCTTTTGTCTCTATTTTTCTTAACTACATACCGTATCAACAATGCCAATACTCAACGATAATAATACAATAGGACTTAAGGTCCCTAAACTTCTCTGTGGACTCCAAATTAAATTTTCAGACATAATTTTTACCTTTGGAAAAAAAATCACCCCAGCTCAAGGTGGTAAAGCACAGCAAATATAAAATGGATCGATCTTTCATTTTATTTAATTTTATTTTATTAAGAAGACAACCTAGTCTTTTGAATGCATAATATCCATTTCGAAAAGTTATACCTCCACATTATTACGGCAGAAGGGGGAATAATATAGATTTTACCCAGAAAACTCAAATTCAGTAGGACACCCACTGAATTACACTTGGGAGAGGCAATATTTTGTTCCCACAATATGTTTTTTTTTCAAAAAAGGTTGCCCAAAAAAGTTCTTGCGACGGAAAATAAATTTGAAAGGGGAGGAATGGAGGGCCATGCATCTTTTGATGTTGGCGGCACCATTTAGACATGTATTATACTTTTCAGAAATATTCCGCATAAGTGTCGGGGGCTCATTCCCCCTCCCAGCTCCCCACTGCTCAATTTAATTTTGAAGGCCAACATTCTAGGAGTTTGTGGAATTAAGTACGCTCCTTTTGCGATTCTCGTAGCTCTTTTTCCTTAATTACAACATTGCAACTAAAATATACATCTGTAATCTAGACTGGTAACAATTGGAAGAGTCTCGCGCGATGGTTTTCAACAGAAGCTTTTTCGAAGGCCTTTAGCTTTGGGAATTTGATTCTGCTAAGGTCGAAATATTAGGCCCACCTAACTTTTATCAATTACATATCTTTAGCTCATGCCAATTGGCAAAAAGTTTCTAACACTATTATTTTATTAATGCGTAAATAATAGTTTAACAAATTATCATGTGTAGTTATGATATTCTTTTAAACAACAGGGCACAGTACGCAATAGTGTATAGTCTCGCGATTTCACGATATCATCAATTTTTCTTAATCCCTTTTCATGTTTGAATCCAATTGCAGATACTCTTTTGGGATATGAAAAGTAGCACCTACCTTCACTAAGGTAGTTTTAAATTTATTTGTTAACCCTAATCAAATACAAAACAACGTGATATAGAGTACCGAAGTCTGACGTCAGTTGGCACGACAACTGGCTCCAAACAAATGGAGATTTAGACTGTTCCTTTGTCAACAGCCAGTCATGCAAACACATTGACACAAAATATCAAAAGTATTCTGCTTCCAAACATTGCATTGACGTCATCACTTCGGTACTCTATTGTGCAGAAGGCATCACTGACAACATATTTACAAATCGATATCTAAAGCACCCTCTGACTTATTAAAATCTCACGTTAGGCCCGTCTGCGCAGTTCCGGGTTGAAAGCGAGGCTCTCGGTGCTAAACAAACACGCAGTACTATTCATTTACGCACGAATGAAACACGACATAAATGACAGCACAGCACACGGTCAGCATGGACAAGCGGTACCGGTTCATCACTAACAACAAAAATCGTCCAAATTCATTCTTAATAGACATGATGTTGAATTATTTCACAGAATTATGATTCTCAAATAAGTTGACCTGCCTAATTAGGCCTATCCAAATGTTTTAACCTGTAGACGCAGGCGGGGTAACATCCACCGTTAGTGAGACCAACTCACACACCCGTGTGTGTACTTTCAAAATTTCGGCTTGCATAAGTTTAGGAAAAAGCGAGACGCTGGAAGGATTAAATTAATCCAACGATTCAAAACAGGTGTCTGATTTCATTTCGCAACAAACCTCTCGTTCTTGTGACACTTGTGAATGACATGATTTTATGGAAGTCGCCTGATACAAGGCTAAACGCCACTCTAGGTAAAGGGCTGCAACCGAGGTTGTGGGGTTGGCCACATTTTAGGTTGCCAGCCCTACCCCTCTAATACGGATTTCATGGCTTCAGATCTAAATATAGGATAAATCTTGAATAAATGCCAAAGAAACGATCCCAATTTCAGATCAAAAGACTATGATGCAGGTACAGAATCTCAGCTCAAGTGTCTGAAATACCAACCCAACACAAGAAAATGAGTCACAAGTCCCTGAAGCTTCGTTTTTAGTTTAGGCCCTAATAATTAAACATGACTTACCCATGAGGGAGGTGAATTGGTCTCGCCAACGGTGGAAGTTACACCGCCTGGTTCCATAGGTCTGATGAAAATTGAAATTGTATCCTCTATCTGGAAATCAATAGCACATTCCAGGTTTTCACCCACAATAGGGATTGATTGGCAGACAGGAGAGGTATTATTTACCTGCTTGCCCGCTTGCCCTACAACAAATCGAAAATGGCTCCAAATTAAGTCCAGGACAAGCAGAAAGAAACTGTCACAGGCGTAGAAATCGAAACGGTCTGCAAGACATGCTTTCCCAGGAAAAATTTCCAAGGTCTGAAGCGCGAACAGAAGTTTCAACAGCAAGAGATCTAACGTACATGTACATACAAATTAATGTGCAAGCACCCGAACGCTATTTTGTTTCGTTGACCAGAATAGCCATCCTGCAAAATTATAAATAAGTTAACTTATATAGCCTACTAAGCAAAAAAAAAACTGTATAAGGTTGCAGTAAACCAATTTGGTTGACCTGCTGTTGTGGCTATAATTGGTAGAGTGTAAGGCTTTGGAACACGAGGTCTGGGCTCGAGTATTCTACCCTGTTTATTTTCTTTTTCTTGTACCTATTGTGGTGTGGAAGATTTTATTTCAAGGTAAAACAAGTCTGACAACCTATCCTGACAACCTATAGGCCTACTTTGGTAATTCTGGACTACGAAAAAAGAAAAATCGCCACCCGAACCGTACACGCAAAAGCATGGCGACTCCATCATATCACTCGTAGATAATATTTTCAACCCATCCGGATTCACCGTCGTCTGGTTTTTGAACTTCTTCCTGTTGATCATTCTCCATCTCGTCTGCCTCGCGCTTGGGTAAGCGTGGGCAATTTGCGTAATGCGCAACGCCCTCGGGCTCCGATTTCGTCGTCACAGCATCCTCTTGTGGTTCAGTGTACGTGTATGCGCCCTCAACGGCCACGGCGTCGGCGGATTTGGCATAGGCGTTTTCCACGGGTTTTTCCTTGCGATTCACTCGGCTGTATACCGAGGTTTGGGTGGATGGGATGACCTCCAGGTTTGAGTAGGTGGGGTTGACTGCTGTCACCATGCCGTCAGTCGTTTGACCGAATATTGCCAGCGTTTGGTCACCTCGTTTTCTGGTACTTCTGCTGATAAAAATCCATAAAATGGAATGCATAATGAAAGGAGATAATTAGATATTATCATTGAGTACAGATGCGTCACGGCTGTTATTAATTGGGAAACTTCCAGTCATTACAATTTTTTTTTAATCTACAGTCCAACATTACTAGCCAGAGGTTCAGTAAAAACATGTCTTCGCCAAAGTAATATTGCAATGCCCCTTAACTTCAAACTGCTCTGTGGGTCTCAACGTCTATTTGTTTGTACTCCACTTAAACGTAGTGTACACGATTGGTAATTCTACAATTTTTGTTTTACTGAATTATTACGAAATACCTCACTAGACTGTAAGTTAATAGTAGTCTCAATCATCCTGTGAAATTATGGCACCAGGTGTGCCGTCGTTGTCAAGAAAAGTGGAAATTGATATCGTCTTCCAACGATTTCCAGCTGGAAAACTGCCCTGTAGCCTTTAGTCAAGGCGCCGCGCGTGGCTACCCGGACGAGTGGCGCGCTGGACATGCTGGCATTCAGGGCGTGTCACGTGTCCAGCTGGTAGCCACGCGCGCCTTGACTAAAGGCTATCATCCGCCCGACGGTTGAAAACGAGCGCCGTTTTTCTCTCGTTTTTTCGCCATTCAACAACGCAAAACTTTGAACAGGTGAGTGGAACGATATTTCCTATAACATACTTACCCCCAAATCCGCCCATTTTTGAAAATTGCAACAATGACCAATCATGTATCACGGCCTTTAAGGACTCCCAATGGACTCCAAAAGAGGTCTCATATTCTATTATTGCATATTTCTATTTTTAAAATGCTTTCGTGCATTAATGTAACTTATTCTCCAGAACGGGACTGGACGGGACGGGACGGGACGGGACGAGACGAAATGTTTACCTTTTCTTCCGCAGGACAAAGAAAGCCAGCACCACAACGGCAAGCAGGACCAGCGTCACAGCGATAACGACCCCCGCTATAACTCCTAAACAACAGGCAAATGTTGGAACGTGCCTCGGTTAATATAACATGAGTTATTAAACCACTGAATACTTAGTGCGACATGAACGCACCAACACTTAAATAGTAGCTGGAAGTGAATACATTATTTGAAGCTGTTACTTTCTTCACGCTATACAGGTGTATTGCACTGCACAAACAATTTGTAAACAACACGATATTTATCGCAAAGCTTATACTATTAATTTGAGGTAATCTACACAATGTTTAAGTATGCCGTTTTTAAGAAACTCTTTTTTAGAACTAAAAACAAGTTTCCAAAATGTCCGATAGACAACATTATTGTAATACAGAATCTGGTAGATAAAATCGTGCGAAATACTGAATAATTATGTTTAGAAAATCCACTGGTAAAGTTTTGTATGGAAGAGGTTGGTTTGAAGATATTAAAGGTGGTTTGAAGATCATTATTAAAGGTGCCTTCACTTTACATCCCACAAAAACTTTTAAGGTATTTTTATAGACGAAGAATTTGGGCCATTTTTCAAATTCGCAACCCTAGATTCAAAGCTTGGATACGCCCCGTCTGTTCCATTTTATATAGAAACAGGCATTTTCTAAATAGAAATTGAAAGTAAAGATAGACTATTAGAATGTTCGAATATACCAGGCCTATACCGAGTTAACAATTGTAATAAACTGCAGTACAGTTATTGTTCCTTCTCTATATTACGCAAAGTATCACAAAGTATCAAGTGGTATAACAATCCATGTTGGCATTAAAATTAACAAAGGGTCGAGGGAAATGAATTAGATAATGTTAGATTTGTTTACCCTGGCTCAGGTTCTGAGTGTCAGTGTTTCCTTCTCCCGTCTTCTGTTGTGTTCTGGGGAGCGAGTCGGTGACCAGACCACCTGCTTGGCTGATACTCGTAGGGGCAGCTAAAACAACAACATAAAATAATAAGACCTGAAATTTTGTTCTCCTGTGACTTGTTACCCAAATATTTCTTAAGATGTGTTTTAGTCGGTATATCGATCCTCTGGAAAAATGTCAATCGGAAATTTGATTTGGTGGCGAATTTCATTGTAAAACAAACCGAATAAAAAGTAACATTTTACCTCACCGTATCCCGCATTCAATGCCATATTTTTTAAAGAAGCTTTGTGAATTTCGCATCTCAAATTTTAAATCAGACCCAAACATTTTATTACCCTGTTTTATTTTTATAACATACTGTGACCACAATTCTCTGTTTCTTCGACTGATAACAAAATACGTATTTTTTATAAATAGGATACTTAAATGTTTAAATATTTAGGTTGGGTTTTTTGGGCGCCAAACTGACCTTTAACGTCTGCTTTTAATGAGATTTTAAGTTGTTGTTTTGATGACTTATTTACTTTATGAAAATTCAAATGCAATTCGACGTAGTGCAGCAAAATGTGAATTTTAAACATAAACCATAACTGACTATTTCCAATCTGCAATTAAACTGCAATTCACAATACAGTGCGCCATCAAGTGGTTGCTAAGGAAAGGCGTGTTTCAAATTGCGTGGTTGACAAGTTACTCATCATAGGCTCATTGATCGCAATGTATTTCTCAGGATATTTCTCAGGATAGTCATGTTGAAACTTGAAAACATTACGAAGCCTGGTAAATATGAGCAACGACCCGTCGAAAATGTTCTCACGTATTCATAGGGCCAATTTTGTTCGCTTCTCAGGGGCGGATCTAGGTTTTACCCAAGGGGGGGGGGGGGGGGGTTTACCTGAGGTGATTGGCCTACACACCCCAGCGTGCCGATTTTTCGACACCCGACACTGGTTTTTTTTTTTTTTCTCAGCCCAAGGGGGGGGTTTAAACCCCCAAACCCCCCCCCCCCCCCGTAGATCCGCCACTGCTTCTTTCAAGAAGACACGTAGTTTTCAGACAGACGTTTCGACCTTAGTGCGAAAAAAAATGGCATCTCTATGACAAACTCTTGGTGGCGCACTGTGTTGCGAATCGCGTGAATTCCACAGCCATTCTTAAACCCTTGCTTCGGCTTGGCCTTTGGTTTCGTCTCCAGCTAACCCCATCAATTGTCAGTCTGAAGCCTTTGATTAAATTTACGGGCTCCGGCTCTGGGTTCAAAATTTAATGTAGCCTAATAATTAATGTAAGTCTTTGATTACATGTTGCCAAAAGGGCCCAGTGCAAATTCAGCCATATCCGAGGACCTCATTATGGGAACCCCAAGCCAAAGCCGAAGCCAGGTTTGAGAACTGGCAATGATATACAGTACTTGAGAGCAGAAATGATTCACACCCGTGGCCGCTGCCTGATGATTGCCAACCTACCGTTACACGCAGGCACGGAGTCATTCCAGGCTACTTTTTCTTCGGCACCGGAGCCAGCCACTAGTAGGCACTGAATCCTGGCCGAGGTACGGTTAAGTGCAAAGCCATGATCGCAGTTGAAGTCAATAATGGTTCCAAAGTAGAAGGGCAGTCTGTGCGTGGCCTGTAGCACGGTACGGGTGCCGTAACTGGGTGTTCCCGGGTCGGTACAGTTACCCGAATTCACTGCAAATACCAATTATATTATGGATGAAAGTATAAGTTCCCTTACACAAACATTGTACGTGTGTAACTGAGCATGCAACAGACGCACTGTAATTCCGAGTATTTTGACTCCAGAATGACACATAAAACGCCAAATGTAACTTTACACACCGATGTGTTGCTCAACTTTTGCGTATGTAAGTCAGGACAAGAGGTCTAAGTTACGAGACTCCTTCAGTAATTTGGACCCCAATTCAACATATTCGTAACAAGGATATTTTTGTGGGGTGGAAATGCCATATCTTACGTCGTAATGCAAAATTATTTGAGCCAGAAATTTCCGCATACAGTTGTTCTTTCTTGGATTTCACATTCTTGGAATTTCACGAAAATGAGCAACTGGTGTACTGGAGTGGAGATGTATTTCTCACGTTCAACATCCCCCCGAACAAAAACATAATTATTACGCACTCTAAAAACCTGTGTTTAGCAATTAAACACAATCTTGCTATCAGTTCGTAAACATGTTTACAAACTGCTAGCAAGAAAGTGTTAAGAAAAATGTTTACTTGCTAAACACTGTTCTGCAGTGCAAGTGACAAATCCTTTTGTAGACCATGCAAACCTGAAAATTGGAGGAAGCGACGATCGAGTGCGGATTGTGGTATGGGGCTCTGCTTGTACAATACTGGCTTTATTCGGAGAGACTTCAGTGCCAAATTGTTGGCAATAAGTCCAAGTTTTCCTTTGATCATAATGAAAAACTCTTCCATCGGTTAGACTTTGTGGTGTTTGTTTGGTCTATTGTCTTTTATACTAATGCCATAAAAGTGGACAAGTAAAAGGCAAAATAAAACCCAAATGCATAGTGTAATGTCTTGTTTCAAAAATAGGCCCATACGTTTAGTTTTAGATCCTGCCAGCGATATTTGTCAAGATGGCAACCCCCTTCCTTTTTAAGATGACTTCTCATCCGACACACTGTAAAAAGAATTGCCTGTAAATTTAACGGTCGAAAGGCGTGCAGCAAGGTACCACCCGTCTACTGTACTCACCGATAAACCGTATGTTTACGGTGAAAACTCTGTGAATACTGCCATTTTTACGTGCACCGTTTTTCAGAAAAAGGAAAAAACAAAGATAGTGCTGGGAGCTAGGTTGCCTTAAAATAACTGCAGATATACAGAACTAATGATGAATGAAATGGGAACCAGACTTAACGGAAGTAACTTATTATGCATTATAGTGTACAAATGCTACGATAACCTACTAAATAGTACAAACTGAATAATGCCATGCTTTAGCTTTACATTAAGCCTTATCCCCATATTATCAAGTCATGGTTTCCCATAAACAATTTCAATATTTGAATTCGAAAGGAGATGTAATGAGATTCTTCACCCATGTTTGTAAACAAAAAACAAGTTTTATTGTAGAATTGTTTGAATAAAACATATTATTGTCAAGAACGTATGTTTTTGGACTAAACACTAAAATTATTGAACATGACTTTTGTGATCGCAAAATTCCTCAGTTTTGATTGGTCGTGCAATTGCTACGCAATGAGTGGCCTCAAGTTTTACCCGTAAAATGTAACGCGCAGTCTATTTACGGTTACTCAAAGTGAATATTTACATGCTTTTCACAATAAACAAATATGGGAATTTGTTTACAGTGCAGTGATGAAGTCCCCTAATCGATTTAAAACATGCAATAGATCAACTGGAAGGTATATTTTCTCTCTTTCTTTTGCCTTCACCGATGACTTTGGAGAAAAGGCAGAAAGGTACGCCGTTAAACATGTTTTGTTTCTAATTTGTGCCTAAGTACTAATGCTTTACCCTCATACAGCGAGAGTCTGTAGTTATTGCCACCGCACGTCTGATTGGAGTTCCCGATGCACGGTTCCTTGCATTTGGTATCGTCGCTTGTGTAGGATGACCCGACGAAGTTCCAACGATTTCCACAGAAACACCACCTGTCGTATTCGACTGCTGCGAACCGATAGTCCCCACAATACTTCAGGCATTTGTCCACTGAGAGATTGTCGAACTGCTTCTCCTGGTCCCTCAGGAATCGGTCATACTGATTATCTTGAAAACATCCGACATACCCTGGAGCTAGGGATGGGAAACAATGTGTGTAAATTCCTGGGGTGGGACTTAAGGATGATATAAGCCCCTCCCACTTTTTTTTAAACCAAGAGTGGGGCCTATGATCCGCATTACAATCGTCACACGGAGCAAAATGGCAAAAACTGGCCCTGCGGTCTGCGACGGTGTAAAACATGAGGAAAATTGTCGAAAAATGATTGTGGAATCTTTATCCCCAATCTACGGTGCCGGTGAGAGAATATATCAGTATTCAAAGAAAAAAGGTGAAGTTTTTATGTTCCCCAAAGAAAAGGGCATAACCTACCACGGTGTCCGTGATTTCGGGGGCGATTTTGGTAACATGTATAATTGTAGTGTCTTTTCCGTTCAATGGCTACAGTTTCGCCAGACGCATAGCTACTGCTAGATTCCTATGTCAACTATTGACACACAAAGGCATAAGACGTCAGGTTGGCCTGGTGGTACTTTCCTCGTCTTCCGCCGCTGTGAACTGGGTTCAAATCCCACCACGTCTGACATGTGGATTGGGATTTCGGTCCCTGTCTGATTCAGTGGGTTTTCTTTCCCACCTATAAAACTTAACATTTCTTCGTCTTCTTCCTACAGGCCGATAGAGTACCGAAGTGATGACGTCAATGCAAGTTTGGAACCAGAATACTTTTGTTATTGTGTGTCAATGTGTTTGCATGACTGGCTGTTAACAAAGGAACAGTCGAAATCTCAATTTAGAGCCAGTTGTCGTGCCAACTGACGTCACACTTCGGTACCGGTACTCTATTCAGGCTTTCGAGCTACAGTGCGATATGCGCTTTTGAGAAAGCCTTGGTTTAATCATCAGAAAAGAAATAAAATAAATAAAAACTTAAATTCCGCCTCGATCCCGAAATGTACCAGTTTTATAGAAGCGCTTCATGCGGAGGGCTGAATATTTTCAAAAATTTAATAACTTTATGTTTCGTTCGAAAAATTAATTACCTTTGATCCATTTGTTACCACGAACAAAATTCACTGACATAGCAAGTTTAAAGGAATTCTATGCTTTGCTTATTTGAAAATTAGTATAAGCGGGTCATTTTCAAGGGGTCAGAGATACAGGGATATCAAAAAACTGAGAAGGAACCAAGAGGTATCACCGACATAAATCCTTCTATATATATATGTGCAAGGCCCATGTGTGTTGTCACTTTATGGGCGCAATCCCAACAATTCTGCTGTACATTTGCTGTGGGTAAAACAAATCAACGCAAGTTTGCGCACAATCTAGACGGCTACATTCTGAAACAAAACTTTTCGATGACATGCACAAGATTTATATAACAAAACGACTTGAGGCGATACAAATCATCTCAAGTCCCCGACTATATTTGACTTTTAAGGCCGGTTCATAGTTCACGCTATAGTTCGAAAGCGAGGCGAATTTCTTGATGTCAACGATGGGCTTTGCAAAATGACCTACGAAGTTAACCTAACAAATTCGATTCATTCTTAAATTCGCGTGAAGTATATGAACCGGCCATCAAATCAAACCAGCCGTTTTCTTGCTAAAAGCGTAGAAACCGGGCAGTGTTCTGACACGTACCTGTACATATAACCCCTGCTGCTCCCGAAGTACATGGAGTAGAAGAAAAATCGTCCGTTCGACCGCAAGACAAGAGATTTGATCCCCCTGCCGAAAAGAAGACGCAGAGGTTTGATTTTTTTCTCGCAAGACTTTAAAATGAATTGCTAGAGTGTAAAACAGTTGCAGAGAGATTGCGCACTCACTCGGCAGCCTTTAAACTTGCGGGAACATAATGCGTGTTATCAAGGAGATGATGCATTCTTTTGTTTCTGTTCGTAAAAAGTTAATAGATTAAAAAAAAAATACAAAATGTCGCCAGAAATAAAAGTTACCCAAACGTTTTGACTGGAATTGTGCGTTTAGGAAATAGGAAACTTTGCTGTTTGTGCTGTGAGATTAACACCATGCAGTCTCTATATTGGACGAGGTTAAATATAGATCCCGCATTGAGTGACCATAGTGTTTTGTAGGATAAAAAAGGATAAAAATAATTACAGGCCCGTACGCTCGGTGACGAGTTCCGCTAAAAAATTAAAAACAAAATACCAAAAAAAATCACCGCCCACAAAATCCATTCGACCCCCAAAAAATATTCAGAAAAATATCTCAGTCGCCTTTGAGTTCTAAACACAAGCTTTTTGTTCAATCTTGAACAAGCAAAATCGGATCCAGAGGGGGGTTTTGGAGGTCGAAACCCCCCTGTTCGTTGCCATTTATTTTGTGTGTTGCTTGTACAATGAGAGCCTAAGCCTAAAGTAGCAAAAACAAGAAAAGAAAAGCAAAACCATGTAAAGGTCTTATTTTGCGTGTACGGGTAAGAACAAAGCAAAGAGGTTAAATGGCGCCACCGACGTTGAGAAAGTGTGGTCCCCCCGACACCCCACCCCCCTACTTTTTGGGCAAATGTACGAAGAAGAAAAATCAGAACCTCCCCCCCGCCCCTGGCAAGAAATCTTGACTTTGAAAGTCTGCCAACCCCAAGGTGAGGTTAGTCGGTAGAACTCAGGCTGGCCTACTACAAATTGTGCCTTAAAAGTACACGCATCATGTTCCACTTCAATACGGCAAATGTAACTGCGGCGCTTAGGCAATTCGTGGCACGTACACTCTAAAAACTGTGTTTAGCAATTAAACACAATCTTGCTATCAGTTTGTAAACATTACGTGTCCAATTCCTAAACTTCATTGTTCAATGTCTAAACACTATCCGTCAACACGCGAATATCAAATATCTTCCCCCATGACTTAATAACGAGAACTCCGAAGCGGAGAAAAAACCTCCTTTACCTCCATCGCAGTAGAAACCTCCTATTGTTAAGTTCCTCTCTGGCACACCAAAAAACGAATCACATTTGACTAATGCGACTCCGGGATATCCAAGCTCTCTACACGTAACCCTTACATCATTAAAACTCCAGTAACGGTCACAAACTGTAGCCCACTGGGACGAGTCTTCGTGCCAAATCTCGACTTGGCCGGCGTTAGGGATAGTATCTCGGCCACCAACCAGTCGAATTGCTACAAAAATAACAAACGGAAGTTCAAAAGCATTTAAAGCTGCTGTATAGCCTACTACGTTTTAGCGGATTTCCCACTCCCAACGAATTATGGAAGAACACTGTAATACTGAACATGAAAAACCGCTTACTCCACTGTGCACAATTTGGTATTCCCATAAGATAATGTCTGATTATGCGCTACGCCTGAAGATTGATACATTAATACTGTAGGGACTAGGAGCGTCTCGCTCCTAGTTTCAAATTTGAAACTTATTAGTCCTAAATTTGTCACTTATTGTCTGTCATTTTTGTTGGAATGTCTCATTCGAGATGTGTATTAGCAGTGGGAGACTTTTGAGAACCTCGCGGCAGCAGACATAACTATCCTTTTTGCTTGTTCTGAGCATGTACGCGTAGTTCTGAGCATGCGCGCGAAATTTTTAGCATGCGCATTACAAACGACTGGTGAGAATTCGCTCGTACCCACCGCCCAAACAGGGAGCAGGGAACGTCTGATGCGCTTTGAGCTCTGATTTGATATATTTTGTAAGACCTGTGACCTGCTGGAGTTTACCGCAGCTCCACGGGTACTGCACACACGATACACATATCACCCACCTAGTCGTATACTTTCCCAATACGTGCGAGGACAATGCTTTGTGTTTCCTATATTGTTCCTATAATATAACCCAACCCCACAGACTATAAGCACGTACTTCTACGTGCGAGGACCGATTTCAACAAAAGACTTGATGTGCGAGGACTAAAAGGTTTCTTTGTATTTCCTTTCTCCTCTTGTCCTCGGAGATATATACAGAACCTGTACACAAGTTTCACAGGTGTCGCCATTTTCACAGCGCTACATGCAACTCACATAGGTCATGGTACGCTACCCAGAATGCAGTGCATTTCCTTCACAAAAGTCTGTGAAGCGTATCAGACGTTCCCAGCGCCCTGTTTGGGCGGTGGGTACAAGCGAATGGTGAGAACAGCGGGAAAGAACTGTTCAATAGCTGTTACCACCGCGTCTAAAAAGTCCCCAAATAGATAATAAGTCAAAGAAATTCGGCGGATACTCCAAGTAAAGTAACAAACACCAAAAGAGAAGTTTGGTTCTATGAAGAACCAGGGGAATTCATCAACGCTTTAAGTATCCTCTGCTTTGTACGAGATCCACACTCACACGATGAGTCACAAAACTTATCTCTATACTCCCATTATGCAAGGCCTCAAATCAGATAAAATGATTGAAACCCGTACGCAGACTGTTCAACAGGTCGCCACGTAAAAACAGCACGGTTGATATACATACAAATGACAAAAAAAGCAGACAGCCACGGACACTCATACGACAATAAAGATGCAACGTACGAAGATATAACGAACACTATACAGACGAACATATGTACATAGACAGGCAGAAATGTTTCACATTGCAGATATGACTTTAGCCTTGATATAAATACGTACCTCCGTCCACACGTACAAGATGGCATATTACCCCAAATGCCATCGAGAAACACAATGCACAATCCAGGAGAATCATTGTTTACCTGTTTTAAGTTTATCTAAATCAAAACAATGGTCCAAGACGTATTTCGATCCATGAAGAATTTTCTTGAATCGTTCATTTTAATTCAAGACGTACTTCCTGGTGTCTACTGATACATACAATGATTACGCTGGGCCTGACCACAATCCAGTGCCGACTACGTGTACACGTAACAACCTTAAAACCGGAAACACGTCTAGAATTGCCTACTGCCAAACCATTGTGACTTTCGACTCAAATTTCCTGTCATTGGAAAAAATAACTTTCAACATGCGTAAGCGAACACTGACATAATGTGTATCCAGGATGCAACTCGGTTCTTGATGTCGACGTGTTGTCTTTCCTTCAGTGGCGTAAATCCGTGTCTTGGAACGGGGTTGGACCACTTTTGACGTCAGTGGCGCTATTTTTCTTGTTTATTTAAAACATGTATTATGAATCCAAAAGAGGGTGTATTTCTCCCTTAGGGTATTCAACCGGCTTTGGGGTTTTTCGTACCACACTCGTTTAATTTTAATTTTTTATGTATTTATTTTGTTATTTTGTTTATTTGGGGGGGGGGGGGGGGGGCGGGGGGTTAATGCCTCTCTTGGTGGCGCCCTTTACTCATGCATTATTTTACTCGGAAATATTGCACATATATATGTACATTGTGCATGTCCATGTCACCTCCGCCAATTCGTGCGACTAAAAGGAAATAGCACCTTGTCTTAAAAGCTCAATAAACCCAGCGCCCCCACCCTATTGTCTAGCGACATTTTGGAATATCAGAAACTATTTTATGGAGTAATAAAAGCATATATTTCAGAAATATTCTACTGCTGCTCCTCCTGCCCCCATTGCTTCTATGGTCGCTCTTGAGTCTCCTGTTTCAGCTCCTGTTTTTTTCCACTGCCGCTCCTGTTGCTGCTATACACAAACAGGGTATCGCTTGTCATTTTTGTTGATTACAGTCCAAAATGAAATTGTCTAAAATCGCCTATTATTGATTCTGGGGGCAAATAGTAATGGCAGATCTCTTTTATGTACTTATAAACAAAAACTATATTTGAGAAATATTGAAATTTTCAGTAATTTTTGAAAAATATTGTATATATTAAAAACAAATCATATTTATCCCAATATTAATCCAAGACATCTGTATCTACACGGCTGAAGTCCCCATTGTTAGGCTCAACAATTTTGACACAGCACTTAGTCGTACTTTCTTAATGCTTCCGAGGACAATGCTTTGTGTTTCCTATTGTTCCTTAAATATAACTCAACCCCATAGACTAAGTACGTATGTTTACTTCCGAGGACAGACTTCAACAAATGACTTGACTTGCGAGGACTAAAAGGTTCCTTTGTACTTTCTTTCTCTTCTTGTCCTCGGACGGTATATGCAGAACCTGTACACTTTATTGGCCCTTTGGACACCGCTACACTCTCAAACTGTAAATCATTGTTTTGTTTGTGGTCGGTTCAATAAATTGTGGAGGATCTCAAATCTTTATTATTCTTAAGAAGGGAAACGTCCTCAATAATCCATTTTTTTGGTGAGTGTCCGTCATTTCAAACCAGCTACATCCAACACTGAATAATATTTTGTTCAAATTCACTTAAACTGGAAAAACAGTGATGATAATTTGTGTTAAAGATAATGATATTCTGTAATTTAACATTACCGGGTATACAAATAAACAAAAGTTAGTTCTAATGCATTATTACCGAGTACAGCGCAGACACTTTCGTTCAATGTACACATTAAACAGCTTTCTTTAGGGCACATTTTTGTTTAATTCTATGACTCTCATTTCCAGCCTATTGTTTTGTTTAGTATCCAGACCATCAAAAATATCCTTTTTGACTACATCTTTATGTTTTGCCGCCCTGCTTGTCTTGAAGCTCCCCGAAACAAGAACAAAATTAAAACATAACGAACAAAAAAAATAGAAAGAATTGCTAATTATTTTACATTAATTAAAGCGAATTGGAAAATGGGAGATGCATCTAAAATATAATGTATTTAACCACCTGCGGCAAGAACATGGAATTTTGTACTTTCGTATTTTCTTTTAAATTTCGACCGACCGAATCTATTTCAAAATGGGGAATAATAACTGAGAGATGTTTACAATTTAACAAGGTGCCTGTATCCACAAAGTATCCGAATATTTAAACGCATTATTATTGATTACAAACATCAACACAAATTATTTGCCTACGTATATGTAATACGTTCATTGTTTTTATAAGTCACTTTCTATTGGAAAATTACTTAAAATTTGAAATGCCTGTATTATTTCTGAAAAGTGACCGCATTTTGCTCTTTTATCTTGGACAATGAATAATTTGCACTTCAAAAATGAACGTGTTAATACTTTAAAACTAAAACAATTCTCAATGTATACAGAAAAATAGAACGTTTTGTGCTTTTGGATTGTTGAGTGTATTTGTTTAGTCCGTATGTATTATTTTATTTATGTTTTATTTTAATCGATTAGATGTTTGCATTATTCAATTCAATTCAGTTTTGTCAGTTTAATTTAATTCAAGGAACTTCGATATTTAGCAACTGAAATCATTCTTTCACCACACCAGCAGAACGATGTCGCCCGTTCCTTAGAAATGATCTGGTCCTGGGCCTACGTGTAGGTCTCTGGGTTTATTCGTTGCATGTATACATCTGTTGTTGGCGTTCCTGTCAGGGCCGCTTCGGAAACAACTGAAAGATGTTCCCGAGAGTCCCGCTCCGTAAGGTGTGGGCGTGACCAGTGTCAGGTGCACCTTACCAGCTGTAAAACAAAAGATGCAGATTTATTTGACCAAACAGGCAATGGGAGACAAAACGTGGTACATTGTAATGCTTATTCAACCGGGCCGCCAAAAATGCTCGTCGTAACCGTCTTCTCGCGTTAATGCATCTCGTATTAAGCACATTTTCTCCCATAGAAATGTGCACGTTTTGGTCGGGACTGACAAAATATGTTCGTCATAACCAACCGTGTTCTCGTTCCAACCGTGCTCGTAATAATCGTGTTCGACTGTACAAGAAGTAACTTGATTAACATGGGCGTCGCCAGGATTTTGTTTTATAGAGGGGGGCAAAGCACTCACCAAAATCGGCAAAGGGAGAAATCACCAGCCGTGGAAAAAATCGAAAGGGGAGGGGGGTACTCGACATCACTCTACGCTTTGTTCAAGACCGCGATACTCCTATATAAACCTATTGTATATAGCCACATTTTAGGCCCCTTTCACTGAGCACTGGTTTCATGTGTTTTAAATATACATTCAATTGAGTACGACATTGACTTCGCACCTCGTCTTTTTTCTTTTTTTTCTTCTTTTTAAATTTCCAGTGGGCAAGTTCCCCCCCCCCCCCCCCCCCCCGCAACACCCATGCTGTTTAACGGTGAATGCATCTCATGCACCTTCACGTTTTGTGCGTACTTATTGTCCCAGAATCATGAACGTTCGAGGTATTATCAAGTGTGTGAGGTAACTGAATATATTACTGCCACCCCAGTCCACCGTCACTAATCACCACATCAACCACGATCACCATCCCCACAATTATCACCATCACCACTATCATCGCCTTCATCATGATCAGAAGTTTGTATAAATAAGCACTAAGTATTTCGGGGGGGTGGGGGGGACTGGAGACAATTAGGGACCATTAGATTTGATACGCGTACGAGATACGTGTGCGGCTCGAAAACAAATCGCTTATTAAATCACCATTTTGTGTGATCATTTTATCAGTTTTACATTATACATTTCAACATTTTGATATGAGAAGTAAATTTCCGATAGTGTACCAAATGAAATAACAATGGAAAATGGTGATTTAATAGGCGGCATTTTCCGAGCCGCATACGCATCCCGCACGCGTATCAAATCTAATGGTCCCAATATAATGACACGGGGGGGGGGGGGGGGGGGGGGTTGTTGCACTAATAATAAGGCAATCTTCGCACATAGCACATTAAATAAAGGAAGACGGCATAGATTGAGACTTTGAGACTTTATCGAGAAATTTTCGTGCAATACTGCCTTCTGTGTTAGATTTTCTTGCCACAGTAGGCCCTATATGGTCACTCATTGTTCACAAACCTGTTAGCTTAGCTTCTGCCTCATTCATTCTTCCGGATTTTGCTGAAGAAAATCTTGAAATAACAGGTTGCGCCACATGTGTATAGACAGTTGGGTTAGTTATTTTCCAAAGATGTTGCTGTTCTTGAGGGTTTTTTCACACAAGCTTTTTCTAAACCATGTTGCGGAAAGTCGACACGTAGCCATTATGCATGACGAGAATGACCAAAGTGAATCATGGTCATGTTTGTAATTTATACGCCGGCGCGGCCTGTATACAGTAGGCCAACTGTTTTTTGCTGTCAATACCGAAATACCTGGGAGACAAAACGGGCCAATTCGTTGCGAATTTCGAATCCAAGTTGATGACTGGCGCAGATCACACTGGCCCGAAGTGAATGGATAAAGAGATCGGACTACCTGCGGCCCATAGGCCCTTTTTGCTGCAAAGCAACCCAGCTGTACGACGCTACCTATACCTCGGAACCGAAAAAAGGCTTTGAATTTGATGAATGGTACCAGTAACCGCACATAACAGGCAGTCAACCGTTGCAAGTTTTTCTTTCTGGCTTTTTCAGAAAACTTGAACTTGAGAAAGAAGCCAGTTTGGTCGAAGTTTTGTTCAAGTATAGTAACAAGAGAGGGCGCTATTGATTTGCAACAGGATCTCGCAGTTTAATTGCGAGGCTCCACTGTTTCAGTCCATTCCCGCGAAAGTGGTGGAAACATTGGTGGTTGAGGAATTCGGCTGGGCCTTACGAATAACATGGTAGCATTATGGTTCATTCCCTCCTTGTACAAGACGGACACAACAACCGTAATCGTCGGAGTTACTGTCTTTCTGACCGTGAGTTGGTACTTGAGGCGCCCGGCAAACCCCCCTCCAGGCCCCCGCTCATGGCCGCTCGTTGGCTGTCTGCCGTCGCTGTTTTCCTACAGCGGTGCTCCCCATGAAATATTTTACAGGTAGGCCTACACGTACTTACACATTTTGAAAAAGATTTTTCTTTGATGCCACGCCAAACAAAAAGTACCATAAAATGATTTTCCAAGGTTTCTTTTCTGTTCCAGACCCATTTTGGTGACGTAGGTAAAATTATATTTTACCATGTTCTTGAATTTGAAAATCCTAGCCTATCCGATTTCAATAATGCACTAGTCCAAAGTGCATATCCTGGATATAGTCCCTTATGTACACAATTTTTCAGAAATCTTTATGGGTTCACTTCAGGGTCGTGAATCTGTAATGTGGCAGGTTCTTGATGCCTTGTTCTTTTGTGATTTTTATTGGAACTCCTACAAACTTTCAACAGAAATTCAAAGAGAACTAGGCATCCAGGAATGCATGCAACATTGCCAAATTTGTCATGTTAAAGAAAATAATTGTTGCTCGAAAGTTTACCATAACGCCAAATAAAATGTTTGTCTACTGAAGGTTAGAGTGAAAATTTGAGCCATGTTTTTGTATAAGCCTAGCTATTTACCTTAGAGTTTTAGACCCAGATAGTTACATCACAGCAACAGTATCAAGTTTAAAACCTCTGTGTGCCGTCTTTTACATCAGAAGAAATATTAACATAATATTCACTTTTGTTGGGTTTCTCAAAATGAACAGACTGTCCAAGAGTTGTGGACCCGTCGTCAGCATTGACCTCATCCTTGGTAGACGGGTAGTGGTACTGCATGGCTATGACGTGATTCGTGACGCATTCCATTATTACCCAGAGCTCAATGGTCGGCCCTCCTTGTCAGTTTTTGAGCAAGTACTGAAGGGTGGTGTTGGTAAGTGCAGTAGTTGAGGTGTTCCCCCTATATACTGAGCTAGCTTGCAGAATGCTGCCTATGTCAAATAGCTGAATAATCTGAAAGTGTGTGTCCAAATTTTACATTTAAGTTGGTAAATTGGTTGTCCAAAGTGTTCAGTTGTCATTTTTTTACATGTAAATAACAAATAGAACGGGCTGTCCCAATTCAAAATGGTGTCTTATAGAAACCAAAAAGCATGGAGTCTGTAGAATCATACTCCATGGTAGAATACTGTAGAGTCTGCAGAATGCTGCTGTGTCTGCAGAATACTGCAGAGTCTGCAAAATATTGTAGAATACTGCAGTTTGCAGAAAAATGCAGAGCTTGAGGATGCTGCAGGGTGTGCAGAATGCTATAGAATCCGAAGAATGCTGCAGAATCTACAAAATGTTGTAGTGCGTGCAGAATAGGAGGGTCTGCAGACTCATCTATGACTGCGGGGATACACGGTAATAATAGAAATCTGATAAATAAGTAGTTTCTTTGGATTACCTGTTATTTTTATATACATGTACACTGTATACCAGGTGTTGTGGGAGCCTCTGGAGAACTTTGGAAAACACAACGAAGAATAACCCTGAACTTTATGCGAGACTTTGGCTTGGGAAAACCGCACTTTGCAGACAGGATCATTACTGAGGCCGGACACATGCTTGAAGAGGTGCGGAGCTACAGCGGACAGCCCTTCAATCCCTCTCACATTCTGTCCAGTGCCGTCGCCAACGTCATCTGCTCCGTTGTGTTTGGATCACGGTACAAGTATGCGGATCCCCGGTTTGCGGAGCTGCTCCGGGCCCTGTATCGGAATCTGGAACTTATGGGCGGTACCACAGGGGCAATACTCTTCATGCCTCACTCTCACCTTTTGTCCAGGCTCGTGCCAGTGGTCAAGGAGTGCCTGGACAACATGCAATACATCTGCAACTTCAGCCAGGCTGTCTTGGAGGACCACCGCAAAGACTTTGATTCGGACAACCTCAGGGATTTCATGGACGTCATCATTAAGGAGACATCCAGTAGGGACCCTGAAGTGACGGTGAATGACCTGTATGGCACCACAGCGGATCTTTTTGCAGCCGGCACTGAGACCTCATCCACGACATTACGATGGGCCCTGCTATACATGGTAGCCAGTCCGAAGGTCCAGGATCGAGTCCAACAGGAGCTTGACCAGGTGGTTGGCCGTAATCGTCTGCCCAGACTGACGGACAGACCCAAGCTTCCATACACGGAAGCTACGCTCCTAGAGATTCAGCGGATTGGCTGCATCATCCCACTCGGCGTGCCCCACGAGGCGACTAGTGATGTAACTTTCAGAGGTTACTGCATCCCAAAGGGAACCCTTATCTTACCGAACTTGTGGGCACTGGGGAACGATCCAGAGTTGTGGCCGGAGCCTCAATCGTTCAATCCCGAGAGGTTTCTGGATGACAGTCATCAGAGGGTGTTAAAACCAGATGAGTTGATACCATTTTGCACAGGTGAGTCTCCTGAGATAATTGCAGCTTACAGTGTATCACTTACAGTGTGCAGCTTGTGTGTACCTAGCCTTCTACTTATAAGGAGTGTCTTAAAAGTTGGAATACAATGTTTGTTTCAGTCAGGAACAGCTCAGGAACTCGGCTCCGGGTTTAAGGGGACTGCTTTTTTGGGGGGAGGGGGGGGGGGGGAGGGGGGGGGGGGGGAGGGGGGGGGGGGAGGGGGGGGGGGGAGGGGGGGGGGGGGAGGGGGGGGGGGGTTGGGTGCGGTGCGGTAGGAGATTATTGCCACGCCCTTGGGATTGCATAGTATAATGAAAGGCTAACAAAAGAATCTCATTTATTTGCTGTCACTGTAGGCCGTCGTGCATGTCTTGGAGAGCCACTCGCCAAGATGGAGCTGTTCATCTTCTTCACCCATCTTCTTCATCAGTTCACCCTCCAGAAGCCTGATGAATCCCCGTCCCTCTCCTTCAGAGGCACGGGGGGTGTTAGCTTGGCCCCCTTGCCGTTCGAGATCTGTGCAGTTCCACGCAGTTAGCCAAGTCTATAGGGTGGACAGGTTGTCACAGTACTACACCGGATGAACTATGTGGATTGGGTTTTCAGTCCCTACCTGATAGCGTGGGTTCCCCGGGAATAATTGTTTTAAAGCTTTTCTCCCACTACTAAACTGAAATTTTGTTTCTTGTCTTCTCATTTCAAACTGGGCTATGAGAGAGAATATTGCAAATGCACTGATCAAGCTACGTGAGATAAATAAATACTCTACCCCACTTCTTCATTTCCTTTTGCAGGTAAAAAAAACCACAATCTGTTGGGCGTAACAGTGAACCCCCTCTTGCAAAAAGGTTTTGGCCCTGTCAATCATATTTTGTTTCATTGAATTGGAATCAGCCCTTTTAGCATTTTATTCATAGTCCTCCAGCGAGTATAAAAAGAAATCAGCAATTGTCAACTAGTCCCCCCCCCCCCCGAGAGGTTTTAAACTATTTGTTTAATTCTTTTTTTGGGGGGGGGGGTGGGGGTGTTGTGTTTTTGTAGTCGAACAAATAAAAAATATTTTACCAGACATACATTTTTCTGGCAACCTTTTAAAAAGAAATAATAAAATTTGGGGAAATTTTTTTGAGCCACCCCAAAGTCAAATTCTGGGTTGACCACTGCATAGAGACTGCTTCATCAGCTTCTGACATACATCTCTAAAAGTCTTTGCCAGGGAAGATGATGGACGTATCTGATCTCGGATTTGCTGTATTTGTTTTTATGAATAAACTTATTTTCATAATTTTTGTACCTAGATTGTCATCATTTGTTTGTACTGAAAATCCTGTTGCACTATTGTCAAACGGCTTTTATTTATTATCTTTAAAGCTGTAGCCCCAAGAGAATTTGTTTAGCCCCTCCCCCGTAATCATCAGCCCCACCCCCTGCCACTCCCTCAAAAAAGGAAATTTACTTAATTCTAATTTGTATTTTCTTTTTAGGTTGGGGTTCCCCAACATAGAATATCACCCCAAGTAAAGAAATTAAAAAGTCCGGGAAAGATGGTTAACTTTCAATTTTTTTCTTTTTTCTTTTACACCTCATAACAATTGTATTTTCCTGATATTTCAAAGTTGTTGCTTACTACAAACATACTAAAGGAATTTTTTTCACTGAACAGTACCTTTGACCTATATGAAATTGCGCCCTCTGTCGATGTGACGGTGGTCAAACCAAGATGGCGACGCCCACGGAAAGAGTCGCGAGAGTTGTGTATAGTTGTTTACATTGCCGTTGTTTTGTTGAATAAGATCATTTTCGAGGGGAGGGGAATGACAAAATTTAACTCCTTAAAAAAGTTGCAGCTAACGTTAGCTGTAATTAAACCCGATGTTGTGGCACATCCTCACCGACTTGAGGTAAAAACTCACTTTTGACAGGTGCATGAGATGAATGATGAATCATTTTGAAAATTGAATGCACTTCAAAAACCTGAATACCATGTACATGTATGGTGGTTTCAAGGAGATATTGCATTGATTTAACCCCTTGAGTACGGGTGTTAATAAAATGGGGTGCCATGCCAGCTTGTGCAGCCAAGCGAAACAGACACAATCTAAAAATGGATTGAAAATGCAGAGAATGTGTGTAGACGTCATCCGGCCAGGTGGTAATTTTCTACAGACGTCTATATAGACGTCCAGACGCAAGGGTTTAAAAATATGCATACATGAATAAATAGGGGGAATTATGAACCAATGCTAATTACATTTTTTCTTACACCAGTTTTTAGGCCTTGAAAACATTCTAACCATTTTCATTACAAACCATTGCAAATTTATACATCATGTACATACAGGAGGTGAAGCAGTTGATACTGAATCACAGCTTTTACTTCGTGCGTTCACAAGAAATGAGGTTGGTACGCAGCAATGCAGAGAAGTTTTACGCAGAGCACAAAGGTAGGGACACTGCTGTTCATTTGATGACTCATTGCACTAGCAACCAAAGTATTCACACGTTACTCGGCATTAGGCCTAAACCGTTAAACGCATTTCAGGGACAAAAAAGTGACGGCTTTGAATCAATTTTTCTTTGCTTTGCAGAATCTAATGGAATCCAAACTGGAATCATATTGTTTATGACTTTCTCTACAAAACTACATCAAACAAATATGTAAAAAATTGATTTGAAAAAGTTATCAGCCTCCCTGACAAAGGCAAGGCATGATCAAATCAAATCACAATCTGCAGGTCTAGCTTTATACTACCAATCTATGGGACTAATAGTTGTGCGCCAATTTTATAAATTCACAAATATCAACGAGTGTGTTTCCATTTATGTGACAAAGCCCCGTGGCAAGACATCATCGGTTTTGTGGGTATTTTGATAAATGTGTGACAATGTCACACGACAAAGTCGCGTATGTGTACATTTGGCATTAGACATAATAAAAAAAAAAAATGAAAGTTCCAATTCATATCACGATTTTTGACCCGAACTACCCCAAGCCTCAAACTCCAACAGCGGGTTTTGTCTCATTTTGATGGGTTCAGTACTGTAGGGCCTCTGCACCAATTCTTTACATGGAGCTATGATGCCCCAATTTGTCCAAGTCTAAAGAATGTACCATGGCTATACTGCACATTTTTGGATTTTGACAGGTTGAGGAAGCCTCTTAGTAAAAATGCCGAGAGGGTTAATGTGAGGCTGCAATTGATAACGTAAAGTGTTGAAATACTTGTTGAATCCAGGTAGGTTTTTCTACAACCGTCTCGTGGGGTTTATGTCCAGTGGACCAATCAGTGTCCATATTCTGGCAAGGGAGGACGCAGTAACTTATTGGAGACGTCTCATGGGACCCACTAAGACATTCAGGTCAGCCAATGAATAAAGTTGGACTTTTTATGAAAGGTCTGTACATGTCTGTAGAGATTTAGATCCGGCACTATAGTCCATTGTTCCGTTAAACCGGTGGTTTTTTTTTTTTCAGGTAAACAATGGTGAATAGAATAATTATAAATGGTTAAGTTGATGTGGTCGAACCATGCAGTTTCCAATTGAAAATTTTTTCGAGGCAGTTTTTGTGGACTAATTTTAGAAATGTTTGGAAATGTTCCAGAAATTATGTGAGTACACCCATTTTTAGGGAGTGGGGGGCTTGACAATGTTTGGGGGGGCTGTAGAACCATGCCAGATATTTTTGAAGAAAAAAAAATAAATCTGAGCATCCCACCAAGTGCTTATTAGGCAATTACATGTATAAATGGGTCTCTACCTTCCCCAAGGTAGCAGTCTGAAATTTCTTGATCTTGTTAGTTGCAATGGGCTCCCATCCTGTGATCGGTTACAAACCAGGAACCCAAACATTTTGTTGTCTCAGATAATGCATGCTCATGTCGTGTTGGTGTGGACATGGCGAATTCCAGTTGAGGGTAGGCACTGATTGTAATAATCTCTTCTTGAGAAATGATGGCTTTATTTTTGTTTGGGTCTTTGCAGGGCTAAACATGAGGCACCGGAATCTCTCAGGGCACGTTTTGGGTTAACGGACACTCGCAATGCAACACATGGAGCGGGTATGTCAGTCAGCTACAGTGAAGCCATAAAATGACTAACCACCATCAGTGATTTAATGGGAGATCAGATTGACATGGCAGTACATTTCACGCCTTCCATCACTGTAACTGCGGTAAAAATCATGGTTCAGATCTTTCTAATGGTGCAATGAAATGCATGTACATGTATCACCATTATATTTTGAGAAAACTTGATCCAAACTTTCCCTATACAGTTGTGTGTATGGAGTGCTGTTTGATAAAGTGGACCGAAAGAGAAAACTGCCATGACTTTGCCATTTTAGCCGTTATGACTTATTTTTGCACCATTTGGAACAACTTTACATGCATTTTCCTTTTCAATCAACAAGTGAGGTTGAAATCACAACCATTCAGTAAGCTGTTGTTTACGTTTGACTGAACAAAGCTTTTTATCCCCTTATTTCCAGACTCCCCGGAGACAGCTAGAAGCGAGATTGCTTTCTTCTTCCCAGACTTCAGTGCCGACGACTGGTACAGCAATCAGGAACTTTTATTTAGAATGGGGAAGGTTGGATTTTGCAAGAAAAGAACCGAACATTATTCTGTAAAAGGGGAAGACGGGGGATAGGCGACAAGGCGTTGTGTTGAAAATGGTAAAGTTGACAAGCCAGGTCTATGTTAAATTTTCATCATTGTTGAATGTAATGCTCAACCGCCTGCCAAATTTGTAAAAAAAAACATCACTAACGCTTAAACACCAGCGTCTACTCCAATTATGAGTTAACTGGTGGTGTGCAAGCTCATTTTCTGATGTCCGCCCCAGAAATTTTGAAATGTGAATGCAAGCTGTAAACATCTAGACATTACTTTCATCCTAGTTTGAGAATCTGAACAACCCCCGGTATCGTTTTATAATTGCAAGCGACCTCTATTCTGTGTTAAGCCTGGTTTCCATATTAACGCCGACAGCACGTCGCAGATGTCCGGCTGAAAATTTTCAACAAAATGGTGTTTTTTGGGTACTTCACACTTTTCTGAAAGCTGAACTGATATTTTCATTTCGATAGATTTCAATTACGGGCAGCTATTTTACTTACATTTATGCTCATATTACTTGGTCAAATTTGTGGCACTCAAGCGGTGAGAGACATCGTTGAATGCACGGCATGCCAGTACGTGTATTTGAATGGGCCTACTCTCATTGGGAAAGTCCCCGATGAAGCGTTTCCATTTATCGGTGTTGTATCGGCGATTATATGGAAACCAGGCTGAAGTGTATGAAGTACTGCTTTTGTTAAACAAATCTATAGCTTATATGATAAACCCATGGGAAATAAACTTGAAAACATCATTTGCTTTTATTTAGAAATAAATGGATTTGGGGTTTCATATTTTATAGCATGTTAGCAAATACACTGACCTGTTTAAAGTTTTATGTGCATAGATGAAGGGAAAGCATTCTAGTCGTCTGGTTCCCTGACTATACTTTAGACAAAACAAGGAAACTAGACATTTCAAACGATATAAATTTCCACTTTTCTTGAAAACGACAGGATGCTTGAGTCTAGTTTAGTAGTTTTGTTTTTTGATGGTTGTAAATGTACACAACCGTTAAATTTTCATGGCATTGAAACTGGTTGCAGGCAAGAATTTTCTGGTG
Organism: Hippasteria phrygiana; assembly: GCA_037893225.1. Lineage (NCBI taxonomy): Eukaryota > Metazoa > Echinodermata > Asteroidea > Valvatida > Goniasteridae > Hippasteria > Hippasteria phrygiana. Next base: position 1,409,707 of record JAZGUH010000027.1, on the reverse strand, counting down.
ACCAAGATAATGATACTTATCTACAAAACCATGAACAAACTACAAACATTTTGTATTCAACCGGAAAGAAAAACAATTATTATAAATAAATGTATTTAGGACCAGGCATGATTTTTGTTATTTTTACTGAAAACGAATGAAACATACATTTTTTCACAACAGAAATTTAAAAAATATGCAGACTTTTTATATCCAGACTAAGTGGACGTACAGCTACGTTAACAAACTGTTAAGTCCTGGCATAATTGCGAGGAAAACAAAAGCATGTCATTGAAGTAATGGGGTCCTTTTGCTTTGAGAAACCTCAAAGTATTATTAACATTAATACAAATTTGATGCACTGTTTAATACTCGAAACAAGAATGAAACAATGTTTAATATTACCACAAACGACATTAAAATTACAGATAGACAGTGTCTATGATCAATTGTTGGACAATATTTTTGTTTACTGACTGGTGATTATTTACAAACATTACTATGATTCAAACATGGCGGCTACTATCAGCTATTACAAAAGAGTCTTTCACAATTGTTTTCTGGAAGGCAAAAATGTATTATAACACATCCGCATTGTACATCAACTGAACGTGCACTTCCAGTGGTTGCCCCAACTCTAAACCAACATTTCAAAGTTGGGATGGCTTATCAGCTACCTTGAGTCGTCTTGCTTCATTTTGGCCTGTCTCTTTAAAATGGTGGCTGGCCCCGCCCTCTTGTAAAGCGTCCCCCTCGTCCTCGGGCTGGGAGAGAAAGGAGGAAAAAAACAAACCTTCCTGATGAGTGAACGATCTAGCACAGTATTTGCGACTCACTGGATCCTACAAATGTCTTAAAGACTTTTTCTCTAATAGACAAAGTGCACAGTCAGGATAGTAAGTTAGTACTAACAGGCATGCATATTTTCCTCGGATCAGCTGATTTCCTCATTTTTCACTTCACACTTATGCCATTGAAAATTGAAAAAACATTGTACAAAGTCTTGTTAACCCCTTGAGTACGGTATTTTTTCGGGAGAGGTCGGGGTGCCACGGCGGCTCTGGCAGCCAAGCGAACCGCTACAATGTGTTTGTGCAGTCAAGCGTAACCTATACACAATAATCCGCTGCACAAACAGCGGCCAATGGCGTCATCCGGCCTGGTGGCACCGTTTTTTTTGCGCATATTTGCGTCATCCGTACGCAAGGGGTTAAGATTGGAATTTCCTTTTTTTTTTTGTTAAATCCAAGTTGCATGCCTGTACTAAGAGCCCTGGAATTTCACAGATCGGTGCTATTTTTGTCAATTCAGGACTTTCTCATGTGCAATCGCATACACTCTGATCTACATTTTGATACTCTGGTTAGGGAAGACATCCTTATTAATCAAGAGGGTATTGTAGGTGGTACCTCTGTTTTTGCATCAGGCCCTTGAATGGAAATTCCAACTTTGGGATTCCTAAGATTTCATATACACTCACTTCCTTGGCCCGCACCCCTAAGGAAGGACCTCTGTATGAACCGACCGCGGCTCCGGATGGCCGTGCCTCCGCGGGACTGCTGGGGGCGCTGTTGGGACTGGCTGGAGTCATGCCACACGATGGGTGTGGGCTTGGCTCGTTCGCCTTGGCCTTTGAAGACGAGACGGAAAGTGGAATTCATTAGTAATATACAATATCAAGGCAAAATAATGACCCCCCAAAAAAGGAAGGATGGTCCTATTTCAATTCCAAATCTGAGTTTAGTATGGATGACTACACGCGATGACGTCAAGGCCAACGGCAGCAGGGGGAGAACTTGGAGTAAGCACGAAATTTGAATATTTAATTATCATCTTTCTCTCGTCAGTTAATTAATAATGATGGATAGAAAATGACAATATTTAGCACGAATTTGGTTTCTTGTAATTCATAATCAAGATACTAATCTTTTTTAGATAATGAAACTTTGGTTATAGTAGGTCTTTAAACATTCATTGCTGCAAGACTTCCACTGATAGGGTTTCTTGGTCCATGGTCCATGGTCTGACCGCTACAAACGAGAAACCTTTGACAAGCCGACTGGGCTTTAATGAGCTCCAAGCTCCAGTTTGACCTCATAATTATTCAGTCATTCAAGCCGTCTGGTTCCTATCTTCAGTGGTAATACCACATCTGGACAATACAAAAACACTACCAAGACGTTCACGAGTTTGAGTGTACAAAATTGAACGTGTACAAGTATTCCAACACAAGGTTACCCCCCATACCGGATTCTGTGCTCCCGCTCTGCTCTGCTCTGTCTCCTGCCCCCTCTGTGCTGGGAACAGCGCTGGAGGATTCCTCTCCTTGTTGACCACTGTGAAGAAATCAGGTGCGAGTCATTTTGAGCTCATAGCTTCATGACCATCCATCACTGATGGAGTATAACGGCTGCAAATTATGATTTTACAATGCTAATTCAACTACCGATAGAAAAAAATCATTTCGTTTCCAACAAGATTTAAAGTTCCTTGAAAAATTAAGCCCTTTATTATAATCTCAAATTTTCTGTTTGTCTAGGTTTTTTTTTCTTCCACACATTTTTAATACAAAAATGGGAACACGGGGTATAAATAAACAGTAAATTCTTGAAGTTGGCAGAAGAAAAAATGACAAAATAAAATCACGTGAACAAATTTAAAAAGTGGGACAACGGATGAAAATTGCACGAGAAAAATCAATCGGTTATCATGGAACTTGTACCACCTGTGTCTATAGGTCTGATCATTTCTCTGGAATCTGTTGAAGAATTATCCTCTATTTAGATCTGGGCCCAGGAAAACCGTAAGGGTGGTAACGTTGGCAATTCAAAATGACACCAACCCAATCACCTTTTAGCCTTTGTATTGGGGGATTTAAAAAAAATCATTTAAAAGCTGAAATACTTCCTGACGACGGAATATTTATTGAACATTAAATCCAGATTCCAGCTTTGTAAGTGTTTTAAAACCCCATAAATGTGTAGCTGGTGACATATCTGAGTATGTAGAATAATAAAACCAAATCCATGAGATGGAAAACGATTTGGAACAAACCTCTGCGATTCAGTAGCTGCTGTGGCTTGTTCCTCGGGTGGGGTAGGAGAGGACTGCGGCACCTCGCTGGGCAGGGTGTCGGGCTCGTCTTGTTCCCCAGCTACCTGCTGCTGTTGGGTAACTTCGCTCGTTGCTGGCACAGAGCGGGACGTGTCCTGGCTGCTCGGGGAAGACTCCTGAGCCTGGCTCGAAGGACTTGCCGTCAGAATCGTTGCTGAGAATGACCACAAAATGACAAATCAACTTGGTAATTAAATCTCTTTAATTTTTTTTTTGAAAAGTAGAGAATATTACAGAAATACAGATAAGAAAATAATACAGCATTCTAGAGATAGTATTTTACCCCGGGTTTTCAGGATTATAATTCCGCTCATTCCGCATCAAATTATATTATAAAAAATAGAGGGCGCAAGTATGACATCACGCAGCTCGCCGAGCCATTTTTAAAGTGGCCAAACAACGTGTTACTGAATGGTACATCCAGGTATTGTTCATTCTACATGCTCGCTTTGAACCTATTCTTTGCATGCTATGAATGGGTCTAGCGTGCGAAGCCAGCCGCTTTACCAGTGCACACGAGATAGCGCGACTATGTCGTTTCGTCAACTCCTAATGGAGAATTCACAAAACCAAAAGCACTTCTCTATTTTAAATGATCAGTCTGTCGTGCTTCAAAAGTCCTTCCTCTCGCAGGTATAAATCATTTGGATTTGCTTCAAAGCTTTGCGATGACTTGGGAATTTGTTTTGCAGTTTGACGGAAAAAAAAGTTCCTGTACCTGGTGCGTGGGTCTGAAGGGGCGTGGTAGGCACGCTCCGCCCTCCATCTTCATCTCCTCCTAGAAGGTTGATGCGGGTGTCATCAAGACCTAAATCTGGAGAACGAGATGCATAATTGTTAGGATCTGTACGGCTCGTCGTCTAAAACCACCAACAATTTTGGGTGAAAAGCCCCCACCCTCCCCCCCCCCCCCCCAAATGCTTTTACCAATAGTAGGCAGTTGGGCACTCATCCCCGTGACATCCCCGTGACCTCCCCATACTATTCGAGCCAGCCGCCACTCTTTGATATGCCACCACTCAATGAGCCCAACATTCATCTGTAAATCTATCCCTGGACACAATGGAGAGGACACTCTTGTTTGCAGAACGTGAACAGCCTACCTCCTTGTGTAGCTAGCTGTGCCAGGGCGGGAGCCATAGAGCGAGACGGTTCAGAGTCCGATCCGCCGAAGTGGAACCGCCCCTGAAGCAATGGAGAGCTTAAAAACAAAACAAAAAGTAAGTCCATTTAAAAGAGATGATTTTAAAGATCCATCACGCCCAGACCACTTGCTAGATATCAGATATTCTGTCGGGAGTAAACTTAGGATACTATCTGGGGTTTTTCAAGGGGGGAGTCAAGTTGGTCTCACCAACTGAAAATTAGGACAAACATATATGTGGCCAACCCCACCACCTCTGTTGTAACCCTTTACCGAGAGTGGCTTTTTGTCTTGTATTGGGCGACTTCCATAAAAACAAGAAACATCTTTTAAAGAAAGAAAAAAATAGTTTCTTAGTGTTTTAACCCCTTGCGTACCGATGACGCCATAGGGCGCAAAAAAACAGTGTCACCAGGCCGGATGACGCCACTGGCCGCTGTTTGTGCAGTTTCAATCCATTGCTGGATTATTGTGTATGCCATGCTTGACTGCACAAACACATTGTAGCGGTTGGATTTGGCTGCCAGAACCGCTGCAACACCCCAACGTCTCCCGTAAAATACCGTGCTAAAAACAATATGTGAGGGGGGGGGGGGGGGGGGGGAGAAGTAACAAGGGCTGGAGCATGAGAGATACACTTTAATAAAAAATCTCAGCAGAACTTGTACTTCCTTTTTGTTTTAGGCCGTTCTCTGTTTGGCGGATTGTAACTCTTAATATCTCAATTTTAATGTTTTTCAAATCTGTTTCCATTTTAAGACAACAAGTACAGTGGGAACGCTACTGTTTAAAAAAAAAAAAAAATTAATATAAAATTAAATTTTATGATACACAACATCTCTTTAAACACCGAGCAAAAGCTTCTCACTTGATTGCTTCTGCAAAGCCATCTGTCCTCCGTGGGACAAAGAGGGTAGGTGTGCTCGGCACTTGACAATCATCGCCGATATCTTCAAAGGGCGCTCCCGCTCCTACAAACATAGGGGCTCTGCCCAAGGAGGCCAGTCGCTGTCTGGGTACAGTAACATGCTGTGTAGAGGAAGACGTTATAACATAGGCAAATTCAAGGTATGATAATGGTATGATATGATATTTTGAACCTCCTCGGTTATTGGGACATTTGATACGTCCTCGGTTTAATCATGGGGACATTGTGTTAATCCTCTGTCTGAACACGTACCTGGAATGGTACTCTCTCTATTTGCGTCTCCTGTCCCTGGGATGTTGGCACCTGGTCTCCGGGGGGATCCACTCTCAGTTCCGGCAAGCGGAGGGGCTGGTGCTCTTCCATTGGTTGCGCTTGCTCCTGCTGGTCGCTGGACCCCACCTCCATTTCATTCTCCGCCCCTTCCGTCTCATCGTCCTCTGTACATCACAGAAAAAGTTCTTCAGTTCTTCTTGAACCGTCTGAATTTTACCCAAGGATCATTCGGTTACAGTTGTCCCATCCCATTTCGAAATCTAATGGTTCTTTCATTGTCTTTTTCTGGACCTCTATTTGGAAAATGCAACACAAGATACATTCTGATGATTCTATCGGTTTAATGTGTATTCATAAATGCCTCAGCGAGTTTCACTATCCCTATTGGTCGAGAGCCTGTCACGTGGGTGTGTTTAAACGGTTGTTTAAACACGGCTGGAAGTTGTTTAAAAACGGCGCGTCATAACCAGCTGTTCTCAGCTGATACGCAACAGGGAGTGCGTAGTAGGTGCGCGCACAAGATGTACTGAACTTCATAATGTAAGACAACCATGGGCGACAATCACGTTTTGAAGGGTGGGGGACACAATATCAAATGTCCCCCTATGTTTTTCAACTTGTGTAGGATCTCATATAGGGCCCTATATGTACTGTAGCAGAAAAGTGTAAAAACTTAGCAGAAAGTGTGCTGACTGGGCGGAGCGTAGCGCTCAGCAATATCTACAGGGCTAGTGCGTGCTTTCTGGACAGCGCGTACCCTCACTCGTGCCCATTGGGCGCTGGGCACGAGTGAAGCGCGTACCGGGCGCGGGCGATGCAACCTTGCGGGCGATGCAAGCTTGCCAGCGAGCTGTGAAGACATACAATGTCAGTTTTGGCTGGTCTCACTGTGTGCGTGTTTGGATAGCTACATGTATACGGTGTACATGTATGTTGCATTGGGCTGTGTATTGAGCCCCACCCCCCCCACCCCCACAAAAAAAAAATAAATACAAAAATCTGGACAAAAAAATGTAATAATTTGGTCCTGAAAAACTAGGAAACAAAATTCAGTTTCCCCCAACCTTAGCCTCAGCCCCCTCTAAACAGAACCTGGCTACGCTATTCTTTGTGCACACACAATCTCTGTACTATTAATCCGAGCTCTTGCAAACCCAACGACCCATAAATCTATCAAAGTCCACTGGCGGGTTTTGCTTGCTTCCCATTATTTTAATACCGATGCATTCTTAATTTCCCTGACATTTCGCACGATCCGCGTCACACACGCAACCTTGGGCCCTCACCGCTGATTTCGACCACCTCGTCGTCATCCATGACCTGGTCGTCTCCGTTGACTCCCCCATCATCTTCCGGCTCCTCCATGGAAACCGCATCCTCCCCTTCGTCCTCATCTTCCATCTCTTCATCAATGTCGTCCTCGTCTTCCTCTTCTCCTTCCTGTGGAAATCAAAGCGGCTCTTAAACGAGTCTCTCAAAAGGTCTACATGGAGACGATGTGGATGATGGGTGGATGCGGTCTCCATGGATACAATGAAGACCACATCCACGCTATCAATCCCATTTTTCCATTTTCTCATAAATGTTCTGTTGCCCATCCCAGGGATACCAAGGTTATGGTAAAAGGAGTACCTAAACAAAAGTCTGAGACGACGATGTTCCATTTCCCCCTCTACAGGGTAATTGTCCCCACCAAACCCATATTTCATCTCCCTTCAACTGGGTATGTCCCCACTCATTTCATAGTCTATCCCCCTTTCCACTGGGTACACATACCCACTCACACAAGAGTAAATACCGGCAATCGCGGACTCCCTATTGTCCTGCTTTTGTTTGTACTTTAACTTTTTCGGAAGGCCTCCCATATGTTTTGTACACGAATTCTAATCATGGATGTTCAGTCAATCGTGGACCCTTTGTCTATGCCCTAACCCTTTTGTCCCTAGTCCACGATTGCCGGTATTTACATACTCACACTATCCCCCTTTTACTGGGTACTTTTACCCACTTAACCCATATTCTATCCCCTTTTACTGGGTACCCGTTCCCTCTTACCCCACATTCTATCCCCCCTCTACTGGGTACTCATCCCCACTTACCCCATACACTATTTCCCCCTCTACTGGGTACTCATAGTCGTCCTCTTCAAAGTCTTCTGCCTCCCCATCTTCATCCTCGTCTCCAACATCCTGATTGTCACCTTGAGATTGCTCCTCTTCAGGGAAGTCATCCTGAGACAGCGAATACTTGTTAGGATCATTCATGGGCCATACCTTAAGCTGGGGTCAGTGTATTGTTCATGACTGATTGTTTTTGTTGCATTGCCAGATCTGCCATTGCTGTGTTTTGATTGTGTAATATGTGTAGTTTTGTAACAATAAATATTCTTTTTGAACAATTTATGTTGCAATACTTGCAAGGGTAAATCAGGTGACCATACAGACTTCCAATAAGCCAGTTCGGTATCTCAAAGGTCAAAGGTCATTCGGGATAAAATTGCTGACGCAATGTCACGGCATGTTATGCGAACACGCATTCTGATTGAATTTAACACGTGCGCGTTGTGCGACCACCTTTTGCGTTCACACGCGCGCATTAGGTCACGCGGGTCATTCGGGATAAAATGTCATCGTGCATATGCGCAGTTGAAATACCAAACTGGCTTATTCTCAGAGTGAACAAAGAAAACTGACAAGAGTGGGACTTAAACCTATGAGCCTTGCTTTTACTGACACTCTACAAACTATGCAACACTAGTCAGAAGCCATCAACCCATCATGCCGTATAGCCAGGGATCACGCCCCAACTTGACCATACGACATACAGGCGGGAGAGTGGTGATCACTCAATGAGGATCTAACTTTATCTTACAATCTAAAACAAAGAAGGGAAAACTTTCATTTGTAACAATTTGAAAAAAGACAAAGCAGTTTTAGTTCTATTTTCAATTTTTTTGGCTGTAAAAATGTTTTTAATTCATAATGCACACAGGGATACATAATACCATTGATAATAAAACATTTGGATGCTGAGGGTCTAGTCAAAACTATACTCACTTCATCGCTATCGACAACGATGACCACATCATCGTCGTCATCTTCATCTTCTTCCTCCTCCTCCTGCCCCTCCCCTTCAGGCTGGGCATCAAGCCCCACCTCTGCAGCCTCCCTCTCGATCTCCCCCCTTGGGGGCGGAGCTTCTTCCTCCGACCTCTCTCCAGCAGAGGGGGCTCGGGTCAAACCCTCACCGTCTACTCGAGCCTGGGTCTCCTCTTCCTCACCAATAGTGGGTGCTGTTGTGCCAGTGCCTGCCTCATCCTCGCCAGCGAAGGGTGAAGTTGATTGGGTCATGGTTGCCATGGTGGTGGAGGTGGTGGTGTCGGCTGGCGGCGTCTGGGAGACGGCGAAGGGGGAGGATCCTTGGTCTGGCTCCTCAACTACCTGCTGCTCAGAGAAGTAAAGAACTTTATCATTGACCAAAGCTGCCTCCTGGGTATCAACAATAATGCACAGCCAACAAGAAAATATCTTAGGGGGCACTGCTTAACCCATGGTCGGGCCAGGCCATTGAAAAGCCCAGCCACGCCCGGGCCTTCTGGCTTTTAGTCTTGCTTTTGTGAGCCACAAATCACCCAACAATAGAACATCTACTAGTCGATAAAGCCTGGCCACTGCTAGGCTAGGCCAGGCTGTGGCCCCTCCCACACTAATCTGTAGTGATTGCTTTTGTTGTCATTCCATTCACGGGCCGGAGATCAAGTCTGGGCGAACAATGGGAGCTGGCTGGACTACAGCAATAGTGGGAAGTTTATTGTGTACAACCAGAAAATTATAGAAGCCCAAAGGCCCGGGCGATCCCGAGGCTTGGCCAGGCTTTTCAACAGCCTGGCCCGACCTTGGGTTAGGCAGTGCTCCCTTACACATTATATTGTGAACACTGACCAATCAAAGAATTAGGCCCGAAGTCCATTTAGGGCCGGTCTGCATACCGGCTCCCGGTATCAGACCGGTTTAAACCGCGGCTGGTATTACACTCCTCCCCGGACGGTACAAGTATACTTGATCGTTGGCATTTCAAAGCCACCTTAATTAATAGACTTGCGGTTGAGCTTGGCTAGCCTGCTGCCTGATGGCCCTGCAGAGTGTTTACAATGGGGAGTTTATTGACTGATGTAGGTGATTACTGAAGTGTGAATACTGGGTGGTCCGATCTGTCCAGCGGCAAACTCTTTGAAACTGAGCAAACGTTTAGGGCCTTTGTTAACCCGTGGAAGATTATTATCGGATTAAAGTTACCCCATTGTCTGCATTTAGAAGCAGTTCACCAGCCCAGGAACTGGACACAATGGACTCCCAAACAGGGCCAGCCTTCCAGTAGAGGCTCGGACGGTATCCAACCCGGTTTGAGAGGATTAAAATGAACCGGTTTGCGTACCGGGAGACGGTACAAATACCGGCCCTATTTGGACTTGGGGCCTTACTGGTTGCGGCGTGACTCTCTGCCGTTTCTCCAGGTGGGCGGCCTCTTCTGCATGGAGCGTTTCCTCATTGTTGTCGCCCGATTCCTCTCGTTGGCGCTTGTTGCCAGGTTCCACCCGGCTGCCGCTAGAAGAACTCTGTTTCTGCATCTCAGCTGGTTCTGAAAATAGAATCGATGGGAAAGAGAATGAAGAGGACTGCGGGTCGGAGACACATGCGGCAAACACTTGACAAGCACGTCATACCGTATAAATGGGCGGCGCCAGGTTTTTTCCTAGAGGGGGAAAAGCACTCACCAGAAAGCAGCAAAGGGAGAAATCACCGGCCGTGGAAAAATCGAAAGGGAACGGGGGTGCTGGACATCACTCGACGCTTTGTTCAAGACCGCGATACCTTGGCCTATTGTATATAGCTGATCTTTAGGCCCCGTTCAGCAGGTTTCAAGTGTTTTAAATATACATTCAATTGAGTACGACATTGACTTGGACCCTCTTCTTTTTTATTTCTCCCTTTTTTAAAATTAATTTCCGGAGGGGAGGGGGGGGGGGGGGGGGGTGGGGGCAAGTGAAGCCCATGATCGTTACAACATACCCCACGTGTGTAAAATTGTCCAAGAACTCGTAATGGAAATAGGTCAGTGCGAGACTTTTCAGATGCGTGGTGGCAGCAGACATGCCGGTCCTTTTCCACTGTTCTCACCAGTCGTGCGCATGCTCAGAATGCGCGCATGCTCAGAACGCGCGCACGCTCAGAACTAGCAAAAAGGACCAGTACTGCCACCAGCATCTCCAAAGTCACCCATTGGACAAAACATGCAAACAAAGTGGAGAACTCAAAATAGGTGGGAAAACAAAAGAGACATGTATACTGTTTGTGACCGATTCTTAACTGATTTTGATTTAGCAGGAAAATTTCCTGAGCTCTACTTTGATTGCCCGTGGTCTTGCAGTGATGAAAACTTCTTACCGTCCAAATCTCCCTCGAATTCCTCGGCTGCGGGAGGGGATTCCTGCAGGATGTCTTCCGAAGTCTGCCTGACGGGTTCCACCACCTGTTCGACCACTGGTTCAGCCATGGGTTCGACCACTGGTTCGGCCACCGGTTCCGCAGTCAGTGTGACCCTGGGCTCGGCCCGCACCTCCTGGACGTTGTCCGCCCGCGGGACCTCCTGCTGCTGCTGCATGGATTCTGGCCTGTCATCTTGCTGTGGCACTTCCGCTCTGGGGTCTGGCGCCTGGTGCATGTAGTGTGCAGCGGGAGTGGGCGGAGCCTGCTGGGTGGGAGTCACCGCCTGGATTGGGGTGGTGGAGGCCACGGACAGGACGATCGGGGTCTCTACAGACAGCGGCTCCTGGACTGCTGTTGGGACAAAAACCAACAATATTTTCAGTGGACAGTGCATGAAAATATCTTCAGTCGCAGAGTACAAAAGTGATGAAACAGTACAATGTTTAAAACCAGATAAAACAATCTTCATATCAATTTGTTTTTAGATCACCCGATACAAGTCTAAAAGCCACTCTAGGTAAAGGGTTACAAGTAGGGCTGGCGATATTTTGAAATGCCAACCCTACCACCATGACGGTTTTCCTGGGCCCAGATCTAAATACAGGATAATTCTTGAACAGATTTCAGAGGAATGATCCCAATTTTCAGACCTACAGACCCAGATGGGGTAACTTCCACCGCTGGTGATATTAACTCGCCTCTTCCTAGTTAAAATTCATGTTTGCATGACTTGATATTAGCAAAGGGGGAAGGGGAACAACAACAAAAACAGCAAATTTCATGAAGAGATATCATGTTCATAGGTTTCTCCCACCTTGTTGCCTGTCTGTCTCCATGACGACTGTGCTAGCCTCGCTCTGGCTCTGGGGCATCACCGTTGCCATGGGCGTGGCCGAGGCGCTGGCCAGGGTGCTGGTGACCGGGGTGACGGCGATGGGGCGGATGCTGGCAGTTATTCGCTGGCCTGATGGTATGGAGGATTTGGAGACGGTCGGCGCCGGAGATGAGATGGGCTTGATGTTGGCCGTGGGAGGTGGTTCTTCACTCCTGGTACTGCGGGGGAAGGGAGTAAGTTATTTTGCATTCCATTTTCCAGATTCTACCCAGATTCTGCCCAGATTCTTCCCACACAAAATAATGCACAGAAAATGTAAAATGGAAACCCACTCCCCCCCCCCAAAAAAAAAATGACCTAGTTTTATCAAATTTCTTTTTTGCAAAAGTCTGAAATGTTCAGTTTTGAACATTCCATAGAGTTGAAAATGTAAAAAGAAAAACAACAATAACAGTCTCCCATTTAAATTATTATTTTTCTTGAAAGTCATTTTTCAAGAAAATCTGAACCATTTTCATATTTCACTTCACTGAACTTTCCGGGCTACAATCACATCAAGCTTGGCTATTTTGCAATTTTTCAGCACAGCCGTGTGGAGTGGCAGAGCTCTGTTGATAATGTTCATCCTGAACGAAAATGCCCTCACACCCAAATTAAATTATTGTTCCGACTCATTTTGAACCGACATCCTGATACACATGTGTGGAATCTGAAAGTCAACCGTACATGAAGTATATGGTACTGAAGAGGTTGATGGTACGAAAGTTGCACTGACCTGGGCCGTTCAGACCCCATGGGCTGTTGAGGGGCTAGATGCTTGATCTGTAGTTGCTTCTGCTGTTCTTCAACTTGCTTTTCCAGTTCATGAACCTGTCAAATAAGAGAGAAACATGACCTATATTCCATGACGTTTACTCTTTCATATGGTGCAAAAAGTCGTAACTGCTCAAAAAAATAAATAGCAACCTTTATGACCGTTTTTTTCTTCTGGCCCACTTTATCAAACAGGAAACTTGCTTGATACATCAACAAATGGCACTCCATACACACAGCTGTACCGGGAATGTTGGATCAAGTTTTCTCAAAATGTTATAATGGTGAAAGATCTGAAAAAAAGCTCTTTCTGTTGGTGTAAGGGTCATGTATGAACGGCAAAAAACACCACCAGTACAGGTTTTTGAAACAGGTTGGCGAATATATCTGTTTGGATGCTCTGGTGTGTGGTTTCCTTGTCAAGTAAACTCGACATTAAAAAGAAACGGTTAATGACAAACCATAACCTCACCTAAAGCTACAAAATACTACTAGTAGTAAACTGTAGTACTCCTAGGGAGCACTGCCTAACCCATGGTCGGGCCAGGCCGTTGAAATGCCTGGCCAAGCCCGGATCTGCTGGCTTTTAGTCTTGCTACTGTGAGCCACAAATCACCTAACAATAGAGCATCTACTAGTGATTGCTTTTGTTGTCATTCCATTCACGGGCCAGAGATCAAGTCTGGGTGAACAATGGGAGCTGGCTGGACTCCAGCATTAATGGGCAGTTTATTGTGTACAACCAGGGGATTTTAGAAGCCCGAATGCCCGGGCGTTCCCGGGGCTTGGCCAGGCTTTTTAACGGCCTAGCCTGACCATGGGTTAAGCAGTGCTCCCTTACTACACAGGCATATGACAAATTGTGTATATTTGTGTAGTATTTTGTAGTATAGTGTACTTTACCCCAAATGAATGTCAAGGAGGTTTGGGTTAAAACTTTCCAAACGAGAGTTACTTAGAGGGGTGCGAGGGGGATGTTTTGATATCATGAATGTCGTAGCAAACTGTGCATTACCCTGGTCTGAAGCTCGTTCTTCTGCTGCAGCTGTTTCTGTTGTTCCTCCTTCTGGATCGTTTCAAGCTTCTCCTGAAAATGTTTCAAAAATATCACAGGAAAAAAGAACTGAGGCAATTTTTCAGGACGACTTCATTCATGGTGGGAATGGACCCCCGGTTCACTCATTCGTAAGGAACATAACGGAACGTTTTTAACCTCTTATTGGAGCTCTATCTTGTCAGTTTCTGGTCACCTCTTGTACTGTAAGGAAGATGTAATCACTAACCCGCTTCTCCTTGGCCTGCTTGAGATCCTTCTCAAGCTGCTCGACCTTCTCCTGCAACTGCTTCTTGTCAGCCTCCATCTTGCCCTCGCTCTGCGTCTGCAGGGACTCCATGGCAGCGAGTTCCCCCTTCAGCTCGTCCACCGCGGTCTGCAGTTTGGTCTTATCCTCGTTTGCCCTGCTGCGCTCCGCTGATAACAGAAAGTGTCCACACAGAATAATGCTTAGTCGTGAAACCAGGGAGTACATCTTTATTTAAACAGGCAGTAGTGTTAGCGATACCACTGTTTTCCGCTGAGGTACCACATTCGGTGTTTAGCATCGGGCTTTTGATTGGATATACTAACACCGTGAACAAGTAACAATAGATTTAGTGGCAAGTAACAATGGATGTTCATTGTTAGTGCGCTGTTTTTCTTTTGTTAGATGTTCATAGTGTAACTCTTTGAATGGCTGAATGACGGTTTAATATAAATCATGTTTTCCTGAATTCATTGTCAGGGTTTCTGGAAGTGCTTTCACAACCAGCCAGGGTAGAGCTCTGTGTAGGAGTGCCGGTGACGTCTAATGCTAGAGGTGATCAGAATGCTTCCATTTCAGTGCACAAGTTGGGAAGAAAATTCAACATACCGAGGTAAACTGAGGTGGGACTCGAACCTACAACCTCTGCACTGTGGCATTCCGAGTTACAAGCAAAAACAAACAAATTTCACTAGGAAGTCAATTTCAGGATTTAAAATTTTCTACAGCCAAAGAAAACCACATATCATATCCCAAAGTAATCTACCCAATTTATATTATTTTTTTTTCGCAGTACGAGTATCGTTCACACAGTTCACCGACTTTTGAGATCCATTTACACAAAACATGAGGGCACGGCTTACTGTTGACTTGAGCCAATTTCTGTCTCATGCTCTGCAGAAGCTTCCTGTTCTTTTCGTCTCTCTCGTCTTTCTCAGTTAGTTGTGTCTGTGGGCGAGAGTCAAGGAAACAGAAAGGAAAAGCAAACATTAAAAATTGCTTCGGACACCTTTCAAATTTTACATTTTTTTTAAATAGGTTTTTTTAATGGAAATTTCTTTGTTCCCGGTGCGACGTAAGGCAACAACAAAATCTCTCCAACTATTCCAGTCTTTTGCAGCACTGACTGCTGTCGACCATGTCAGATCCATTTCCTGATCTTAACAGGGGATAAAATTTCAATAGATACCGAAGAAATTATCCCCATAATCCCAATCAACACATTTTACCAACATCCACTGCAGCAGATTCCCTCTGCCAATGCAGTCCAAGAGTATTTTCTTCTTAACCCCTTGCGTACGGATGACGCCATATGGCGCAAAAAAGTAACAGTGCCACCAGGCCGGATGACGCCATTGGCCGCTGTTTGTGCAGTTTCAATCCATTGTTGGATTAAACAGTGCCACCAGGCCGGATGACGCCATTGGCCGCTGTTTGTGCAGTTTCAATCCATTGTTGGATTCAACAGTGCCACCAGGCCGGATGACACCATTGGCGGCTGTTTATGCAGTTTCAATCCATTGTTGGATTGAACAGTGCCACCAGGCAGGATGACGCCATTGGCCGCTGTTTGTGCAGTTTCAATCCATTGTTGGATTATTGTGTATATGTTACGCTTGACTGCACAAACACATTTTAGCGGTTCGCTTGGCTGCCAGAGCCGCCGTGGCACCCCGACGTCTCCCGTAAAATACCGTACTTATGGGGTTAACAGATATGTGCACTTTTCTAAGTTGACAAAATGAAATGATTACCTTCGTTTTTTCTTCAGCTTCTTTCAGTGACTTGTTTTCCTGGAGAGAGAAAACAAAAGAAAATCAGTATTTCTTAATTGACATCTGTCAAAATAAGAAAAATTTAAAGTTCCTGCAGCATATTCCCGGTTGTTTCGAAGCTGCTCTTTGCTACGGGTGATCATGCACATACTCTGGCTTTTGGAACAGTCTCATCCAGGAAATGTACATGTTTGTATCTCGGTCAGTCTTCGGTAGTAATTTTATGAGCTGCCTGGCAACGAGTCCTCTTCATGGTGTACCCGAGAACCTAACTTGTCAGTCAGTCACTTTCTGTTTTTTGTATAGCCTTGTTTTGTTTTTCTTTGATTTATTCTCGTTAAGCACCAGTGATGTAGTCGAGACCATGCACAAGACCAGCTTGTTACAGGCACAAGTAACAGGTATAAACCATGACAAAGGAATGCTTTTGTTACAGTTCATTTGAATAGCTTAAGACTTGAATTAAGACTGCTGGTCTTGTGATGGTGATGGTCTTGGTCTTGGTCTTGCAGGGTCTTGTGATGGTCTCGACTACATCACTGTTAATAAAGGTAGTGTACACGATTGGTAATCCTCTAAAAGGAATTTTTACTGAATTATTGCTAGACTGTAAGTTAGTAGTAGTCTCAATCAACATGTAAAATTATGGCACCAGGTGTGCTGTCGTTGTCAAGAAAAGTGGACATATATATCGTTTTCTAACGATTTCCAGCTGGTAATCAATGGAAATCTGCCCTGTAGCCTTTAGTCAAGGCGCGCGTGGCTACCCGGACGAGTGGCGCGCCCCGGACATGTTGGCATTGATGGCGTGTCACGTGTCCAGGTAGCCACGCGCGTCTTGACTAAAGGCTATCATCCGCCCGACGGTTGAAAACGAGCGCCGTTTTTCTCTCGTTTTTTCCGCCATTTAACAACGCAAAACTTTGAACAGGTCAGTGGAACGATATTTCCTATAAAATACTAATCCCCAAATCCACCCATTCCTGAAAATTGCAACAATGACCAATCATGTACACTGCCTTTAAGCACCCTTCGTGTAAGAATGCTCTATAAATGCTAGTTATTATTATTATTATTAAGAACATTTATTTATTCACCACATTAAACGGTGGAAGAACCACCAGTTATTAAGAACATAACACACTTTTCTCACCTATTTTGCATTAAACTTTTCTGACAGTCTTGAACTTAACCCTTGCATATGGATGATGCCATATGGTGTCAAACAAAAAAGTGTCACCAGGCCGGATGACGCCATTGGCCGCCATGTGTGCAGTTTCAATCTATTGTTGGATTATTGTTTTATGTCATGCTTGACTGCACAAACACATTGTAGCGGTTCAATTTGGCTGCCAGAACCGCTGCAACACCGCGACGTCTCCCGTAAAATACCGTGCCCAAGGGGTTAAAGGTAAATACAATTCAACAGGTAAATACAATTCTAAGTATTAAAGAAGAATGCATGTTTGTTTTCGCAGATTTCTATGTTAATGACCGTTTATAGATATCAGAGAATGCATGGTTGTTTTCGCAGATTTCTATGTTAATGACCGTTTATAGATCTCAGAGAATGCATGGTTGTTTTCTCAGATTTCTATGTTAATGACCATTTATAGATCTCAAAGAATGCATGGTTGTTTTCTCAGATTTCTATGTTAATGACCGTTTATAGATATCAGAGAATGCATGGTTGTTTTCGCAGATTTCTATGTTAATGACCGTTTATAGATATCAAAGAATGCATGATTGTTTTCGCAGACTTCTATGTTGGACACCTATACTTATAACTATCACAGCCTATCAAAAACTCTAAACACCAACTCTCACAGCTTGTATGTGTTTTAATCGGTCACTCGATAGGTTTTGATATGTAGGGTAGCTGGCTCCATTTTGGCCTTGAGAACAGGAGGGTTAATGAGCGTTTTAGGAAAGTCAAATTTCTCTGTTGATCATCCCTTAAGTATGCTGACCTCGTTCAGTCCAGCCACGGCCTCCTCCATCTCTTTGATCTTGGCTTCCATCTCGGCGCTGGGCTGACTCTGCTGTTCCTTCTCCGCATCCACCTTGGCCTGAAGCTCCTCAAATTGTGACTTGTAGCGCCGTCCAATCTTCTTCACCTGGTGGGAGATTTAGAATGAGAATAGACTGATCGATTAAAGCCCAACCCCTTTACGTATGGACTAATAACAGCGGCGGTCGCACACGTCCTATTGTTCCCTCTTTTGCTTGTACTTTTTCGGAAGGCTCTCATAGGTTTTGTACACGATCTCAATCGCGGACGTTCGCTGGGAATCGCGGACGATATTGTTCTCTTTTGTTCTCAGGAATTTTTCGTCCGCGGTTTGAATACCCCAAGACGTTCACATTGGACTTGTCAGCAGAGTTGTACTCGAGTACCTGCAAGTCCTTTCACAAGTCCTTTCGCAAGTCCAGTCAGAAGCCCTTTCATAAAGCCGGTCACAAGTAACTGGATGAACAATGACAAAGGAATGCCTTTGTCAAAGCTCATTTGAATAGCTTGTGATTGGGATTAGGACTGGAGGGCTTGTGATGGACTTGTGATGGATTTGAATACATCTCTGCTTGTCAGACCACCCATGTCAGAAATAGTCAAGGCTGTGATTGGTAATTGGGGCAAATATAGAATTAACCCCAACACTCCTGAACCCTCCAATTTTATTACAATTTTTCCACACACCCGAGGGAGTTAGGGTTAAAGAAAACCAAAAGCCAACCAAAGGGCAGGATGTATGGACGAGTTGTAAATATGACCTGCTGTGTTTCATACCTGTTGAATTGTGTTCTTTTTCTCGTTGATGTCATTCTCCTTGGCGGTGTTATCGATTTTCAACGTGTTGATCTCCTCGCTACATTAATGAAACAACGCAGACAATAATCACTTCAAAAATAGTTCCTTGAATTAAATATTGCCACAATTAAACACAATTTTCTGTAAACAAAAATCATCTGATGACATCTCATGACAGTCGGTCAGTCGGTCAGGTCCCTTAGGAGAAGAAGATGAAGAAAATTAGAGTTTTTAGATGAGAGACGAAAACACCACGGCACGATTCTGGAGAAAACCCACACAATCAGGTAGGACCTGGAAACCCAATCAATGTCTGCCCCGGGTGGGATTCACACCATCCTGATAACCTGTTAAAAGAAAATCATAGAGCTCTCCATGTTTAAATATTACCCCTGCTTAGAAGTCCCGGAAATCTTTCTTCAGTCCCCATCAGTTCCTCAAAGAAAAAAAAAAAAAAAAAACCAACATAATTCTGGAATTATAAACTTACTTGAGTTTGCTCTGCTCCAGTTTCACTTCAGACCTGAAAAAAACAACCCAAAAAACACTGATTATAAAAGAGAAGAGCAAAAGCATATGGCCATCTGGGATTCCTGAATCAATTTGATCGGGTCCGAGTTACCGAGAAATCATTTAATGCAGAGTTAGGGTTTCATAAAAAAAGGATATTATTGGATTGGATTTTTTATTAGTAGCACAACACTGAATGTGAAATTATATACAAGCAAAACAGAAAAAAAAAAATTCTCTTTAAATTCTTTTTGATGAGAAAAAGAACCATCTGATAGATGAGTTTTTCCAGAATGACTTAATTCCAATAGACCTAAGATGTAACGACGTGATGGCTTTGTTTTCCTATAGGAGCCAGGTTAGGACGCCAGACAATCGTCCCGTAGAAAAGCGCACATGTAAACAAAGCGTGACGTCATTACGCCTCGGGTCTATTGGAAGTTGTAAATAACAGCAGGTAGTTTTGAGAGGAAAGTGGCAGACTGTCAGATAGAAGCACACATTCGGTTTGATGTCATTTGTATTCCATTCCACCAAACCTGCGGGAGAAACAACAGCCAGTTTAGGGCCTACTTACTGCATGTTGGCAAAGTCAGTAGTCATCCTGCTGATCTCATTCCTGGGGGGGGGGGGAAACAAAGTTATCAAGTTATCAAAACAGTTAGTATTAGACACACAGATACAAGATGCTTTAAATAGTGTAATTTGACGGTGACAAAATGTCACTAGTTCAGTGATACCTTAACCCAGTCAGATAACAGATTGCATTTTGGTTACTTTGTTCCAAAAGCCAGACGGCTTGAATAACTGAATAATAATGAGGTCAACACTGAAGGTTGGAGCCCAGTTGGCTTGTCAAAGATTTCCAGTTTGCAGCAGTCAGACCATGACAAAGAACCCGATCAGTTTCTTGAAGCCTTTGAAACAATTCACAGAAAGATTCTTCCCATGCGACACGACTATCGGAATAGACTGATGAATATTGACTTCTCATTGCTGAACAGCACTTGATTATTTGCAATATGGAGTCTGAGAAACCAGACCAAATACAAAAAAAAAATGAAAAAAAGAACACACCTAGATTTTGGCATTATATGACTTAACACCCGATAGACTGCTGTAAATGCACAGTTTACATACAGACATATAATCCAAGAGAGTCGTTATTCAGCAATAGAAAAGGTCAACAAAGATATCCAGTTAACTGGTGTCAAAGTAGGTTTTTGTTTTCTTACACTCTGGCCCCGAGTTCTCGGATCTAGTCAGTGTTTACTCACCTTGCGGTGGCCAGCTGTGCGTTCAGTCTTGACAGCTCAGCCCTGGAAATGAAAGAATCAAAGTTTTTCCTTATTGAGCATTTCAAACATACTGGGGTTTGTGATAAATTGTGTACAGTCGCTTGAGAGACAATATCCTGACAGCATGTGTGGCGTCCGCAAGGGAAATCGGACATATTCGCATGACCTATTTTTGCAATTTTTGATATGAAAATTGTCAAAAAAAATCACGATTTCTGTTTTTGTCAAAACACTGTAGTTTAAAGCATATTTAATTCAAAAAACCTGGTTTGCTTTTGTGTTGAGACCATTAAATGTGTACAATTTGACATTTTAGTCTGGCGTACTTCCGAAAAAAATCATGTAAACTACATATTATTTTCCATCCTCAATGCTGAATTTACGGCTCCATTAAAAAACTAAAAGATCACATAACAGTAATTTTTTTCAGCATTACAAAGCTTACATTATATAAATGAACTATTTTGGGCCAAACTGAGTTAGACACAGGAAGTTACTGCTAACACCATGGGCTATCATGTGTCTGTGATTTTTTTTTTTATTTTCTCAAAATCTTTTTAAGTGGACTTGGGCCCTTCTTTCAATCAGGTATTCATTTTACTATGGAATGGAAAAATCAATTTTCAAAATGTCCAACTTATGTCTGATTTCACTTGCTGGTGTCACAGATAATGACTTGTTGAGGAGAATCCGTCTTACTTGTGTCGGAGGTTTTCTTCTCGGAGATTGCCTATGGTCCTCTTGTTAGCATCTTTCTCAGCGCTGTAAGATTCAAAATCAAAAATAAAGAATCCCTGAAAAATTTATCTTGACAGGCAAGACATGAGAGAATGAAAGGTACTTTGAGGAAAATAAAATAAGTGTTCTTTTGGGGGGCATAAAGCATTATTTTGTGAGAATAAATATCTCAAGGAAACAAACTGGTATTTTGAGAGAATGAAATACAGCTGTGATCAGGTGAATCTAATTGGTCAACCGGCCCTGTTCTACATAAAAAAAATTGGGGGCTAACTATTTTTTTTCCAGCCAAACAGGGCCTTTTTTCAAATATTTGTTTGTTTAAATCTTAGCAATGTGTCAAATTTCCTTCGAAAATGATTTATTTTTTTCTTTATTAATTTTCTTAGGTGGAGGGCTGTATCCCTTTATTAATTTTGTTTTCTTGGGGGGCGGGGGGCTTCACAAAAGAATCTTCACTGTTGGCGAAGCTACTCGGCAAGTGGTGTAAATATTCATAAGATAGGTGTGCAGAAATTTACATTAATCTCTTCTGTTCCTCTGGGTCGGCCCGGTTGCACTGCTCAATCAGATGATTGGTCCGTTGCTTCCAGCGGGTCACCTCTATGGTCAGCCCGATTTTGTCCGCACTCAGGCCGTCCCGTTCGGCCGCCAGGTGCCGGTACTGCTCTTGTAGCGGCTGGATATCGACTTCCAGCTGGCCGACCTGACACACGCCAAGAAACAAATTTTAAAAGAAATAAAAATTAAAAATTGGACGGGGGTGAGATTTGAGGAAAATGTAAAGTCCACGAAACACTCGGAGGCATTTGCTTTGTATGGCATTGCTGAAAAAAACAATGCTTAAGAAAAACTGTATATTCTACCAAAAGATATTGTTCAAAATTCAGGTTGCAGAGGTTATTTTGAAATGATAAAAACAATTTCAGAAAAAAACACAAAAAAATCTTCCCACAAATCTGGGAGACATTCTCATCAAAAATCCTGAAATCAAAAACCAAAAAACTGGAGAAATCTCACTTCCGATAGGTAGGGTTGGCGACATTGTGAATTGCTAATCCTACCACCCTTACGGTTATCCCGGGCCCAGATCTAAATAGAGGATAATTCTTCAAGAGATTCCAGTGAAATTATCCCAATTTTCAGACCTACAGACCCAGGCGGGAGAACTTCCACCATCAGCAAGACCAACTCAACTCCCCCACCAAAAGTGTGTCAATTTCAAGGAAACTATCTCTTTTCAAGGATACTCGGGGGGGGGGGGGGGGGGGGGGGGGGGGGGGGCTATAAAAGCTACGAGTCGAGACAACATCCCACCTTAGCCTCCAGTTGATGCACCTGCTGATCCAGCCGTACTTTCTCCTCTCTCAGCATCCTGTTACTGTCCATCAAAGCATTCAGCGTCTCCACCTTCTTCAAGAGCTCCTGGTGTTTGGCCGTCGTCTGAGCCATCACCTGATGACCGACACGGTAAAGAGACTAGTTAAAGACCAGAGGGCCAATTTCACGGACCTTCGAGTACAAAAGATTGTCAGCTCTACAACTGTTTTCACCAAGAGTAACACATGTGTATATTGAACACCAGTAATGTAGACGAGACCATCACTAGACCCTGCAAGACCCTGCAAGACCCCGCAAGACCATCACAAGACCATCACAAGACCATCACAAGACCATCACAAGACCATCACAAGACCATCACAAGACCATCACAAGACCATCACAAGACCATCACAAGACCATCACAAGACCATCAGTCTTAATTCAAGTCTCAAGCTATTCAAATGAACTGTAATATAAGCATTCCTTTGTCATGGTTTATGCCTGTTACTTGTGCCTGTTACAAGATGGTCTTGTGATGGTCTCGACTACATCCCTGTTGAACACCAAATAAAGGGCCATCCAATTTTATTCTTTTTACAAGCGTACAAAAGAGTACTCTCTTTTTTCTGGAACGGGATCACTGTAGTATCATCTGATAAGTTCCTTACGGAACAACACTCAGATTAGGTCAGGGTTGAGAGGAGGACCCCCCTCGCCCCAGTACATACTGAGGATAAAAAGGAGTATTTCTCTGTTTGGTCTTCCAGGTGTTTTAAGCAATGCATAAACATTGTCATAGCCTCTCTGGGGCATCGTTGGTGGTCACTATTTTGGTCTCTGCCACTGTGCTAGTCTCACGCTAGCACCTGCACAAGGAACTGTGCGGAAACAAAGAAAGGCTGCTTTTCCATCTTTGAGAGCTCAAATGCAATGCCTTCAAATATGGGCCCCAAATTCTCCTGAGGACGTATTTTACATGGCGCTGATAGCGGCAGGAATTAGAACTATACAAGCTGTTGTGTGGGAGGAGTATTATTGTAGGTAGGTATTATTATTATTTTTAATATTTTTTAAAAAATTATTTTTTTATGCAAATCGCCCATCACAAGCCCTAGGGCACTCGAGGTGTGGGCTACAGAGGAATATGTGGAAGAACCAGCCCCCTCACACTGAAACAAGACAAGCTAATCTCTTCACAGTATGAATAGGGTCAGGATGGGTAACTAGTCCACTGCTAGGCATTAATAATGCCTCTGCCCATATTAAGCGTAGAAGTGCTATAGCCCAGGACTGGGCTCGAACCCACAACCTGCAGAATTACCCACAGACCTTGAATTCAATGTGCCAAACCACTAACTAGGCCACGGCACTTCCACATCATCATTTTTAATGTTTTTAATTCGTCAAGCAATCCACAAGGGAAACTGACTAGGTAAATTTGAATACATTTGAATAAATTTACCCTTTTACCCACTTCCTCCAGCGTACAGTGTGTACACTCGTGAAAATGATACCAGTTTAAGTAATAGATGCCCCTTAGTAAGTAATCGACTGACTGGTAAACTTCACTAGTCTGTTGGTTACATAACACTGGATAGTTTTGGCAACATCGATAATTTATTTTTTCTACATAAAAGAAAACGAATAGGCTTGATCTTTTAAAGACTGTTAGCATTAAACAGGCATGCAACTCTTCAATTTCCAAAAATGCGGAATATAAAATGCGATCGCGTAGTGCTAGCGTGAAGCTCTTACAACGTCGTGCAAACATGTACATGTAGGTATAGTGTCCGTATCCCGATGTATTGTATTGTATTCATTGACGCGAGAAAAAAATGCGGAACCAGACTATCAGTCTATAGTCGATTGAGGGCGCTATAGCGACTAGTTCATACAATGGCAAGACTATACATGTACGCGACAGAATGTGTACGGAGTCTGCGTCCTGCACCTTTCTATGTAATGTATGTATACAAAATACGGAGCCAGACGATGTGCGCTAGCAATTGGTCATGTTGGTGGACGATTCTGCGGTCGGCACGGTGGAAAACGAGCTGAAGCGCAGATTTTTTTTCACGGTCGGATTTTTTAAAAACACGGAAATCCGCGGATCCGCAGAAAAGTTTCATACCTGATTAAAGCAAAACAAAAAACAAACAACAAAACGACAGAGCTGTAATTGGGAAAGGAGGTTCATCTACCTGAGTCCTTTCTCTCTCTCCCGTCAGGTTGCGGTGGGCTTCCTCATACTGTCGCTCAAGGTGTTCACATTTCTGCTTCAGGCGAAGGCTCTCAGACTGTGCCAACTCGGAACGGGTCTCGGCTATTTCCTTCTCACGACGAAGGAATCTATGCGCGGACAAAATGTAGCGTTAATACAAACACACATGTAAAAAGTTCCCACAATTCCTTCAGACTGAAGACAAAAATCATCAGACCTGTTCTATGGAGGGAATTTCGAAAGTTGAATGGAACTCAATCAAGGCGTTAATTTATTCAAATTTTTGTTGTATTGGAATTGGCAATTTTACGGGCAGAAATAAATATTCAACATGGCTAGAAATAGGTGTTACTTTACATGTTGTATTGGCCAAGGAATGCCATGCTTAAAACAAGTACATGTACTCTCATTAGTGATGCCACTGAGTCTCTGAAGGTGCTGGTGTACGGGCCAATTTCATAAAGGTGCTTAAGCACAAAATTTGCTTAAGTACAAAAAAAAAACCTATGCTAGGTAAACAACAGCTGAATGGAGTTTTGGCCTTA
This sequence comes from Hippasteria phrygiana, assembly GCA_037893225.1. Lineage (NCBI taxonomy): Eukaryota > Metazoa > Echinodermata > Asteroidea > Valvatida > Goniasteridae > Hippasteria > Hippasteria phrygiana. Next base: position 1,384,615 of record JAZGUH010000027.1, on the reverse strand, counting down.
ACCCGATTTTAATAAGCAAGGTTTTTTGTGTTTAATCAAATTTTGTGCTAAGCAGCTCTATGAAATTGGCCCCTGGCTCCCATGACTATATTCTTGATTTGTGACTACGCACAGGTGGTTTTTGTCATAATTGACTACCTACGAAGTGATTGAATAACCCCTTGCGTACAGGTATTATATGGGGGGCGCCGGGGCGCTATGCCGGCTTGTGCAGCTAAGCAGAAGGAAACAAGAGGCTTGTGCAGCCAAGCATAACATACACAATACCCCAATAATGGATTGAAAATGCAGAGATTGGCATGTATAGACGTCAACCGGCCAGGTGACAATTTTCAATCCGCACATATATGCGTCAACCGGGCGCAAGATGTTAATGAATGAATTCCCCATTTTATTTTAATTTTTTCAATAAATTGGGAGTTTATTCAAAAGCCTGATGGAAAGCAGTGAATGAAGTACCTTGGTAAAAACAACGGTAACGCTAATATTACCGCCCTGTTTCATAAGGAAGTCCCCCCTTACACCTCTGCATTTGCGTAGTCTTAGTCTCACATGTTTGGACTTCATTTATGTGCACCTACACCATCCCAATGTTACAATAGTAATGGGACATTCAAAAGGCTTTTGAATGGCCCCTAATTTAGGGAAACCTAATAAACGACGGAAGCCTTACTTGATAACTTCGAGTAGCTGTTCCGCCGACTTGTTCTCATCGGGAACACGCAGGCTGCCATCAACAGACTCCCTCTGTCGCTGCGGGCTCTGCATCATGCGACCGCTCAACTTAAGAGTTGACAAAGTGAAGTTCAGAAATTTCAAGACCAAACGAAGAAAAAAAAAAACAATTTTGGGATTCTGCTTTATTCTGTATTTATATCTTAATTATCCCGGTTAGCCTGATCAGTGCCTTAGCACTGTTCTCCCTCAGGGCCCAGTTTGAATTGAGAGAAGACGACGAAGGAAATTTCAGTTTTAGTAGCGGGAGGAAAAACCCCAGAAAAAAAAAAAACTATTCTTAGGGAACACCCACGCAATCAGGTAGGGACTGAAAACCCAATCCACAAAGTGCACTTGGTGGGAATTGAACCAGGGTCACCAGAGGTGGAATATTATTTGCCGTCTGCAAAATAATACAAAATATGCATCAGTAAGGGAGAGTTCTGAACATTCATTGCAGCAAGACCTCCACTAATAGGGTTCTTTGTCCATGGTCTGACCACTGCAAACTAGAAATCTTTGACAAGCCGACTGGGCTTTAATCAGGGGCGAGATTGGCCAAAAATGAAAAATCCACGAAATCTAGTGTTTGTGGGTTGCCGAGGACCCCAGACCAACGTAGGGTCTGTGGTTTGTATTTGCCTAAAGGTACCACTTAAAATACCCTTTTTCTATTGGTCTATGTCCACTTTTACAGGTAAAAACACTTTTACAGGTAAAAACACCTTTAGGGTAACACCTCCGGAATTCCTGATTTCAAAAGAGATTCTTTAAAAAGTCTGAAATCTGTAAAAAATCCTGACAAAAAATCCTGAAATCAGGAAAAATCCTGACAAATCTCACCCCTGATTAATAAGCTCCAAGCTCCAGTTTTGACTTCGTGATTATTCAGTCATTCAAGCCACCTGGCTTCCCATTGATCAGCAAGGTTTCAGGTAAGGAATGCAGTGCCGCAAAGAAAACCGCGGTACCGCAATCAGCACTGCATCTAGACAATATGAAATGCTCCCTTATATAATATGCTCCCTTATATGTAGAATGCCATGGCCTAGTGATTACGATGGTAAGTGGGTTCGAACCCTGCCAAGAACATGGTGTTTGTGCCCTTTGGGAAAGACACTTACTACAATTTCCGCTCTCCACCCAGGAGTATAAATGGGTACCTGAGAGGGTCGAGGCCAATTGAGTGCTGATATCGGCTGCCGCGTGGTCCAGGGCCTGATGAACTGGGTAATAATTGTAAAGCGCTTTGAAATCGTTGATACAATGGAAAGCGCTATATAAGCATAACAATTATCATTATAAGGGCAACAGGAATGCTGCAACTTTGGCGACACTTTCAAACACTGCCAATGAAGTGTCTACCTCTTCTAGTTGTTGGTGCAGCAGCATGTTCTGCTGTGCGAGTTCCCGGCACGCTGTAGCTCGCTGCTCTAACTCGTTGGCCTGGATGCGCGTCTGTTCCTCCCATCCCGCCTGCATGAAACAAACCCAAAAGAAAATGCTAGAAACTGTAGCCGAATGATTGGGGGTGCTTGATTCTGGTGGTTCACGCATCAGGAATGCGGGTTCGAATCCGTCCATGGGGCCCAGTGGTTTGTGCCCATGTGAAGGTACTTTTTGTCGTTCTCGTTTCTCTCCACGGCCACCAAGGCATATTTATTTATTACATTTCTTTACCCAGGGTGTGCCCCAAACAGTTAGAAACTGGTTTCCATTGGGGCCCTGCATATTTTTAGTTAAAACTGAATATTTACACACGTACAAAATATTGAAACAAATACAAGAATATTTACACAAATAAATCCATTTGCAGTTAAATTTTCAACTCTCCGGTAGAAGCCCATTGCCGATTTACAGGATGGGCGAAAAACCCGCGAAAAAAACCCAGTCCCTTATACTATCCCGTTGCGGATCTTCCTAGATTGATCAAAATAGGATGTATTTTGACCAAGCTGGGACGGAAGGGCGAGTGGATAAAGCCTGCTGATCAGGGGTAACAATAACGTGCTCCACAACCTTCCTACCTTGGATGAGGCGAGCATGTCTTGTGCTTTCCTGGCTGCTTCGTCTACTTCAGCCAGCCTTGTGTTATGATTCTCCAACTACGAATGAACCAAATTAGCAAAAACATAAAGATTAGCCCTTGTCACAAACCAATGGCACTCCATACACACAACTCTACGGGCAAACTTCGGATACAGTTTTCTCAAAAATATTGTAATGGTGACACATGAATATGGTGACACATGAATTTGATGGCACCATTTTTTGATTTTGGAGGATTTAGGCAGGCTCCTTGCAAATAAACCTACGGACTTTAAATTGGGTTAATGATGCCAGAAGAAATAAACTTTCCAACCTCTTTGGCCAGCGCGGCCTGCTGCCGACAGTCTTGTAATGGTGACACATGGATTTGATGGCACCATTGGATAGACCCGAACAAGCTCTTTCTATTGGCATTAAGATCATGTATGGACAGCGAAAAACACAAGCACTACAGTTTGTTGAAACATGGTGAATATATTTGTTGTTTGGATACTCTGGTGTGTGGTTTCCTTGTTGAGTAAACTCGACATTGGTTAGGAATGGGTTCCCCCCCAGTCTGTTTAACCTCAAACACGGATGCCTGCCATAGCCACGGTTTGAAAAAGACCACCTGGCTGGTTGACATCTATAGGCGCATTCCTGCACTTACACAATCCATTCATTTTTGAACTACATTGTTCTTGAATGGGAGTGTAATAAATAGATGGAGCTTTTTTAAACATGAAAGGAGGGGCTCCAAGTGCGATGAATAGGACCACTTTATTTATGTGGTGCCTAATGTTTGCATTTACGCTTGGCTGCACAGCTCCGATCCTAGCATACCATCGACTTCCGTCAACAACACCCTTACCTGTTCTTTCACAGTGACCAGCTGTTGTACGTCTGCAGCATGCAGCAAGAATTCCCTCTCATATTTGTCCTGAGCCTAAAAAAAGTTTCAAAATGTGCAAGATATCGAATTTACACTAAAACTGCCACGTACAAGCAAAAACGAAATACAAATTTTCTGCTAGGTTTCCACTTGTTTACTTCGAATTTCTTGTAACCAAACACTGGTTTTAACACTCAAATAAACCGAAGTTAACGATCACTGCTAAATAAAAGGTGCGATTTGTACTTTTGCTGTCAGTAGAAAATTAATTCTCTCCCGTCCACCCCCAACATCGGGTACTGAATTGAGAGCTACTGCAATGAACCAATTCTGTGGAATTTTGTGCGGTAGTTTTTCGTTTGTCTCACATATCCTTCATTCTATGTCCAATAAGAGTTAATGTCATTCTGCTACCTTTAATCCTTTCCTTACCACATTGCTTATTGGCTTATCTTCCCCCAGTACCACATTCTTTGTTCAGTCAAGCATAAAACCACTTACACAGAAAAAGCAGCTGACTGCTTGTTGAATGGTATTTTCAACCAAAGATTTCACCCTCAAGAATTGATTGAAAAGGAAAATGGTGTGTGTAAAGTTTGTTCCATTAAAATTTCTCTTTCATATGATGTAAAAATTAAAGTCATAACTGCTAAAAAAGCAAAGTTACTGCTGTTTTCTCTTCTGGCCCACTTTATCAAACAGGAACGTTGTTTGTCACATGAACAAATGGCGCTCCATACACATAACTCTACAGGGAAACTCTGGATACAGTTTTATCAAAATATTGTAATTGTGACATGAATTTGATAGCAGCATTGGAAAGATCCGAACACGCTCTTTCCGTTGGTATATAGATCATGTATGGACAGCGAAAAACAGAAGCACTACAGTTTGTTGAAACATGGTGAATATATTTGTTGTTTGGATACTCTGGTGTGTGGTTTCCTTGTCGAGTAAACTCGACATTGGTAAAGGAAAGGGGTAATCCAACCCCTCCAAAATCTTTCCAAATCCACCCGTTTTGTTCAGGGGGCGTTGCGGGACTAGGAAAAAAATTTCCCACCACTGCTAATTTTCACAGGGCTTGATGCCCCTTGGAAACTTGGAGCACAAAGAATAGGCCATTAGCTTTTTTTGATTTGGGGGGATTTAGGCAGGCTCCTTGCAAATACACCTACGGACTTTAAATCGGGTTAATGTTGCCAGAGGAATAAACTTTCCAACCTCCTTGGCCAGCGCGGCCTGCTCCCGACAGTCTTGTCTGGACGTGGCCTCGTTAGTCTCCGCTTCAGCCTTGCGTTGGACCGCCAAGGTCAGCTCCTCTTGGACGTGCAGGAGATTGCGACGGAGTTCGCTGGTCTGTCAAAACGAGAACTTCTGTCAGTGTCTAGGATTGAATTACCGCCGTTTTACCATTCGGGAAGACGTCAGTAGGAACTCCCTAGCTATCCAGATTCTGCTCGTTTCGTGAAATTTTAACGGTAGCCTTTTATGTTTTTTTTATCTTGCCCATTCAACGAGTTTAACCCTCCTACTATTATAACTATCAGAACCTATCGAAAAACCAAATCCTCTCCTCTCCCACAGCTTGTATGTCTCAACCTGTCACCCGATTTGGCACCTGGAGAAGGAGGGTTAATTGTTGATGGCGCTGGTGAAACTCATAAATTAAGCAGAAATCAGACAGCTGGGGAGTTGGACCAAGACGTCTGCCCACAATCCATTGCAACCACGTGAATTGGGGGAGTGCAGGTTTAAAACGTGCTTCTCTCTACAAATTGTTATCTTAAAGTTAAAAACTGGTACATGGAATACTTAAGACCACTTCTTCCTAGCGTAAAAGATCCAGAACAGTTTGACATAGCCATGGTGATTTAATAGCAGTTGTGTTGGCCCAAAACCATTTTTTCCACCAGTTTTTCAGCATACACGGTCTCAGTCTCGTGCTAGAGGACACTGGTGCAATGCAAATCATACAGAAGACAGTAAGCCAATTCAGATGTTCTTTAGAAACCCAGCCCATGACGGTTCTGGACCAGTGAAACGACACTACTAAAGACACCATAACAACCGAGTTTTAATTTCTTAAAAGACACCATGATTAAAAGTTACAAGAACCTTGCTTCGTACCTGAGACGCCACAGCTTCACTCAGTTCCTCTTTCTCGCTGCGCATGCTATCTCGCTCCTTCACCAACACGATCACTTGCTTCTCGAGCTGCTCCCGAGCTGCGAAGAAACAAATACGGAAGGTGCCCAACAAATCCATCAAAAGCAATCAAATTTAATATAACAGACACAGCAAATGTGACCAGCTCTGCAAAAAGGGGTATTATGTCGCACTATGTGAAAACACACACAGGGCAGTTCGATGTGAAGTGGGCGAAAAAAAATTCACGTAAGTGATTTCTTTTTTGGGGGGTTTGTTGGCATCTGTTATATCTATATTTTTAGAATTTATTTTCAGAAACATCAATATTGATGAATAAAGATGAACAAATAAATGTTGATAAAAATTACTTCTATCTGATTTCTTTGCACTTTTTGTGTTTAAAGGCCTGTATCTCTAAACACACTTCCGTTAAATTGGGAAAATATGAGTTTACAAAGATATCTCGAGAACATAAAATGCCACAGGGGTCAAACCTACACCAAATTAAAGCTTAGGATGTGACAAATTCAACTATGTAAATAACTCCTTTTATTAATTTTGCGACATAATAGCCCTTTTTGCAGAGCCGGTCACAAATGATAGAAATTTACGTTAAAAAAAGTGTTCTAAAGGGTCATTATTTTTTAACCCTAACCCTCCAGGGCATTTTTGCTAGAACCCTGCCAGACGCATCAGGTCACATTGTCACATTGACTTGTGTGCAGAGTCCAGCAAAGTGGAGCTGTCAGCACAGATGCACTGTGCTGCGTCTGGCAAGGATAGGGTTAAGTGACATCATTTTCCCACAGGCATGGGTCTTTGGCACCTAGCTCTAGTCCATACCCTGCGTGGTCTCCTCCATGCGTTTCTCCATGTTGTCCTTGTACATGTGGGCTGCCTGACTCTGCTCTTTCAGGCTAGTCTCGATGGCGGCACTGATGGACTTGTACTGCTCCAGATGCTTCTTGGATTTCTCAATTTGGTCCTTGAGAACTGGAAACGGTTCACAGATAATCAAACAAATGCAGGTATAAAGAATGTTGATGATTGAAACAGGTGCAGTTGTGAACCACGAAGCTGAGGGTGGAGGAAAAAAACTACCCGACGGTATCCAATTTTGAGAACATGGCCATAAAAATCCCACTATTGCACCACGTGTAGATTTTTATTTTACAGTACTTTGTGAATTGGTGAATAGCTTCTGTAAAATGTTGATTCGATACTTTTTTTTCAAGGCTGATTTATCTTTAGCAGGAGTGTGGTGAAAACAGATGGTGTTATTGTTCGGGGTCGAGTTCCGCAGGTTATAGCTCAGTCATCAAACCAGCCAGGTCAAAGGGCCTCCGCCACATTATTTGGCTATGTCCGACTTAGAACTTGTGAAAGATGGAAATTTTTGACCGTCCAACATTGGAGTAATTATAAAAATTGCATAACGACAGTAAAATAATGATCACCCATCTCACCGGAGGGTTATTAAAATACTCTTCGCAAACACCAGCCACGCAACCCGGGTCAAATTTTACGGAGCTCTTAATAAAGCACACGATTTCAAATCACCGCATACATATTGTCTTCGTACTGCAGTAACTGACCTTTGACCTGGTCTTCCACCATCCTTAGCTTTGTCTTCAGCTCTCGGACCTCCTCCTCATTACTGGAGACGACGACAGTCTGCTGGGAGCGGGAGGCTAAGGCTGTCAAAGAAAGAAAACAAGGAAGACATTGATACAAGTGGCAATGATACTAATTATCTTTTTTTTAACCCTAACCGTCCCAAACCAACAAAACACCACTTTTGATGTATTTTGATGGGTTGGGGACTGTGGAGCCTTGGCACCATTACTTTACATGGAGCTATGATGCCCCAATTTGAGTCCAAAGAATGTGCCATAGGTATACTGCAGTGTTGGAATTAGACAGGTTCAGGACACTTTCCAGTAAAAATACCACAGGGATTAGGGTTTACAAAGGAAGTTTGAGATTAACCACTGAGATTAACTATTAAGTCTGCTTCCATCCTCCTAAATCTGACAAAATCCAGCAGGCATTTTTAGCTTCCACCCTGCTAAATATGACAAAATCCAACAAATTACAACAGCTTTTTAACACTGTTGGATTTTGTTGGATTTTGTTGGATTCAGCAGGGTTAGGTTTAATAACCGATGCCGTTTTGCAGATCTTCACGTGTATGTGATAACATCATACGTTGCAAAGGCACCAAGGTTTCGTGAAATGACAGACAGATCTCACCATCGTTCTTGTCTTTCAGGGCACTCTCGTACTTAATCTGGGCTGCCACCAGCTGTGCTTCCACCGACGAGCACTGGGAAAAAAAGCGGAAATATGTTAGAAATTAACTGCTTATTCCAAGATGAAATGAAAGAAAAAATGCATCCCAAAAAAGCATCCCAAAAAAGCCCCCCTCCAAAAAAAATAGGTTATTCAAATATTCGGTTGAGGATGAAATATTCAGTATATACGGGACAGCCCCAATGACTGGCCCGTTGCTTATGAACGGCGATAGGTCAATTATCAGTGAATTTGACATGTTCTAACCTGTTCTTTCATGTGTTGCAGATCAGCTTTGGTCTTGTTCAAGCTTTCCCTGGTCCGCTGGTGGTTGTCCAACTCGTGGTTCAATTGCCTCTGGAGGCTCTGCACCCGACCCTAAAATGGAAATTGACCTTTAGCCCATGACATTTGACCTCGGTGCCAGGTGCCTAATTATTTGTAGCAAATGAAATTTTAAAACAAATTTGTGGGCTTGGCACACTATTGGAACCGACTCCTGGTGTTTACATCCGGATGGCTTTTGGCTATGACATCTGTCAAACTATATGAAATAGGGCTGTACATCCGAATCGGGTACCAGAGTACATGACCGCTAATATCAGGAACCGGTTCCAGATTATAGAATCGAATACCTATAACCGAATTAACATATTACTTTGTAATATCAGACAATGAAAAAGAAAGTTTTTGAATGTCATTTGTGGCAAATTTCAACATTGAAACCCAGGGTAAAAAAAGAAAAGAAAAAAAAACAAAACAAAAAACAGATTAACATTTATGACACTTGCCAAAAAGCAATTTACACCATAAAGCTATAGAGCTCACTGTACACTAGCATCTTGCTGCATTGATGCACCGATGTGATGGAATAGCAATTTCCGAGATTTCATTTTTGACACTGGCTTTCTTTAGCGGGTACCCAGGTGTGTGTGCTTTTTTTTCAATTGGGTAGCCGGTTCCTGTACTACACGTAAATGTACACCCCTCATATGAAATTATCAAGTGTATCGCGATGCTATGAAATCTATCACAAGTCCAAGCCATTCTTTACCTCCCATGTCTTGAGGACCACACGATGCTGGTCGTTCTCCCCTTCCAGTCTCCGTCGCAGCATGGTCAGCTCGCGCTCCATCGCTTCCATCTGATCGGACAGCCTGGCCTTGCTCTCGAACTCTGACCTCTCCAAGTTATTCTGCAGTACCAAAAAAAAAAAAAGGAAACTGTATAACACAAAACGCTTGACCACAGGGGCGAGAATTAGGAATTCCAGATTTTTAAAATTCTGAAATCAGTAAACAAAATCCTCACAAAAAAAATCCTGAAATCAGGAAAAAATCCTGACAAATCTCGCCCCTGTTGACCAGTTTTCATGGATATGAAATGGCATGAATCACCCTAGAAGCACGACGTCAGATTTTTTTCTTTGGGGGAATCAACAGCTGTCAACAGCCGTGTTCCCATTGGATCTTTTTTGTCAATCTACTGCTACTTTCCTGTAGAATAACCAAATTAAGTCAAATACAGGAATTCGCCGACGCCATTTTTACAGTGGTGCCGCGCTCGCAGGCAGGCTGCCCGCGTTCTTGAATTTCAGTCGCGTGCGCATTTTGGCAACTTGTAAACACCCTGTTGGTCGAAGCTGCGTCGAGCGCAGGCGTAAAATACGCACGCAAGCTTGATGCCACCGCAGTAAATGCTTCTAATTTTGGCCGCCGGATTCGTCTATAGGAATGGACGGAGCCTGTTAAGTTCCCATAGTCGCGATGTAAAACTAACAGGCCAGAAACAGTAGTTTCACAAGGCACTGATTAAAGCATAGATTAATGGGAATATACCAGCCAAACACCAATAGTTCAAAGTCCTCCCTTACCTGAATGGTTTCTAGATTAGTCAGCAACAAGGTCTGGCCTCGGTGCTCTCTCTGCATACTCTCTTTCTCCAGGTTTAGTCTGGCCTCCACCCCCTTTAGTAGGTCACGCTCCACCCTCAGGTTTCCGCAGCTGGCCTCTGCCCGCGCCAACTTCTCATTGTCTGCCATGTGGTCCTGATGGAGTTTATTATCACCATGCCAAGCGATTATCAAGTGATAATAAAGTATTAAACTTCCCAAATATTATTTTCAGCTTATGCCCCCCAAACAAAATCAGTTGGAAAAAGTGTTAATATTTATCAGGATGTCAAGCTTTAATAATGACATATTAAACTAAAGAGGCAAGTATGCTTTCTCTAATGCAGATAATTCAATTCATTTCAATATTTGTATCTGTCATTTTCTGAATTCAGTATAGAGTCTAAATCTATTTGAATTATAAACATATGCAAACAGGAAACTTATACATCAACTTTTCTTTTTAAATCAACCCAATACAAGGCTAAAAGCCACTCTAGGTAAAGGGTTTTAATTTCAGAGGTGGTAGGGTTGGTGACATTTTGAATTGCAAACCCTACCACCCTTATGGTTATCCTGGGCCCAGATCTAATGGAAGGTGTTCCAGTGGCCTTTCACTATTAGTTCCCCCGTCCAAACTTTCAGGCACTCTACTCGCCTCGCTGTCTCATCACATCCTTTCACTGTTGTTCCAAAAGGCTAGTACTGTGAGATACTGTTTTTCCCTCGTACTTCCTCTATTTGGAACTCCTTACCTGTAACCCGCTTCCCTTCCACCTGTAATCTTTCACAATTCAAACCGAATGTGAATAGATACCTTCTGCCCTTGTGATTTCTGTCTTTTGTAGCCCACACCTTGAGTGGCCCTTTGGCCCTATGTTGGGCGATACCACAAAGAAAACAAATCTAAAATAAAGCGGCTGAAACAAAACCTGTGTGAGGGAGTTGATCTTCTGCTGATTCCGGACGATTTCCAAGGAGTATTTCTGGCTCTTGTCCCTGTGGGAGGCAATCTCCTTCTTGTAGCCCTCCACATTCGACTGGAGAATCTTGTATCTCTCACCGGCAAAATCAAGCTGTGAGAGTAAACAACAATATTTTTCAATTGTCTTTGATGAAAGTCACCCAACAAAAGGAAGCCACGCTCACGGTTTCCCAGATAAAATCTTCAACAGACGCCGGAGAAATTATCTCAATTTTCAGACCTACAGACCCAGGTGGTATCAAAGTGGACCCGAAATCAAACTCAGACTCTAGTCAAACTATTGTAACCATGGCAATTGCAGTCGAGGTTCCCTCTTAAATTTTCAGAATTTAGCAGAAAAAGGCTGCTACTTTAATATAAGCAGTGTAACCACGTCCTGCGGGCTGGTTTCGGATGATCCACTCTGCAGTGTTGACTGGACATGGTTCAAAACAAACCCTTGTTGAACAATCGGGCTATCTCATATGGAAACCTGTGAAACACTGTCCGATCACATCAACTACAGCTTGACACGAAATTTGTAAAATCAGAAACAAAACTACTGCACAACATTTCATGGCATGGTCTATGTGGCCTGGTTAGTGGTTAGTGGTTAAACACCAATGAGTGGCAGGTCAACTGTCCATAAAGTTAACTGTTAACTAGTTACTATTAACTTGACTAGTTAACTATCGTTCCTGTACCCAACCCTACAGCTTGAAAAGTAGTATGGCGTACAGACATTTTGAAACAAGAATTTGTGCTTGGACGAAGAGAAAGCTAATTACAATAGCACTCGGAACATAAAATGTCCATACATTTTGGAGGAAATTTCTAAACCCCTCTGACACGGGTCATTACCTGCGAGGTCAGCTGGGCATTCTGCACTCTAAAGTCAGACACGTCTTTCCTCATCTTCTCCAGCTGCTCGTTCAGTAACCTGTTCATTGTAAACAAAACAAAGAATCAAGTGTTAGCTTGATAAATTAACAGAAAGTTTAAAAACGACTTTATTGTTAAACGGCAACAACAGCCTAGACTATTTCTTTAACCCCTTGAGTACGGTATTTTACGGGAGACGTCGGGGTGCCGCGGCGGCTCTGGCAGCCAAGCGAACCGCTACAATGTGTTTGTGCAGCCAAGCGTAACATATACACAATAATCCAACAATGGATTGAAACTGCACAAACAGCGGCCAATGGCGTCATCCGGCCTGGTGGCACTGTTTAATCCAACAATAGATTGAAACTGCACAAACTTCGGCCAATGGCGTCATCCGGCCTGGTGGCACTGTTTAATCCAACAATAGATTGAAACTGCACAAACTTCGGCCAATTGTGTCATCCGGCCTGGTGGCACTTTTTTTTGCGCCAAATTCCGTCATCCGTACGCAAGGGGTTAAACAACCAAGAGTCTTGGTGCATTACGTTACATACAACAGACTATAAACCAATTTTCTCAAAGAGTTTTCGACAATGCTTAACCATGAAGGCACCATCATTGACACTGCCAAAAAGATATCTATTAAAGCTCTATGAAATCAAACTTTGACTGCACAGCATCGATTCTAAGGGAGCACTGCCTAACCCATGGTCGGGCCAGGCTGTTGAAAAAGCCTGGCCAAGCCCCGGGAACGCCCGGGCCTTCGGGCTTCTATAATCCCCTGGTTGTACACAAAAAAACTGCCCACTAATGCTGAAGTCCAGCCAGCTCCCATTTCTCACCCAGACTTGATCCCTGGCCCTTGAATGGAATGACAACAAAAGCAATCACTACAGATTAGTGTGGGAGGGGCCACAGCCTGGCCTGGCCTAGCCTAGCCTGGCAGAGGCCGGGCTTTATCGATTACTAGATGTTCTATTGTTAGATGATTTGTGGCTCACAATAGCAAGACTAAAAGCCCGGGCGTGGCCAGGCTTTTCAACAGCCTGGCCCGACCATGGGTTAAGGCAGTGCTCCCTAAAAGCAATTGATGTTCCCATTTTTCAAACTAATCCCTTCAGATATAAGTTTTGAGGCTTTGTATGGTGGAATATCGATATCGTTTTTGGTTTGCGGTAACACCATGTGTTTATCTCAACTAACGAGAGGTATGGGTTCTGAAAAGAACCTTATCGCACAACTCGTATCTCAACCTTCGATAAGTGAGATAGGGTTCAAGGGAGAACCAATTTTCGTGCAACTCGTTTTCTCTACTGTCGATAAGTGAGAAATAGAATTCAGGGGAGAACCATGGGGACCTCATCACGGGTAAATATGGTTCAGGGAGAACCATGGGGACTTCACGGGTTAATATGGTTCAGGGAGAACCATGGGGACTTCTCGGGTTGTTCTCAACGTTTCAATTAGCCTTCAGAAGTTGCAATTTTTACATTATTAGTTTTGGATGTCACAGACAAATGCTTGTACCTCTCGTTCTCGGCCTTTTCTTTCCGATACGTCTCAAACTCCTCCTGCAGGGTCTTCAGAGCTTCTCTGGCCGTGTCCCTAGCCTCGGCGCTCGGAGCGCTTGCCGACTGGCTGGCTTGTTGCACGGCGAGGGGAGCCCCTGCGGGAGAAATTACAGCTGGCGAGGGCATGGGGCTAGCTGCCATGACCAGTGACATCTGCATTGTAAAAGTTTTGGGGGGAAATCAATAAGCCTTGCAACAGGAATATGAGATTTGAGGAAAATGAATAATCCACAAAACATCCGGAGGCAATGAATTTGTATGGCGTTGCTGAAAAACACTATTTTCTACCAAAAAAATACTGTTCAAAACTGCAAGAAATAGGGTCATTAGAATGAAAAGACTGTTTCAGGTTGCAGAGGTCATTTTGGAATGATAAAAACAATTTCAGGACAAATAAATCTTCCGGAAATCTCGAAGATGTCTCACCAAAAATCCTGAAAAAGGGAAAAATTCGGGGGAAAATTTCACCCCCGCATTAACCCTCGCGTTCCAGGGTACATGCAAAATCATATTAAACTTGGAGGATTTAGTAGGGTTAACCCCTTGCCACCGGTTGACACAAATACGTGCAGATTGAAATTGCCACCTGGCCGGTTGACACAAATACAAGCCAATTTTTGCATTTTCAATCCATTATTGGGGTATTGTGTACGTTATGCTTGGCTGCACAAGCCTCTTGTTTCCGTTTCGCTTGGCTGCATAACCCGGCCTGGTGCCCCGGCGCCACCCGGTGGCAAGGGGTTAACTGCAATGTCTGTGCTCTGACCAAGTGAAAAGATCAATGGAATTCCCCCCACTATCAAATTATGCAAGAAAACTATTTTTGAACAAAGAAAAGCACTTACTGCACTTTATGTGGTATTCCAACAATATACAGTTCATTATAGGCTCCACACGAACAAATATCCTAGGGTGATCCCCTGCCCAGGCGTCCAAGAAAAAACCCTTTCTATCTGTGCTGGCACTGGGTCGTTAACATGCCTCTGCAAATGTTTACACCTTGAGTTTTGTACGACATCAGGGTTGTGGGTAACCAATGGTTTCTACTGGCAATGACCTCACACCCACAAAGGTTTCACTTGGTTTGGGATAATCATATTTAATATATTTTTGAATGAAAAAACATTCCATTTTCACAAAAGTTTTTGGAATTTGCTTAAACATCTGCAGAATTTTTTTATTTTTTATTTTTTTTTTGGGGGGGGGGGGGGGTTTGTGGTTTTAGTTGGTCTTTTTTTTTCGGGCAGAGTTGTTATGTTAACGGACCATTTAGCATCAGAGTCAATATATCACACAATTCAGGGTCGGGCATATCTGAGACTGACCGGTGGGGGCGTGGTTCCACTTTGATGTAGTAAAACCCGGTACATGTCTCGTTGCCGGACGATTGCCTCAACCATTTCCGACTGTCTAGCTCGGGCTTCTCTCATCTCAAGAATGTCCTGGAGGGCGCTCTCCAGCTGCTGCTTCAATCCCGCCGTCCTGAACAATGGGGGGAAAAAACAAACCACCATACAAAATGGCATTGTATACAACGCTGCTACAACAAACATTACTACAGACCCTTTACGTGTAAACTATTCCATTACTGATCAGTTATAGCCTCCCCCACCCCCAGTCCACCTTAGCTACTATCTCATGGGTCTTACTTGCTCTCGATGGTCAGCTGTTCCTCCTCCTCTTTCTTGTTGCTCAGCTCCCGAAGTGAGGCCAGGAGTTTCTCGTTCTGCGTCTGCAGCTCCTCAATGCTCCTGCAGGGTTCAAGCACACCCACATAAATATATTCACTGCTTCAATCTTGGCCAAATTTCTTAAAACTTTCCAAACCATTTATAATACTGTGGCCTTGTGCATTGGACTCAAGATGTGTTTTTTTTTTTTTAAGGATAAACATCACAGATTAGCGATGTCCAATTCGGGTGTTGCAGATTGTGGCCGAACCAGAGGGTTCTATGGTGCTAGTGTCCTTGAGCATGATTCTTTGTCACAAGTTGCTTCTCTCCACGCAGGGTACCTGTGACAGCAGTGATGGTTACGGGCAGGCTTTTAAGTAGACCCACACGAGAAGAAGAATAGTAGGAGCAATTTTGTTTACAAAGCAGGACCAAAATAGAACTTTGGAGAACAAAATCAGGATAAAAGTGACTTTCGCAGTAGCTTTCAATAGTAGCTTTCGTTGATACTCGCCAGTGGGGGGGGGGGGGGGGAGGGGGGTGGGGAAAGGGGAGGTTGCCTAACACTAATCCAGAATCGCTGACGTGTCAAAAATATATACAAGTATGATCAATCATATACATCTGATGCAAACAGGACTGGGTCAAGTCAATGTTCATCTTCATTCTTAAACGAGAAACGGGACCCTGTTAGGGCAGGAGCTCACCTGAAGGAGACGAGATGCTCGCTGATAACGTTAGAAGAACTTGAGACATCAGGTGAGGAGACATTGGTTTCGGGTCGGATGGGACCACCTCTGGCTTCATGGACCTCTTTCAGTAATACTCGCACCTACAGACACCCAACAAACAGACAGTCTATTTTTATAGAACTATCCCATTACAAGGCAAAAAGCCACCCCAGGTTAAAGAAAGGGCTAACAAGAAAGCACAGAAGTAAAATTAAATCACAGAATTGAAGATGGACTGCCGTTGCCCTTAGACACATTGGTTTTTTTCTTCCTACTATTTTTAAACTATGTTTGACTTGAGCGATCCCCACAATGTCACTTCCCAGGTTGTATCGTAAAATTGGGCGTGATCTCTAGCTATACGGCATTCTGGGTTTATGACTTCTGACGAACACCCCCAACCCCCCCCCCCCCCCCCCCCCCCCACACAAAGAAAACAAAATTTGGGAGACCGCCAACATAGGGTAAGATAGCCGGTACGGTATTCCAGAGATCGCAGGTTCGAATCCCGCTCCTGCCAGTTTTCTTTGTTCAATTTGAAAATGTATGTTTTATTTTAACAAAAAACGTTTTTTTCCCCTACGTTTTGAGTCTGAAACCCTGAGAAAAGGCTTTTATTCTTGGTTGCTTTCAGGCCTCTAATGCATGGCTGTCCTGTGGGAAATGAATTATTATATGCCACAAACAATTCGGCATTTTATAAAGTAATTAACTCAACAGCAAAGTGGGCAGATTTTTTACCTGCTGTCCGAGATCCGTGCACTGTTGTTTCAGGCGTATGATCTCCCTTACCGACATACTGGCTCGTCGCTCGGCCTCATCGGCAGTGATGTGCAACTGCTCGCACTCCTGCAGTTGGAAATGACATGCAGAGTTACGGCCAAGCACAAAACCAAATGTTTAGTCAAAATTGCACAACTATTAAGCAAAGTAAAATAAAACAATGTATGTTTAGCATCCCCCCCTCGCTTCCTTTTAGGGGGGGGGGGGGCAGCCTGGATTTAAAAAAAATAATAATTACCAGTGGGAAAATGAGGTGAAAAAATGTCAACCAATCCACCGGAAAAAAATATACAAGCTTACTAAAACTATTAAAACCACTGTAAACGTGTTCAATTCTCTTGTCCAACATGTCTTTCATTTTTGTGTCTTTAAACAGTTGAAAAACCTAGTTGTCAGAAATTTGAAAAAAGAAATTGAAAATAAAATAATAAAAAGCCTCTCCTCCTTCCTCTTTTAAGAAAACCCAGACGCAACAAATGTTTTTTTTACTTGGCCTAATACTTTTCATGGGGGAAGTGAGTCGGTCTCACTAATAATGGAAGTTACCCCGCCTGGGTCTATACCACCTCCGATCACAACCTTTTTTTATTGGGCGATTTCAATAAATAAAAGTTTAATAGCTTTAACCGCAACAGTCCCAAATATGATTTGGCATGCACCCTAGGGGGTTAGGGTTAATTTGTTAAGCGGCTGCCTGTCCATTGGATAGGTACATTTGTAAAAATTAATTTTTGACAGGTGCTTGAATTACTTCTTTGTAATGGCTTTTGCTACCCTTATTTTTGAACCTATCCATTCCACAGAAAGTCTAATCCAGCTAACGCTCAAATACACTCACAACTAGGTTAGCATCGAGCCGTGCCGATAGCTGATTGGTCGTTTGTAGAGCCTTCTCGTAGTCGTCTCTCTGTTTCTGCATGATGGGGGCTTTCTCTTCGATTTCCTGGGCACAGAATAATAAGTCACCAATATAGCAGTGGGTATTGCACAATCAGCATCAGATGAAAGAATTTGCGTCGGGGATGATTTAACAGTTTAAATTTAGCAATATAACCAATCCAAAAAAAATCGGGTCAGTGGGAATGAAACAATTCTCTGAACGAGACCACATTTTTGTCTTACCACTAAGATCTGGTCCAGGTAGGAGTTGAGTCGCTGATTCTCTGCTTTCTCTACCTCAAGCTCGTCAGAGCACTTGACATACTCACTGTACATCTGTTTGATTATACAAACAAAAATCGGAGTGAGCGGAAAGGGCCGGTTATATGTGATACAGGCATGCAACTTGGAATTAACAAAAAACAAGGAAATTCTAATCTTTGCAAGACTTTGTACAGTGTTTTTCAATTTTCAATGGCATAGGTGTGAAGTGAAAAACGAGGAAATCAGCTGATCCGAGGAAAAGTTGCATGCCTGATGATACCACAGGCAAAAAGATGCAAGAGAGCGAGGTGCGACAAATCTGAAATCACAATAAACGGGCAAAGATTCATGGGAAGGCTGAAGCCCTTAACTTTCCTCTCCCCTCCAACATTTACTTTTTGTTTTTCAGCTCAATACATTTTTTGTTTTTAGTGTTTTAAATTTTAGTTTCACAAAATGTTTGGTCAAAAGCCGACTTTTTATCATTTTATTTGTTTAAACTAAAAAAAAAAAAACATTCTCAGTCCCTTGACAGAAAAGAGAGCAAACTATTACATCTAATTTTGTACTCGGCACTAATCCAGATTTCAGCAGTTTACGCTAGTTTGATATATGTTAACCTGGTTGAAATACCCCTTTAGGCCAGATTACAGTTGAATGAACCAACTCATGAACCCAAATTGGTACAAATGCTGATCAGATTCAAAAGTTTATAATACGTAGCTAAGTTATGTTGCCTTTTTACCTGGTTTGACTACATGAGTCAGTGTTAATCCAGATTTTTGGAGTTTATGCTAGTTAGAAAGTTACAATGGCTGTTAAACTGGTTTAACTACCCGAATCAGCATTAACTCGGATTTCTGTGGTTAAAGCTAGTTAGGCCTTTTGAACTTTGAATAACTGAATCATTGTTAATCTAGATTTCTTAAACCTGGTTTAAATACCCGAGTCAGCGTCAATCCAGATTTCTGGAGTTAATGCTATTAAGGCCTTCTTAACCTGGTTTGAATACCTGAGTCAGCGTCAATCCAGATTTCTGGAGTTAATGCTAGTTAGGCCTTCTTAAACCTAGTTTGAATACCTGAGTCAGCGTCAATCCAGATTTCAGGAAGCTGCTGGCTGCTGCTGCGGTCGGGGAGAGGCTGTTCAGTTCATCGTCAGACAACTTCATAACGACTCCCTTCTTCCTGGCCGCATTGAGGAGATCATTGGCATCTTCCAATTCCTTCTCCAGCTTGGCTAACTTCTCATCTTCAGATGAACAGAACAGGGGGTCGAAAATGAAATCTGTAGTGTTTGGAGGTCGCCGAGGACCCCAGAGCAACGTAGGGTCTACGGTTTGTATTTGACTAAAGGCACCCCTTAAAATACCCCTTTCTTATTGGTCTATATGTACTTTTACAGGTAAAAACACCTTTAAGGTAACACCCCAAGAATTCCAAACTTCAAAAGAATTTAATTTTTTAAATCTTGACATCGGAAAATATCCCTTGCTGTATACACTCTGCAACTGGTGCAAATCCTGTTGCACCCCCAGTACAACATGCAAAATAGTTTGTTACTTGGAAACAAATTTACACGGCTAATTATAATAGTTATCCTCATTTGCACACCAATTTTGTTTAACCCTCCTATAGTTATAACTATCACAGCCTATAAAAAAATCTACACACCAACTCGCACAGCTTGTGTGTGTTTCAACCTGTCACTTGATAGGTTTTGACATATAGGGTAGTTGGCTACATTTTGGCCCTGAGAGAGGGAGGGTTAAGAAAACTTGGCCGAGAAAGGGGTGGAAAAGATGGAAGATAGAATCTTCCCCCACCCTGTCGCGAGAGGCAAAACAGCCCTAGTCTTTTGGGGTTGGTGCTGCTTACAAAGATAGTGCTGGTATCCGACAAAAAATACTGCCAGGATTGGAATGTCAGTCCTTCCTTAGTTTTATCTCGAAATGCTAAGTTAACCAGTAGACAGGGCTGTAGTCGAGTCCATCACAAGTCCCTGCAAGTCCATCACAAGTCCCTGCAAGTCCATCACAAGCACTCCAGTCCTAATTCCAATCACAAGCTATTTAAATGAGCTTTGACAAAGGCATTCCTTTGTCATTGTTCATCCAGTTACTTGTGACCGGCTTTATGAAAGGACTTCTGACTGGGCTTGCGAAAGGACTTGCGAAAGGACTTGTGAAAGAACTTGTGAAAGAACTTGCAGGGACTCGAGTACAACTCTGCCAGTAGACTCCTCAAGTGGAAATGAAGTTCCCTAAACGAGAAAGCCTCTTCCAGATACTTACTCAGTTCCTTCTCCTTGGCCATGTACTCAGCCTCCATCCCCTGTAGATGGCTCTTGAGCTCCCCCTGGGAGGTGCTAGCCTGGCCTAGCAGCTTCTGAAGTTCCTCCACGGCAGTGATCAGTTCCCGCACCTTGCCTTGGGCTTCCAGAGCACCTTTCTGCAGAGTTCAAAGTCATTCAAAGTTGAAACCTAACCTTCCCAAATCCTCTTTGCCAAATGGGGGGATTTCGAAGATTGAGGGTCGTTGGAAGTTGAAGCATTGGAGGATTTTTACAGGATTGAGGGCATACGAGGATTTTACCTCTGGAGGAAAATGGAAGATCCGGGTCATCAGGCCCAATCTGGTGCTGGATGATTTTGGAGGATTGAGGCCGGGGTCCCCAGTAACAAAACACTTGAGGATTTTGGAATCGGTGGATATTGGAGGATTCAGGTTACATGTGGGAAAAATGTAGTGAGTTTGGTGGATTCAGGAAGTTTCTTAGCCAAGATGTCTGCAGGGTCGGCTGCTAATGGAATTACCTACCTCATAAAGATCGGACAATTTGGTCCGGGCGTGTAGCTCCCCGCGGAACTGCTCTTCACTCTTTGCATAAGCCTCATTGTTCTAAGAAAGATAACAAAACACCATAATCTTACTTGTGCAATCTCAAAATCCTTGATTCAAATGACTTCATGACCGGTTTCCATTTTCTTTCCTATATTTTTCAGTACATAAAACAATGCGTGGCTGTAATTCCATGGGGTAGAATTCCCCTGTAGTTTCAAAGTGCTTTTTTGTGCTGAGCCCGTTTGACTTTGTCGGCTTATGTCTTAACACCAATTATATAAAATTTAAGGGTTCTATTCTTGTGCAGTGCAACTTTTTCTGACAGTGGTGAAAACTGTTGTGATTGCTTCAATGACGTTGTACATAAAAAAAAAGTGCATTAACAGAACTTATCTACAAAGTCCTTTGGTTTATTGACATGAAATTTTACAGACAATTAATTCAATTCAATTTAATTCATATTTTATTAGTCATGTAAGTTAAAACGGACATGAAATTCTTTTTCTGGTGTAAAAGCGATACAATAAAACAGTAAAAACAGCAATCATCACAATGAAAACCTTAAAAAATAACAATAGCTTAAAATAGAAACTTTACATTATATAAATTACAGCATATAATTATAGCAGGTATCTGTCAAATAAACCATGGTGTTCTGGAGGTCGCAGGTTCGAATCCCGCTCCTTTCAGTTTTCTTTGTTCACTTTGAAAATTCATACAAATCTGCTACTCTTTGGCCAAGACCCCCTCCCCACCCCTTGGCTGTGCGAACCCAATCCCCACCCCTAACAAAAAACTGGCTCTTTTATACTGACAAATAAATTCAAAGTATTTTTCTCAAAAATAGTGGGTAAAATGGTTACACAGACTCGGACTGCAGCAAAAGGCTATCGGAGTGCAAAATTTGTTTGCGGAGTGGGCATGCAGTTTTTTAATCTCAGGCGGGGATCGGACAGGTAGATTTTGAATTCTAAATGAAACCGTGCATCTTACCTCTTTCATCTTTCTGATGAATTCCTCAATCCTTGCCTCCTGCTCCTTGTTGGTTGCCTTACATGTCTCCAAGGTGGTCTGGAGATGTTCCACCTCGTCCAGTCGTTCGTTCAGTCGGCCTTGCAGCTCCAAAATCTGATTGGACTAGGCAACGCATTCAAAGATAACGGAATTAGAGTCCATCGCATGAAGTTCAGTGAATAATACACAGGTCTCCAATTCTTAATCCGAACTGTGCACAGTTTTTACAATTCCTGGGCGCTGCATTTACAGAAACTAGTCTCTGTGAGTCTCTTCAATGTCACGACCACTCATGCTGTATTTATTTTAGTTACATTATTGCCCTAACATGCATGTTTCTAATATGTGACCCACTCTGCAAAAAGGGTAATGATGTTGCAAAATTTGAAAAAAGTGTTTTATATATATAGCTGGAAAGGCCATTTTATAAGCTTTCATATGGTATATGTCTGAGGCCTGTAGCATTTTGCATTCGCGAGATATTTTGGAATTTGCACGTTTCTTTTCAGGAATTCCTTGAAATGACTTAAGGAGAAACAAGCGATTTAAAAAAACAAAAAGCGAAACAATATATTGAAGCACTCAACACAAACACATTCTTTTTCCAACTTTATTTACTGAAATCAAAGATTTTGGTTATGAACTACAATAATATAGGTATCAAAGATGCAAACAATTCCCTCCCTTAAAAATCACTTGTTCAAAAGAATTTTTCACCCTCTTCACATATAACGGCCCATTACGCGTAAAAGCATACAGCGACTTATGTGCCCTTTTTGCAGAGCGGGTCACATATTTCTTTG
Organism: Hippasteria phrygiana; assembly: GCA_037893225.1. NCBI lineage: Eukaryota > Metazoa > Echinodermata > Asteroidea > Valvatida > Goniasteridae > Hippasteria > Hippasteria phrygiana. Next base: position 1,362,237 of record JAZGUH010000027.1, on the reverse strand, counting down.
CATACGTTTTGTATACGTATGTATACATGCCCAAGGCTGAATCAGTTTATGACTCATTTGATATTCTATAAAACTCACCTTTTCTTTTCTCAAGCCCAAGAGCTGGTCTGTGTTTGCTTTGAGTTGTTGGCTCAGCCACTCATTCTGTGAGCTCAGATGAGTCTTCTCTTGCTCCAGGCGTTTCTCTCGGTACTTCAAACGGACGAGAGAAAAACATTTGAGAAATGGAGATTTTTAATTTGTTTTATAAATTAGTCTGAACTTATTATTATTCACGGTATAATATAGAGCTGGTAAAGCAGACAAAAACCATTGTGGGCAGTGTTAATTCTTTCTGTAAATTCATCATATGCGCGAAATCACAAACCCCGAGAAGGTTTTAACTCAATCCATTCGAACGAAACTCATCACCTCAACCTAAAACTGTACTTTACTTCCTCATCTTGTACCAAGGGACCTTACTGGGCTATCCCAGACAAATGTCAGATGATAAAATAAAAAATTAAATAAATATATCAAATAAAACTACCTTAATGGACATGTCCTGATTCTGGAGTTCATCGACCTTGACTTGCAAGCTACACTTGGCTGCGTTGGCTTCCGCCAGCTTGCTGGACATCGTCTTCCACTCATCTACAAGCACCAATCAAATCAAATTCGATCTTATTTTTGTTTAAATCACAGCATGATAACAAATCACAACAGATGAAATACAGTTAATTTTCCAAATACATACAAACTTGGAATCATATCAATGTAGGGATCATATAAATTAGGGGGAGAGATTTTGGAGCTTCTTGACGAGTAGAATAAAATCATTTACACGGCCATCCCTTGAAAATGGGCCGTCGTCTGAAAATCATTGACGAAAATAAGTCAGTCCTTAGGAATTCAGACTGGTGCCCTTGGTTTATAGTGCTTTGGTTGTGTACACGCTGCACTATGTGTGGCACCAGTCTGATTTACCGTGTGTCAATGCTTCCGTTTACCTCATTTCTCCGTTAATATTACACATTATGGCAATTTTTTTTTTTTTTTTTTACTCGGACGTTGGAAATAGGTTAACCAAAAAGAGATTAAATTAGGGGATTTCAGGGCCATCGACTTCAACCTCTTCAATACGAATGACTGCCATAACCACAGTTTGAAAAAGACCACCTGGCCGGTTGGTGTCTATACACGCATTTCTGTGCGTATGCAATCCATTCATGTTTCAACTATATTGCTCTTGAATGGGAATGTAACGAATAGTTGGAGCTTTTTCAATCAAAGCTTTCATTTACACAAAAGGAGGGCTCCAAGGGCGATGAATAGGATCACTCTATTCAGTGTGGTGCCTATTGTCTGCATTTACGCTTAGCTGCACAGCCCGTTCTTGGCATACCAGCACCCAATCAATGACAGCCAGACACAAGGGGTTAATGTCCCTGCAGCATCAACCGCTCAAGCTGCAGATTGATAACTCTGCTCCAGAGCTGTAGTCGAGTACCTGCAAGTCCTTTCACAAGTCCTTTCGCAAGTCCAGTCAGAAGTCCTTTCGTAAAGCCGATCACAAGTAACTGGATGAACAATGACAAAGGAATGCCTTTGTCAAAGCTCGTTTGAATAGCTTGTGATTGGGATTAGCACTGGAGGGCTTGTGATGGACTTGCAGGGACTTGCAGGGACTTGTGATGGACTCGACTACAGCCCTGTTCTGCTCCCCCACAGAGTGCCCTGTCATTATCCTGTGGTACATTTGGTTACAATCTGCTTTATTTAGAGAGCTTTACCGTTGAGTCTGCCTATTTCCTGGTTCTTTCTCTCCAAGACTTTAAGTAGTTCTCCCTTCTCGTACTCCAGCAGTTCCACGCTGCGGCTGAGCTGCTTGTAGCTCAGGTTACTGCCCTCGCTGGAGTCACGGATGCTGGACAGCTCATCTTTGCTCTGCCGAAGCTGCTCCTCTGTGCAAACAGGAATAGTCAAACAGGAATAGTCAAATGGTAAAGCCACAGTGACTGACAACACATTATTTCTTCATTTTTTTTAACCCTAACCTTCCCAAATCCTAATCTGGTGCTGGATGATTTCAGAGGATTGAGGTTACTGGGGTGTTTATCCAAAATCCACTGGAGGATTTTGCTAGATTCCTGTAGTGCTCCCCAATAACAAACATTGGAAGATTTTGAAATCGGAGGATATTGGACGATTCAGGTTACATGTAGGAAAAATGATGTAGGGGCGTTAGGGTTAATTTATAAAACAATTTTACAAAGACAGAAACTAAAGACAACCAATCGCATTAACCCTAACCCTCCAAAGGCATTTTGGCTAGAACCCTGCCAGACATATCAGATTGCATACATGCAGCTTGTCAAATTGACTTGTGTGCAGAGTGCAGCAAAGCGGAGCTGTCATCACAGATGCATTGTGCTGCGTCTGGGCAGGTAATTAAAAAACTGCACTATTTAAAAAATAGAAACCTCCAATATCTACACTGTATAGGCCCTCTTACACAAATCAGGGTTCGACCTTAACGCTGGTCCGCTAGACAAATTCTAGTCAAAACAGCGGCGGTCTAGTCAAAACCCTTTTCTAAGTAGTCCGGTGGTCTAGTGAAAAAAAATGCCAAGATAAGCTAAGCGCGCGCGTCTTCAGAGCCAGATTGTCAACGGCGATCCCCGATTGCGTGGAGTTTACTCTCACTTCAGCTAAGGCTGTTCGATATCCATTTATTTTGATACCGAAATATCGGCAGAAAAATATCGCGATATTCTATATTATCGTGATGACGTCACTTTTTCATTACGGGAAGAACGGAGGAATACAAAAATGCATGACGGAAGTCACCACGGCATGAGATCGGGGCCACCGGGATCGGGCCCGCCGGGATTGAGCAGCAGGAATGGGGGGGCCGGTTTGACAAGGCTTCCCTTCGCTCGTTGAGTATTTGGAGTTTTACGACATTTACCTTCAGTTGGCTACTTTATGGCACTCCAGAAAGACTAGCGTTTGTTTCTATTTCAGCATTATTGATTAGTAACACAGATGATAATACCATGGGCGAGCTGTCAACAAACGATCGTGTCGTATATTTTGTGAAGACGACATGACATTGCACAATGTACAATGGATGCGCGCCACGTGTTTTAATCTTTTCTCAAGACGCGACGCAGTTCGCTACACGTAACTACACCTAAACTGCGTGTGCCTTGTACACTGGGGAAGGACGGTGGCATTCAGTGCGGTTGCTTGCACTTGACCAAGGCTAGCAACAAAGCAACGCGCACGCGCCGATGCGCTACAGGGGTTGACCTTATTGCAAACAATGTAAGTAGCCTCTGTTAAAGCCTGAAAGGATGTATTGCAGCAATAAGCGCACGTGTATAACGATCACTGTGCAAACCTGCGTCTTGAGAAAAGGCTAGTCAAAAAGACGCGCATGCGTAGTTATAGTTTCAAAGCCGGGTTAGTGGGCGACACCGTGATTTGTAAGCAAGTGATTTCAATGTGGTATATATACGACGTTCGTGAAAAATTAAAATAAGTGATCTTAATGTTATTGTCGGGTGCAAAGTTGTGTGACGTTCTATGATTTGTAGAAGTATTTGCCGTACGCTAGAATTTCAGACTCATAAGAAAGTGGCCAGGAAATGCCTCAGATTGCACCATAGAGCATCTAGAATCCAAAATTTCCCGGGGACCTTAAGCGGGCCCCAGACTCCACGCCGTCGCCGTAAGGGCGTCGCGTACGCGCTCGCATTGTGTCTGCCGCCCTGCTAAAATTTCAGGCCGTGGAGTTACTGGAATTTCGAGCAAAGTAAACGGGACAAATCCACACGTAATGCGGCCAAAAGTAACATATATCGCGATATTCTTCGGTATATCGAATTCCCCGATATTCCGGGTTTTTTTTAAGGGGCCGATACGATTTTCGATATGAAAAAAATATCGAACAGGCTTACTCTCAGCATGGAGCTATAGCTCCATGCTCTCAGCTTGTAATAAATGTTTGTAAATACAGTGTACTTGGTCAGGTTACTTACAAAAAAAGTAGCCTAAAAGGTGAAAAAAACATGCGGACCAGTGAAAATGCTGGCGGGCTAGTAAAACGTCAACATTACTGGTCCGGCCGGCTAGTGAAAAAAAAAGTTAAGGGGAAACCCTGCAAATGTAAATATGCTGGGGGACAGCAATCCTCTGGTAAGCCAATACATGTAAGTGCCCTTTTATGTACCAATGCACCCTTCACGTTCAACCTTGGGCTTGCCAATCTGAAGGCATTTGTATACGCCCCTTTTAGCAATCTCTTGAATCTTACGCTACATGTAAATGCAAATTTGCATATTCATGAGTACAAGAGTGATGTCACACAACGTTAAAATTGCAGTATCAAAGCTTGTTTGTGAAGAAATATTGAAGATTTTTTTTTTTTACTTTTCCTGTGGTCAGTTTTCGCAGAATGTTTGTGTTTTTGTTGCTCAATGCGTGCAGTCTGTAAACACATTTAATGTATAAATTGTAACAATAAAGTCAAATGTTGACTTCTTTTTTGGACTGCAGGTGCCTAAACTGTATACACATGTACCTTGACTGTATACATGTAATGGCGGAAAGAATATGAATACTAAAAATAGCACTTAATCCCTATTTTGAATACAAGAAAGGAATATCTCAGAATGATTTTTTGTTTATTTTGCTGGACCTTTCAATATTCAGCCATAGCCCATAACTAATGTTGAACTTTAGTTACCACCTAATGACGAAGTGTAATATAATGCTCATTGTTTAGTATGAAATAATGACCCATCTTACCGAGTTTGGCATTCAAAGCCTTGACTTCGTTGACATTGCCCAGTGATGACTCTAGCTTGGTGCTCGAGGATATTAGCCGTTTCTCCAACTCAAAGTAGCGTTGCTCTGTAATTTAAGAAAACAAATCAGAAAACGAATGCTTACTTGATGTAGACTGTATATACATGTACATACAATGTGAGCTTGAAAATGGCGTCAATCAATTGGGGCCCCCACCTACGTAAAAAATGTAAAACTGTAAGACCATGCTCCTGTAAGAAAAAAATATAAATTAACCCTAGTCCGAGTAACTTGGACCCTTTATCACTTTTTTTGTTTTACATTTGAACATGATCTGCCGATATTAGTAGAGTCCAAGTAAGTGTTCGGCGTTGGCCTATTTATTAATTTAAATACGTCTGAAGACCCAACAAAAACATCGGATTTCACCCTTAAAATTACCACCAAAATACTAGATACACCACCTGAGGAACAAGTGGAGTTCCATGATTAAGATGGAGGTACTAAGGTTGACTTACCATCCGGATAAAAAGTGAAATTTACCGTTCAATTCCGAGAGGCACCCTCAGCGATATATCGGCTTGTTTTTTAAATACATTTTCAAATGGGACCTACTCAACTGATCATTAATACATTACGGCGCGACGTAAGACTCCAGATCCTGCGCACGCATAATGCACCGCGCGGCTTCCCGGAGACTTTTTCCTGAAGAGTACAACGTAGGTTCGTAGTACGTGTCGATATCGTTACGAGGCTGCATGCATGACTCCTTTTCCTTCAGGAAACAGTCTCCGGGAAGCTGTGCAGGATCTGGAGTCCAACGTCATGCCATAATGTATTAATCCACAGTCGAGTAGTCAGGTCCCGTTTGAAAATGTATGTAAAAGAACAAGCCAATAATACATATCGCTGCGGGTGCCTCTCGGAATTGAATGGTAAATTTCACTTTTTATCCGGATGGTAAGTGAACCTTAGCCCTAACCCTCCAGGGCATTTTGGCTAGAAACCCTGCCAGACGCATCAGATTGCATACTTTGTCACATTGACTTGTGTGCAGAGTGCAGCAAGGTCAAGCTGTCACCACAGATGCACTGTGCTGCCTCTGCTGGCAAGGTTAGGGTTAATACCTCCATCTTAATCATGGAACTCCACTTGTTCCTCAGGTGGTGTATCTAGTATTTCTGTGGTTGTTTTAAGGGTGAAATCCGATGTTTTTGTTGGGTCTTCAGACGTATTTAATTAATGAATACTCCAACAGCCGAACACTTACATGGACCCTACTATCGCCAGATCATGTCCAACTGTTTAAAAAGGCAATAAAGGGTCCAAGTTACTCGGACTAACATTAAATTAACCCTAACCCCGTAGGCGCTAGGCTAGCCCCACTATTGTGGCTGGCGGATTTGACATCGGGCTGATCCTTAGCCACACGTCCTACCCATATGTTTGTGTGGTGAGAACTTCAACAATTCGTGCGGTGGGGTAGCGCTATCTGGACCGCGGTTTTAACGGTCTGGCTGTGTTCTCTACCTTCTTAACTATTCCAAACTGCTAGCGGCTTGTCATCTTACTCACCATTTTCCGAAATATTGGACATTAAACTTGGACTCCATAGTCTTGCATGCTAACGATTTCAACTGGTATCAGCCATTTTATAATGACGTCACTGGGTTCGAAACGGCTTGCCGACGGCTGTTTGATGAGAGCACAGCTACATGTAGCTTATCACGATTTCAGTGGAACGTCTCGCGCGAATTTCGTGATAAGCTGTGCTCTCATCGAACAGCCGTCGGCAACGAACCCAGTGACGTCATATACTTGGGTCATGTGGTCATATTAAAAACGCTGTCCAGAAAGCGCTACCCCACCGCACGAATTGTTGAAGTTCTCACCACACAAACATATGGGTAGGACGTGTGGCTAAGGATCAGCCCGATGTCAAATCCGCCAGCCACACTGGTGGGGCTAGCGCTAGGCGTATGCTTGTGCACGCCACCAGCACTAAACTTGCTAAAGCGGAATACCAAATCCATCAAACTCCAACAACCAACCATTGTACACATATGGTAATTTACTGAACCTGCAATAGTGCAACAGGCTGTGCAAAAAGGAAGGGTACTGGGACGCTAACTCGCTTATTCTTTAGTCCGATCTGAAAACACGTGCATGATGTGTCCGAGAATTGGGCACACCGAGCGACATGGGGTCCAACTCACCAGAATTGACGCGAAGCTTCTCTAATTTAGTCTTCAGTCCATCCTGAATAGTCTCCTTGGAGTCCAACAGGGCTTCAAGCTTTTCACGAACATTTTGGGGCACTAAGTCTATTTCGGTTGGGCTAAGAACAGTGGACAAGAATTTGAGTTCAGCACGTTCGCCCGCCATCGTAGTCGCCATAATAATGAAGTCTACGAGGTCCTCTAATTGCCATGCCTCATATACACTTACAATGCAAAAATAATAATAATAATAATAATAATTAAATAAATAATAACAATAAATAAAATTAATTTTTTTTTTTAATTCATTGTATATTTCGTTTATTAATGAGCTTTATTTTTCTTTCTCGAATAATACTTTGTTTTTCATTAAATTGGAATCGAGGCTTTTATACAGTTCAGCAATTTTACATAATAATAAATTATTCAAAACAATTTGAATATCGGAGGATCCGACGTACATGTAGGCTGAATCCCAGACCAAAGTTTTCTGACTATTGGCCGTGTCCAAATTACTTGGCTACGGCTGCATGTTACACACATGTCTATGGTAGTGGCTGCAGCCACATCCCATAGACTCGTGTGTAATTTTAAGCCGTAGCCAAGTAATTCGGACACGGCCTATTTCTGATGTCGTCAGGAAATCTTCAGGTCAGGGAACCAGACTAACGTACATACGTTTTGAACTTTACACCACTGATCTCTATAATGTTGTGGGTGCGTTCGAGTAGCTTACCCGGATCGACTCGGGTGAAGGCAGAGGTGGGTAAGCGCTATCTGGGCGCCAATCCGGTACGGCGATGAATAATACAACGTATGACGTATGCCTTATGAATAACCATACTGACCTAATCTGAATAATTTCACAAAATGTACCCAACCGGCGCCCGACTCCTAGTCTTGGTTCCAAGACGTTACTGTCTGATACTTGTCATCAACAGAGGGCGCGGGCGAGCGCGCGATCAATCACGGAGTTACAGTAACGTCTTGGATATTCTTACTTTTGAGGGCGGGACCCGACTATGGAAATCGTGGCTAAACATGCATCATTCATATCACGTGACTGGTCTGACCTCCATGGTTAAGTTTGACCGATTGCCCCAATTATGCAAAATGCGCCTGCGGTCGACGCGACGTGTAATATAATACCGTTTGAAAAAAACGTGGATGTACTGTACTACTGTGTACAAAAGCCACTTGTACATACAATGTACATAGAAATGTACATTGTACATGTACATATCCACATATGAACACTGTGGATACATATATAGTGTACGTACGTACGTACTTGAACTTCAAGTTTGAATAACTTGGAGTTTCTGATCTTTCTTGCTACGTCCTAGAATGAGATAATGACAATTTACCTGCAGGTGTGCACTTTAATCTGGGATGTTAATTAGCCAATGTGAATGAATAAATGCAGAATAGTCAAATTTTAAAATTATTTTTTATCAAAGATTGATTTTTGCCAGTCTTGTTCAATTACATGTACAAACATGTGGTGCCCTTTTTTGCAGCCAGCCATGGCCAGGCCCAGTATTGTATTGGATATTTCAGTCCAGTTAGTTGCATGCACAATAAATTTACAGGACGGTCTTTGGTCAACTTTTTACTGAAAAACGTTTTTACTCACTTTGTCTTCAAGGTGGAGCTTAAATTCATCATTGTCTTAATTATTTATATTTCTCCCAATAAAAAATTCCTCCACTAAATACATTACATTCCTACATGTGTATAGTAATCCATGTATACTAATATTTAAAAAAGTGAACATGAAGAAGAGAAGTCTGAAATAGCAAGCCCAGCAAACCACTTAAATGCAGTGGATTTAAAATCAAAGTAGATGGTTAACTTCACTCATTTATTTTAATTCTTGAGGTAAACAAAATGTTTCACTGGATAAAATGTATTTCTGTAAAAAGATTTTAAACCATTATTGTAAAGTTACATTTATGTTAACACATACTTTACCATTGAAGGTTAGAACTGCCACAGAGTTCATCAGAAATATGAAACACACCATTTGTTACATCTCTTTTTTCATGTATTTTCAATTTCCATCCTGAAAAATTTAATTGGCAGATGTACCGGTCATTTACTACTCAGTGTAAAAAAATCGACATTACATGTACATGTGGCATTTAAAAAAATGTATAATACATTTACTTATACAAACTGGCTGGGACGTCCTCCATTCTGAAGTCTTTTTTAAGTTTATCACCTCACATCAGTGTTCTAGCTCATACAGTGTACATGCACAATATAATGTACATGTCATCGGGTAATTACGGAAGCCCGTTAGGGCCAGGTACCTCTTTCTCTTTCACAGCGGTGCGTTTCTCTTTCACGGTGGTGCGTTTCTCTTTCATGGTAGAATAACTCGCGGCCGCGACTTATTAACTCGCGGCCGCGACATAACTAACTCGCGGCCGCGACTTATTAACTCGCGGCCGCGACATATTTATCTCGCGGCCGCGACTTATTTATCTCGCGGCCGCGACTTAATAACATCATGGTAGTTTTTACTGTCGGCCAGTAATTAATAGCTTCCGAGGTATATTAACACTATACATGAATTGATTATTTGAAAGATGTGATGAAAAAGAAATTGTGGGATGTTTTTATGTTTCGACAATAACATTATGAGTTATCATGAAAATATATTCCTTTTTCCGTGGTTCTGAAGAAAACGAATCGAAAGAAATTATTCGAAGATAAAAAAAATGAAAATATCTGTTCCTTTTAAGCGCAGCATCTGTCGTTTTCTGCAAAAAACATTTTAAGGTGGTACATGTATTCTCTTATCAAATAATTATGCCATTAAAGTTGTGACACTGTTACCCCCCCCCCCCCCCCCCCCCCCCTCCCCAACTACTCTCTAAGAGTGGTACAAATATACTCTTACGGCGCACGGAAATATACATTGCATCCGAATAAATTGTGTGTACATTTGTTAGAAGATTATTTAGTTTGGGGTCAAAAAGTAATCTTTTTCAACTGTTTAAATTTCCATGCAATATGAGGACGTTGTTCATGTAATATGTTTGAGAGAACCCATGTTTAGCAGAGTTTGAACATCTCATAAACAGCAATAAACTCTACATGGGTGTTTTAAAATGTTGAATGATACATTTGCGACCCCTGAAACGTTTTATAATTGCAAGGCACCTATTAGGCACATTCTATCATGTAATATATGGGATCAGGAGCAAATAAGGAGGATCAGGAGCAGATTTGTTTACAAAAAACAAAATCCATTAGTTGCAAGCCGCAATGCATATGGAATGTGCATGTTGCAAATCCACCCTTAATGCAATTTTCATTCTTTTCGCAGGTACTTTTTGAAGGGATAATAATTTTAAAGAAAACACCTTAATACCACGGTCTTATCTGCACATCCATAGAGAGTTTAGCTCTTTTGGATTGAAAAAATGATCTCGACTCTGATAAGCATTGCTTCTGGGGTTTCATACACTAGCTATTTGGGTTTCGATATACATGTATTTGTCTGGATATAAACCGCGTGTATTAAAGCGGAACATTTTTATGAGGAGTGCCTTTAATTGATGTGTTATCACGCATAATGTGAAAATGGTGCTTAGTCTTGAAAGGGCCCAAGTGATGTAATTGTTTTATGCAATCCTTGGAAATGCACCTCTGCATTCCATTTAACGTTATTTAAATTTTCATTTTGCCATTTTTAAGAGCCTTTTCGTGCCTTTTTTATTATTATGCTAATGCCATTTCCCTATTCATCAGCAAAAGTGTGATGCAGTCAGACAGAAACCTCAACGTTACAGCTATTTCAGCACCAAAAAAGCCTTTTTGGATATTTTGCTAATGAATCGTAAATTTTCTTTTCTTTGGTGATTCGTTGAAGTTTCAGTAGTAACAGTAAGCCAGTGAGCAGTTTTCTCACAAATCTTTTCAGTGAGCATATTTTGGGTTCATAATTATTTGAACAGAAAACTCCCAAGGTGAACAGTGTCTTCCTGAAATGCCACCACAGCATTTCTCAGGGAAAGCATGAAATTGTGTAATGTTTCAAAAAGTACACATTTCAATAAAAGTACCAAAACATGAGATGGAAAAAGGAGTAGCATGTTGCGAACTAAAATCAATGCCACAGCCCTTTTAACCCTTTTTGTACCCACTATTTCACTAATTAATTCGCGGCCGCGATATAATTAAGTCGCGGCCGCGAGTTAATAAGTCGCGGCCGCGAGTTAGTTATGTCGCGGCCGCGAGTTAGTTAAGTCGCGGCCGCGAGTTAGTTGTGTCGCGGCCGCGAGTTAATAAGTCGCGGCTGCGAGTTAGTTAAGTCGCGGCCGCGAGTTAGTTAAAGGTACACATTGCTTTGGATTTTGCGATTTGGGCTATAAAACTGAAATGGATATGGTTGGGAAGCTTTTTTTTAAAGTAGAATATAAAGATTCACATAACTATCCCTTCAAATTGCGTGGTTTTTGTTTAATTTCGTGACAAATAACGGTCCGCCATTTTGTAGAACCAAATTTTTGACTCCACAAAATGGCGGACTGTGTTCACCAGTCGTATTTCCAGTCGCATCTGGTTGAAGTACGTTCTGTTGATCCATGTTGATGTACTGTGGCACGGCGCGCAGCACTGGCGATATATGTCGAGAGGTAGAGAATTGTACCTGGCGATCATCTGATAGGTTTACAAGGCCACTGGCTGCGGCGCCAGCCTAAAGACTCTCACAGCGTATTTTGCGCATTATAATAGACGGTGGTATTTAGTACTGGAAATAAGTCTATGTATCGCGGGTCAGATGTCAGGGGTAAGCGGCCAATTTTTTTGTTTCGTAATCACTAATCACTAATAACAACACATTATACGTGTTTTTTTGCATGAACAACTCTTATAAAAGATAAGGAACATTTCCAAACAGTAAAATTTCATGACATTTGAAGGCAATGTGTCCCTTTAAGATATGCCATGCTTTGGATTATTCATAAGGCATACGTCATACGTTGTATTATTCATCGCCGTACCGGATTGGCGCCCAGGTAGCGCTTACCGAAGGCAGACGGGTTAGCCACGAGAGCTGGGCTTGCGCTAATAGAACACTCAAACGCCCTCTCCTGTCGAAATGACAATCCCAGGTGCAATAACAGGTTGACAGAAAATGCCACCAAAAACACTGTTGTTGCTGAGTTGATGGTTGATCAAGGGATAGGCTTCTAATTCTGGCAGTTGCAAGTTATTTGGGAATTGGTACTCGGGCTCAGTGTCTCCTGTTTATTCTTCCATGTCCTGCCGTGCCCCTCCTTCTCTGCTCTCTCTCTTGGTCGTGTTAGACTGCACCTGCAAACAACGCCTTGACGTTTTTGAGAGCAGACTACCAGGATGGCAAAAGGCAACACGAAATTGCCCAAGCTAGTCGACGAACTTTGTCGACAAAATTAAACCTTATCGGTATACATTAATATTCATAACTCGGAAAATTCAAACAGTCTGGTGGTAATGTAACCGTACAGATGTAACAACCGTGTGACCGCAGTCCAATATTGAACAGGATTCATCGATGTCTGTGAGCGGGGTGCTGTCGGGGCTTTTGGCACTGGTCGTGTTCCTAGGAGTTTTGTGGTTTCGCCGCAAGGGAATCGCCCGGAACTACCCACCTATGCCGGCCACCAGGTCTCTGGCTGATGTTTTCGACGACTTGCGGATTGCGCGCGATTTGTATAAAAAAAGATTATTGCAGCCACACCACGTATTTACAAGGTAAACGCTCTTGTTGTAGGGTCCCAAGACTGGTCTCGGTCTCAGGGGGAGGTACAACAGACCGTGGTTTTAGACCTGGTCAATTTGCGTCCCTGTTTCGCCTTTTACGGATAGTAAAAACCTATCGGGCCGCACCCCCGCAAATATTCCACGATCCGCCCGTTCCGAGTTTACATAATCTTTATCTTTCCAAAGGTCACATCGGGCCTGTAGGCCAACATTGTGCAAATATTAATTGTTTTACAGTGTTCTTTTCTTGTCAAGGGGATCTACCGGTTTTCAGTTCCCCTAATGTTTAATAAACTTTGACCCCAACTGCTAAAATGAAACAGTATTGCAGGACCAGAAATTTAACTTTTGTCCATGCTTTAATTTACTTCTTACTCTGAACAAAGTGTTGCAGCTGAGCTTTGAACCCGCTTTTTGACAAGGCTGTTTGACTTTGAGCTAATGGTTGTAAATTATTAGATGAATTAATTGATATTAATCGCGATTTCAATATTTAGAGCTAATTCTATGACAGGCCCGTACGCTGGGGGGGGGGGGGGGGGGGGGGGGGGGGGGTTCGAACGAACCCCCTGCTCGCTGATGAGTTCCGCTTTATGTGTGTGTGAGTTTGTATAGCTATTCAAACCATGGACCTTTAACAAAGAGGACAATAGGCCTAGGGTCCACAATTGAGTCAAGGTCCACGATTAAAAATCGTGTACAAAACATATGGGAGGCCTTCCGAAAAAGTTAAAGTATAAACAAAAGAGGAACAATGGGAGGTCCGCGATTGCCGGTGTTTACACACTTGGGTGTATATATGTGTGTATGAGTGTACATGTACTGTATTACGTTCCAGGACAAGCGGAGAAAGAAAACACAAAAGAATCTTTCTTGTCCTCGAGAGACGGTCTTTTGTTAAAATCGGTCCTCGAACGTACGACTACGTGCTTAGTCTATGGGGTTTGGCTATATTAAAGGAAGAATAGGAAACACAAAGCATTGTCCTCGCGAGTATAGGTAAGGTAAGGTGGTTTTTTTTTTTGGGGGGGGGTTAATAAAAAGTTCCACTTTGAGGTTTGACGAACCCCCCTCCTCCAGTATCTAGATCCGCCCCTGAACGCAGTAAAATCTTACCAGGGCTGCCCTTACAAAAAATCTGGCATGCAAAACCCCATGGGAATTGCATGGTGAACTGGACACCATGAGAATCCCATGTTTTTTTTGTAAGGGTGTGGTCGAGTCCGCTGCAAAAGCAATATGCTGCCCCCGCCACCGCCGTCGCCGTCGTTGTTTTTGTTTTTGTTGTTGTTTCATGATTCTTTTATACCAATTTAAACAGGTTTTCTGAGAAATACGGTCCCGTGTTTAGCGTGAATCTCCCGTATCTTCGGATAGTTGTACTCAACAGCTACGAGGCTATACGAGAGGCTTTTCACAATCAGTTCATCAGTGACAGGCCCGATATACAAGTCTTTAAGGATGGAGTCCTGGGCCATGGTAAAATATTAATCCTTGATCCCCGCCATGTAAAAAGTGTGCGCATATATGCATGATGCACGTGTATGGTCATGTCATGTTCAAGTGCATGACGTGCTTTTGTTAAACTCATGTGCTTTTGTGATGCATACACCTCAGGAGAATGCACTTTTAAGGCACCGGAAGTTTGTCAACCCGATCTCCCTGCTGCGTCATGCACACGATGTGACTAACGATTTTCAGCCATGATTTTTTTTTAATGTTTACTTTAAACGTGGCTTACATTGTGTTTTTATTTTTTTTAAGGCAAAAATGAAAGCTGACTGGGCCCAGTTTCAAAAAATGAACCTGTTATGTAAAGGGGGTCATTCTATAAAGTTGGGGTCCAAAAGTTTGACATTTTTGTTGTCCCTGTTACACCTGACCTGTGTATAATTTCCCATCAAGTATCATTAAAATTCACTTCGCACTATTATTTTTACTTGTTTGGCAGGTACTTTGCTTTACATAATCACTCTGGGAGATAGAAGGCATTAAAGAATGTGTCCTGAATTGCAAAATCTTATACATGTTAGATGGAACAGGGACACAAAAATTCGAGGGGGGGGGGTTCGACCTCCAAAACACCCCTCTGGATCCGCCCCTATTGAATTCCCACAACTGATAAGTTATTGAAGAAATTAAAGTGCATTTTTTAAAAATAAAATACACTGTGCACTTTGGCATTCGCATGCGTTAGGAGCGGCGCACGCCCAATTCAAACTTTGAAAATTCATAAATCTTTTACTTCTCATCGGTCTATTCTTTTGTGGAATGCCTCATTGGAAAGCTCATAACTTGTCTAATGCTAACAAATGAGCAATTACATTTTTGAAAATTAATTGTTCATGGCGATATGTCTAAAAGCACCGGCACAGCAGCTGAAGATATTGCTTTCTCACTGGCAGTATAGGAGTTGCATTTTCATCTGGGACAGCATGGAAAGTCCAGCGCAAGATGGTCTTGAAATTCCTGCGCGCTTTCGGCGTGAATCGGGCCAGCTTCGAGGACCGAATCGCCCTGGAGGCTAGCTACCTGAACGGCGAGCTGCGTCGCCTGGCCGGCCGGCCCTTTGACCCCTCGCACCTCTTCGCCAACGCCGTCTCCAACGTCATCTGCTCCGTTGTCTTCGGCCAGCGCTACGAATACTCCGACCCCAGGTTCAAGCAGCTCTTGCACGCGGTGTACCGTAACGTGGCTATCATAGGCGGGGCTATGGGGCCGATACAGATGTTTCCATACGCTCACCTCTTGAAGGTATACTTGAATTTCGGATTTCAGATTTCGGATGTCGGATCACGGTCGGATTTCGGATCGGATTCGGATTCGGACTTGGATTTCGGTTAGGATCGGGATTGGCAGTGTGTGTGGGTTTGTTTTTGCATTCAATATGGGACCTTTAACAATAGAGGACAATAGGGTCCCCGGTTGAGAAAGGTCCCCATTTGAAAATCGTGTACAAAACCAATGAGGCTCCTTGCCAAAAAGTTAAATTATGAACAACACGAGGACAATACAGGACAGACTTTTAAAAAAGGGCAGACTTTTTAAAAATGTGACCAGAAACCTACCAATAATCTCAACTTCCTGGAAGGTTGAATGATAACCTATTTTGTTCCTGCACCCTTCATCTGAACGCAGCCGCTGCTGCCGGTCCTGCAAGAGACGCAGGATAACGGGAAGCTTATCAACAATTTCGCCAGAGAGGTCCTGAGGGAACACCAGAAAGACTTCGACCCGGACAACCCCAGAGACTTCACTGATGTCTTCCTCCGGAAAATGGCCGCTACCGCGACCGGCGAGGAGGAGAACGACAACGACGAGGAGGCCACCCTGACAGTCAACAACATGTGCGCCACCGCGTCTGACCTCTTTACCGCAGGTAGCTAGAATGCAGAACATAGAAGAAAACAAACATTTTGGCATGGCACTTTTAGGCCAAGAGGATTTGTCTTGTAGCCAAATTACACGATAATTATGGTTCACTTTAGTGTGCAATGGAGCGTGCGCCCCCTTGTATACTAAATGTATTTTTGTTTTATATCTCATCTATTTTGGATAGCCTGATCAGTGCATTAGTACTGTTCTCCCTTGTTACCCAGTTTGAATTGAGAGAAGACGAATAAGAAAATTTACAACCCCCAAGCCATGGGCGACGATACCGGGGGGACACGCCCCCAAATATTTTGGTGGGAGGGAACGGCTATATGGCATTGTACCCCCAATAATTTTCCCCTTGTCATATACATGTTATGGGTCATTGGCTTTTACATACACCAGCACAAGTTAACCCATACTTAGCGTCCAATTTTAAGGCGAAGTAACAAAACATGTTTAGCGTCCGGTTGTTTTTTAAGAAAGGCGGGGGCTTTTTATTTTTTTATTTTCAAGATGGCCGCCATTCTTTTAAAAATTTCCGACAACCGTAGGTTTTTCAACTGGACAAAGATACAAAAACGAAAAAGACATGTCGGACAAGAGAATTTAACATCCCGGGAGTTTTTTCACCTCATTGTCCACTGGTAAAAAAAAACCCCAAAAACAGGCAGCCCCAAAAAAGAAAGCGGGCGGGGACATAAACAGGTTTTATTTTTATTTCACCTAATACTGGTTGATAACAATAGGAATGTAATAATGGTTATGGACCTTGCTCAAACCACTTAAAGAGCAACTAAAACGCCAATGTTTTTTTTTACTTTTTTGACTTTTCCGACAGTTTAAATACTCTTTTAACTGATGGAGATTAGTTTGCAGACGAGAGGGATAGTAATACTAGCCTTAGAAAAAAAATACGTACAGACTCTACGTAAAACATTGCCGTATAATACAGTGACGTCATATGTTTCTACATGTATACGTCAATACTCGCACGATGCGGCACGCAGTTGACCTCGGCCTTTTCTGAATCGAGTCAAAGTGGCTCAGAAGGAAAAGGCTCAAAAACATTTGTTTTGATTTTTCAGAATCATGAAACTTGTTACATTCGTTTTGGGGAGGCATAATTGAACTATCAGATAAGTCCAAAAATGAAAAAAAAATTGGCGTTTTAGTTGGTCTTTAACAATTACTGTTGATTGTGTGCTTTTACCTCCCCCAAACTTTGAGGGGAAATCGCCAAAACAATTGTTTTGGGGAGAAAACCCACGCACTGATCAACTAAGGAGGTAAAAACCACAGTACACCTCGTAGGGAATCGAACCGGGGGCGCCTGTATAGGTGGAAGGCGGGAACCACTGAGGCTATACACGAACCTAACAATGAAGATATTACATCACAGGCACAGAGACCACGTCGACCTCCCTACGCTGGGGGTTGCTCTACATGCTAGCCCGGCCGGACGTGTTGGCCCGCGTGCAAGACGAACTTGACACGGTGGTGGGTCGAGACAGGACTCCCAGCGTGTCCGATCGTCCCAACCTACCGTACACCGAGGCCACGCTGATGGAACTCCAGCGGATCGCAAACATCTTGCCTCTGGGGATACCCCACCGAGCCTCGCAGGACACCACCATCATGGGCTTTGATATACCAGCGGGTACCGTCGTTATGTCCAACACGTGGAACCTGTCCATGAACGCCAAGCTCTGGGATGAGCCGGAGGTCTTCAGACCAGAGAGGTTCCTGGACGAGAGCGGGCGCAATATCGTCAAACACGAGGCACACATACCGTTCAGTATCGGTAAGGCCATCTCAGTTTGCCTTTATCATGCATCATGTTATCATCCTCATTGGTCAAAATTAGTACATATATAGACATTTTTCGTGTGACGTCACGTTAAAATGGTCGCAGGATTTTTTGGTGGGTGGGTGGTGGGTGGGTGCGTATTCAAATTTTCCAGGCCAAATTTTTAAATGCTAGTCAAAAATGTGCCTTGATTTTTGTGTGCCCCGCAAAATGTTTCAAATAGCTGGGTGGAGGGTGTAGGGTAGGTGTGTTACTGTGCACTTTTTTAATGGTGGCGCTTTCAATAGCGTTTGAACACATACTTCAAGTTCCAAATAAGACGCACCGGCACATCAAACCTACAAAATTAAACTTAAACCTGGCATATTTCAGGTACTTTGGGTGATACAGATGAGGAAATTTGTTCATCTGAATCACTTCAAACATTACCCGAACGACCCCCGATAAACCTCGCAAAAAGTCTGTATGCACAAAACCATCGGCCCTGATGGTTTTGTGCACAAATGGAAGAACCAACCAGAGCAAGAGTAACACGCCGACTCGAACCGGTTAACCAATGAAAACACGGACGCTTGTAATTAGTATGCAGTGGGCGGGACTCGAGACGGTTCAGGTTAGGAATGCCTCGAGTCCAACCACTGATCCCATGTATAAAAATCTGGACAGCTCATTGGCCGTTGCGCACTGTACGCACAACTGTCGCCACCAGCCGCCATATTACCACTCGTGGAACATCCAGAAATCATGCATTAGTGCCTTTAGCCTATCGCCTGCTTACGTCATGCTTGTACCGGTTTTATGTACGTTCGCGTATCGCGTGGAGTGGAAAGATGGCGGACGATGTCCTCAACTTAAACAGCCAATGATCTATCCAGATTTCTATACATGTAGATCAGTGAATACAATAATTACCTCGTCTCCGACACCACGAAGTACAGCGTAACACCCGAGCCGATTTGAGTGCGCGCCACGCTCACGTATTTTAGAGAACCGAATAATTTTCGTTTTCACGAAGTAACACCCATCTTTATTTCACCAGTTTGAAGGTTTTTATTACTTTTTTTCTGTAACCTAACAAGAATACACATGAAGTAAATTCCTGTCAAACCTTTGAACGCGTTTTTCTCCGAATTGTATTTCCGCATGCAACATGTTTTGTTACTTTGTGAAGTCAAAAATCGTCACATCACTGTCCGAAGTAGGCGCGCACACTTGGGTGTTGGTTTGTGAAACTGAAATTATTCATTGACCGGTTTTCACGAAGTAACATCGGAGTGCACTTGGGTGTTACTTCCAAATTCGTGGTGTCAGTGACGACCTCTGGGCGCTTGAAATTGGGCAATTTCATGAGCGAAACTCTCACTTCTTCCCGATTTGTTCAGGTCGTCGCACGTGCATTGGGGAACAGCTTGCCAAGACGGAGCTCTTTATATTCCTGACGCATCTCTTTCATCAGTTCGAGATCACAAAGCCAAAAGGTTCCCCTCCGATCTCCTTCAAGGGGGTCATGGGAGTCACTCTCTCTCCTCTGCCCTATGAAGTCTGCGTCACACCTCGCGACTAAAAAATGCAACTACCAAGACGTGACGGGGTTGTTTCAATGCTAGAATAGAGGAATTTAACATTAGCCCCTTCTGCGCACTTCCGGGTTGAAAGCGAGAATGTCAGTGGCAAACAAAACAACGCTTTTCAGCACATTCATTCATGCATGAATTTATATTCAGGCCATAAAAGGTAGCGAAGGCGAACGATCAGCATGAAGTTGTTTACTGTGACATTGAGATCCTCGTTTTCAAACGCGGAAGTGCGCAGATCGGCGCTAAACTCGTCGTTGTGGGATTCCTCTAAAAATCTCCAGCTGTTTTGCACCAAAATTCGAGGGAGCTGCAACATTTGGCCTTTTGTGTTAATGATATTTTCATATTCATGAGCAAACCAAGACGTCATCAAAGGCAGTGGCGTTTGGAATCCAATTCTGACCAACATTTCATCCAAACACTGTTGATTATCTATTTGTGTAGATTAATAGTAAAGTTTAGATAGGATCATTAATTCTGCTCGGTGTACGGTTTTAGGAAAATGTTTCATACTCTGTAGCCAATTTTAATATTTTTGCCGTCGTATGTGTTTGTTAATGTGATACTGCAAGATAGATCAAATTTTAAGTACGCACACTTTGAAATCTAACTCGACTTTGGCTACAATAACTATGTAGATCTCTTAAGCATTAACTGAATCAAGTCTGACGGTTCCTTTCTTTAATAAATGTTCTATTTGGTTCTATACATTTATCTGCAGTTTACAATTAAGTTAAAATTGTGTATGTTCACAATGCCCTTCAGTTTCAGTCAAAACTCTACAGTTCATCAAATAAACATTGTACATGTATATACTTTACCACCATACTTACAAAACCGTGTATTAGCCAAAAAGTCCAAAACGAGAGCCTATGCCTAAAACTATAGGGTAACAAAACGTGAAGTGAAATCCAAGTACTATCTTGGCCAAAACGTGGCCTATTCCACTAAAGACAGTAAAACTAAAAAATTTAAAGAATCCAACTTGAGAGATTTTTAAATGACTTCTCTTCCGCAGACAGCCCCCAAGACTTCTCCTGAAGGGGGACCGAAACGTCGGGTATATCTCTAACTTGTCATTCTAAGCCATTCCACTCCATTGTCCGTTGGTGATATTTTAACTTTTAAAAGCGAGATTTCTGCTCCGAGGTGCAGCAAATCACATCTTTGAAATCGGACACAAGTAACAAAACGTGCCGGTGTGATAAGAAAATCAGACTCATTTCCCCTATTATTATTTAAACCGTCTCACGTGACCGGCCACTCTCCTACCGGTAATTATCTTTACTTAGGCATGTGCAATACTACCAATGAGCCCGTATTTCATGGTGACTGAAATTCACGCTACACCGGTCCTTTACAAAAATGTTAACTTTAAAGCCTTGATATAATATCTATTTTACTTAAGTTGAACTTTTGCATTGATTGATATTTCTTATGTGTCACACATTTAACTTATAACTGTACATGCCTGGGGGAAAATGGATAACATTTAAATACATGTACAGGTATTTCTGATATTGTTATATACTTCACAACTAACTTCAAACAGACCTACCACATTAAACTGGAAATAAAAATCTTATACTCATTCAAGCTGTGTCTGGGCATTGAAATTTGTCAATGTAATAGATTTCTCCTTACAGCCGAATTATAGAAGGACGACATTTTTGAATGACAAAAATACTGCACTGTGTACTATTTTTGGTCTTCTTAAGATATACTCTTGATCATGTGCTATAAGTGAAGATTTATATACATTTTAGTACATTAAAATTAATAATTTGAAACATTTAGTTATCGCCGATTGGTTAATGTTTTTTGGTTTTTTTTGGGGGGGGTGGGGATATCTCATTGAAAAGCTCATAACTTTAATATTCAATGCTACAAAAATAATTCAATTTTAATTTTTTTTTTAGCGTGATACACCTAAGAGCATAATAAACCTACGAAAGTTGAGCTCAATCTGTCATTTGAATCGCGAGAACATAGTCAAAGCCGTTCACACAGTGATTTTTAGCATGTTCATATGGACTTATTTGGTTTGCTGAATAAAAAAAAAAAAAAAGGTATTTTTGCAGGTTTTCAGATGTGCCAATGCGATATTTTCCTAAGTACACACTCAGTTTTGACACGTTTTGGCCGTGTTCAAGCATGTGTTATTACAACAGACGTGTTGCTTAATGCAATAGGGTCAGCTGACAGCTATTGACCAATCTACAGCCTTGTTCACATCTCTGTTCAAGATTACGTCACATTGTCTGTAGTCGGCTCTCACTAGCATGCGGGGTCGCATGTAATTTGCATGCGCACATATCAGATGTTCATTTTGGAGCACTGCTCTGTCGAATGGATGATACTCGGACTAACAGAGCTATGAAATCCGGCCCTGGTTGGTACTTCGCAGGCCCTGACACAAATGCGTCAATCAACGAGCATTGGACCTTCACACTACTTGAAGTAGTTCAACACTGAGACCATCATGAATTTCTCGATGAAGAGCTCCGAGTCCAGGAAGGCAATGTGGGCCGCCCGGCCGATCAGGGTGTTGGCGGAGGTACTGAGGGTGTGGTTGACGTCGTAGCGGACGAGCGTGGAGTTGGGGTTATGGATGACCGGCTGAAGTAGGCTGTTGATCATCTCACTGTAGACAGTCCCTGTGTAACAATAAGCAGGAAACTGTCAAACTATGAACGACCTAGACTTAATGCAAGTCAGGACTCTGTAGTCGTTTGTGCTACGGTCCATGTGTTATTACAGCTGTTGGGTTAAAGCCTTCTATCTCCAAGAGTGATTATGTAAAGCAAAGTACACAAGTACCTGCCAAACAAGTCAATTTTAATGATACTTGATAGGAAATTACACAGGTCAGGTGTAATAGGGACACCAAAAATATCACACTTTTGGACCCCAAATTTATGGAATGAACAAAAGATTCAATGTACCATTTCACAGAGCAGGGCTAGAAAATTTTCAATTTGAAAAGCTGATCAAAATTCCTTGTGCAATACCTAGGACGGACTTATCCTTGACGGCCGGCCGACACAGCTCGATCCTGGCCGAGTGGATGGGTACGTAGCGGTCCTGTAATGACCCCACGAGGACAACGTTCTTGAAGAAACTCAAGCCTGGATAAGAAAAGCAAACACTGTTCTAATAAGCAAAATCAAGCTAAAACAAACCAAGTATTGTCAATGCTAATATTTTGTGTTAAAAAAAAGAATAAAATAAATGTACATGTTACGTAAAAAAATTCTCATGCCACAAAATAAAAAATAAACAATTGTGTTGCCTTTAAATGGGAAAAATCGGGAGGGAGGGTCGGTCGGCGATTTCTTAATTTTTGTTTACCATCCATGAAAACAATACTACATGTCGTGTAACTCGGAATTCGGGAGGCAAAAAGTAAACTTATTTAAAACTGAGATGGCGAAATGCACGATTGTGCCATAGTAGCTGTATTTAAAGACAATGATTTTGATAAAACTTGTTTATTTTGTGCGAGAAAAGGTGATATCTTGAAAATTCCTTTAAAAAAAAAAAACATAAAAAAAACAACAAATCCACGACCCGACTTTTGTGACTTTTAGGGTCGGTCGCAGAGGGCAACACAACAAATTGTGTGTGTTGGCCTTATTATCGGTTTTGTTGAAAATCGAATATGGGTTGCATACCCTTATTACTGATACTGTGTATACTGACTCGATCATCAGGCTAGAAGTACAAACAATTCACTATACCAGAGTAAGGGAACATATCATTTTGTCTAGTGTGGTACTGATTGCGGTACCGCTGTTTTTCTTTCCGTACATCAAACCTTACTGCTGAATGGGAAGCCAGGAATAACTGATAAAATCATGAGGTCAAAACTGGAGCTTGGAGCTCATTAAAGCCCGGTCGGCTCGTCAAAGACGTCCCATTTACAACGGTCACTAAATGCTGAATAGGCACAGGACAGACCACGGACAAAGGTCTTGCACTGTTTCAGTGAATGTTTATTACTATTAAACAGCTTTTGCAATATTTTAATCCCGTATCGTCCACCCAGACGGATTAGCAGGAGAGCTGCAACTGCTTTTTTTGTCGAGTACTGGCAACCAGCAGATCACATACTCCTCCTAAATAATGCGGTGACAAAACTGCCAGTGTGCACTGACCTGTATAGAAGGAGCTCATTGTATCAGCCAGCTAGGCGTTAATACTGGTACCGCAAAATAAAAAACAGCGGTACCGCAATGAGCCAGTTCAGTATCTCAAAGGTCAAAGGTTATTCGGGATAACATTGCTGACGTAATGTCACGCCATGTTACGCGAACGCCCATTCTTATTGAATTTAACACGTGCGTGTTGTGCGACCGTCTTTTGCGTTCACACGCGTGCGTAAGGTCACACGGTCATTCGGGATAAAATGTCATTGTGCACATGTTATTCAGACAATAATGAAATGATCCCTAATGTGACTTTCCAATATTTCAATGCTAAGGTTGAGACAATTTGACCATGACAGGTCCATTACTGGACTCGATCTATTGGTTCAGTGTGACTTTTAAACCCTGGAGCCGTGGGTACTCTACCTACCTGGAGACTGGCTGAGTTTGTAGAGGAACGTCTGTCGCATGTCGGTGTGATCCCTGAAGGCCAGCTGTAATAGCGAGCTAGACTTCTTCCATTTCTGCATCAGCCACATCCCTGCACGATGAGTGGGATAATAACCGAGGTATTGGGTTTGTTACAAATTAGGGTGTTGTATAAACACATTGAGAAGACACGCTCAACTGTCTTGGTCTCATGTGAGCCGTCTGGGGAGTACAACCACTCCTAAAAGAAATTGTCTATCCCTCCAAATTTGGCATATTTTTAAAATGAATTTTTTGTATGCAAGTTCACCACGAACAAGGCTAAAAGCCACTTGAAGTATGGGCTACAAAAGACAAGAAAAGGCAGAAATCACAGGGTATCTATGAACATTTCGTTTGAATTGTGAAAGATTATAGGTGGAAGGGGAAGCAGGTTTCAGGTAAGGAGTTCCAAAGAGAGGCAGTACGAGGGAAAAAAATTGAAGAGTATCTCACAGTACGTACTAGCCTTTGAAACAACAGTGAAAGGATGTGATGAGACAGCCAGGCGAGTAGAGTGTCTCAAAGTTTGGACGGGGGAACTAATGATGAAAGGCCACTGACACAACTTGGGATGAAATTCATGAACTCACCAGTGTTGACTATAGTGCTGCTGTTGTAGAGCTGTCCGAGGTGCGGTCCAGACAGTGAGAGGAACGTGTACATCTTGCTGATGTACGGCTCAAGCTGAGGCCTGGTCAAGGCTGACCGAATGATGATGGTGCCTAAGGAATGACCGATGAAACTGTGGAGGAGATACGTACACATAACGATTGATTTCACTTGCAAGAGTTTGTTGGATTTGTTGAATGTGTCTTCAAGGCAAATGCAAAAATACCCCAGACAGTTTCACTATCCCTTATTCACCTCTCCTGATGTTGTCAATTCGACCTGTTTCAAGGAGGAACTTGAGAAATATGAAAAAAATATTACAAAAAAATGAACGAGTTATTAAACAAAATGCAAATACGGACTGCAGTTTTCAGTACACCTGCAGCTCGCAGGGTTAAACACTATATCTTGCACACCCTTGCGTGCCGAATTATTGGGGAAAAAATAATTCTGACAGAGGACGGGCTTTATCAATTATTCATAAATGCCTCAGCGAGTTTCACTATCCCTACTGGTCGAGAGCCTGTCACGTGGGTGTGTTTAAACGGTTGTTTAAACACGGCTGGAAGTTGTTTAAACATGGCGCGGTTTTAAACTTTTTTTCCGGTGTCACACGAAATGTAGAGTCCTACAAAATCTGGTCCATTTTATTGGTTGAACACTCGAGCGACCAGTCACTCTCCTAATAACGCAAGCGCAATACTACCGATGCGTCCGTATTTAGAGTCCATAATTTTACACTACACCGGCACTGCTGCGTTCTACACCACCTGGCGAGCGCGTCGCGCGCGCGTCACGCGCGCGTCAATTTCCATATAAGGAAATGTTTACCACTACTCGCGGGCACGAACCATTAAATAGCTGAAGGGGTGTTTTACAAACCAAGGTAAAACAAATTGAACAAAATCATTGGAAATTTATAATTTTAGGTGGTTTTTGCTGAATTATACAAAAAGGCATTTTATGAATGGGAATAAATATGTGCTGGACCGGTTTTAAACGTACGTTTAAAACCGCCTTGGGGCCTGGACGCTAATAATGACCCTCGCCTTCGGCTCGGGTCATTATCAAGCGCCCAGGCCCCAAGGCGGTTTTAAACGTACGTTTAAAACCGGCCCAGCACATATTTATTCCCTTAGTAGATTCTCTAATGTTGGTGATTTGGGGTTCACAATAGCAAGACTGAAAGCCCGAATGCCCGGGCTTTTCAAAGGCGCTGCCTAACCACAGGTTTGCCCGTCTACCCTTAAGTAAAAAAAGATGACAAGCAAAGAAATGCAAGAGGAACATGATACACAGACACAAAAAAACAACCAAGTACAGCAATGTAACCTTAGCTTCTTGGGTCGTATCCTGAAGACGTCAATGTACATGATGATCTCTTTCACTAGCCGGTCGGTCATTGTGTCAAAATCCGCGAAGGTATCACCCTTTACAGAAAAAGAAAAAACAAACACAATTTAATAACCCACTAATTTCAAATTGGGAAAGCAAACATTCGCCATGTACAAAGTGATATAAAGGGAAAAGGCAAAATTTATTTTAAAAATTTCCACGTTTCTTGACCTGTAAAGTTTTTGTGTTATTTTAAGAAATTGCGTGAAAAACTGGAAATTCCCAGTTTGGTTACCACCTTCCCCATCGACTTGTGCGCAAAATCGAGTTGGGTATTAAATTTAAGCGCTGGTATACGTGGTTAGGGCTTTCAAGCAGACCTAGGTAAAAAAAATAGGAGAATAGTAAGATCAAAAAAAAAAGGAAAAAAAAAGCAGAAATTGACTACTTCAAGGAGTCAACTCATAAAAAAAAACCCAAAAAACAAACAAACAGATTTCAATGTTGGGAGTCGAACAGAGCCGACTCCTGCATGGACTCACCCAAGCCTACTTTAGGGAGCACTGCCTAACCCATGGTCGGGCCAGGCCGTTGAAAAGCCTGGCCAAGCCGGGGCCTTCTGGCTTTTAGTCTTGCTATTGGGAGCCACAAATCACCTAACAATAGAACATCTACTAGTGATTGCTTTTATTGTCATTCCATTCAGGGGCCAGAGATCAAGTCTGGGCACAATGGGAGCTGGCTGGACTCCAGCATTAGTGGGCAGTTTATTGTGTACAACCAGGGGATTATAGAAGCCCGAAGGCCCGGGCGTTCCCGGGGCTTGGCCAGGCTTTTCAACGGCCTGGCCCGACCATGGGTTAGGCAGTGCTCCCTTACACACCTGATTGCTTTCTGACATGAGGAAGTCGAACCTCTCCCCGGGTAGTCCAAGCTCCAGGTAGGTTTTCAGTAACCTTAGATCAGCCCTGTTGCCATCCAGGCCATGAACGCAGACCACAAGGTGAACCTAGAAGGGACGTAATACTGACTGCATTAAGGGTCTTCCGAAATTGACTATTTATTACTTGAAACCGCAATATTACACCTTCCGACCTGCACAAATTATAATCGGCAGTTCAAAAGAAAAAAAATCAGTATTTTCCTGAGAAAATTTCTTCCGAAATTGACTATTTATTACTTGAAACCGCAATATTACACCTTCCGACCTGCAAAAATTATAATCGGCAGTTCAAAAGAAAAAAAAATCAGTATTTTCCTGAGAAAATTTCTTCCGAAATTGACTATTTATTACTTGAAACCGCAATATTACACCTTCCGACCTGCAAAAATTATAATCGGCAGTTCAAAAGAAAAAAAAAATCAGTATTTTCCTGAGAAAATCCTTATTTTTCATAGCTTGAGCAAAACTTATTATCTCAGTGCTTAATGGTCATCATGGGAAAACCTAAATGAAGGAAGCTGCTACAATGAACCAAATTTAAATTATTTTTGACATATTGTGCGATCATGCAAAATCATCCGTAACTCGGCAATCCTTGTTTTGAGATATGGGCCAAAATATATTCGTAGTGGAAAACAAAATTGACTTTTACAAAAACAAAAGGAAAAAACAGTCTTCTTTCACATGAAAATATGACATGTATTATAAATGTGCTAAAAATGACTCAATTAAAGTACTGAAACTTTAAACTTGATTTTCTCAGTTTCTTTTTTTTTAATGTGCCGGTGTTCAAATATTTGCAACATTTTAACCAAAGGTCGTATTCACATGGGGTTTTCACTAATATGGATCTTGAAGTACGCTACAAATGAATATGTAAAAATCCCTTAATTGACCAGGGCCTACTTCAGACTGATTTTGCTTGATCGCATCACATATGGTGCTCAAAATGAAATAACTGTTTAACTGTATGATAACATTTCACATTGGCATATCTAAACTGATGCTCAGATTTTATTTTCTTATTTAGTTTCTTTTCAAATCAACAAATTTAGCTGGTCTGACGTTTCGATCTTAAGCAAGTTGTTTCTCAAAGTTGGAAACGTTAGGGCCAGCTAATTGTGTTGATTTGTACATTTCAGGTCAATCCGGTCAGTTAGCAGATTGCAGCAGTTTAAATCATTTTTTTTTAATTGTTTTGATTTAATTTGATTTGATTTTTATGCCAGAAGCCACTTGAGGAATCAGACACAGAAAGTATGAATCATTGAGATTCCTCTTGAAGCAAAAGACTTCTTACGATGAAGAGAAACGTGCAAAGAATTCCATACAGATAAAGAATGAGGGAAGAAGCTATTTGGCATAGCTTTTTATTCTACATCTAGACAAAGCTAGAGTATATTGCTGGGAACAGGCGGAAAGTCGAGTTTCACGCTCAAACACCCTCACTGGAGGAACCAAGCTGGGCAAGCCGGGGGGCAACATTTACCATGAAAATGTCTGTCGAATAGATTCAGAGCAGCAACAAATCTCCAGTCAGAGAGTGATTGTAAGGATGAGCTCAACTCTTCAATAACCAAATTACAGACACAAAAAAAGAAAGAAAAACTCTACCTCTAAACCTAATTCTTCCTCTTCTGGCTCCATTGGTGGTTCCGAGAGGCTGAAGTACGGCTTCGTGGAAGCTTTCACTGGAAGATCACTGTAGAGCTTGCCGGTAAATCGAAGCTTGCGTTTGAAGTCCTCTTTAGCTGCATTAAAACTATGAATGAACATTTCAACATTTCGGTAATTCACAGAAATGAAAGGCACGCACTGCCTGCTTTGATGGAGAAAACGAAGGAAAGGTCTCAAGTGTATCAATGTTAAATAATCTCATACCTTGCTTGAGAGACTTGCGACAGCGTTCGCACCAAGCCCTCTTGCAGCCTGGAATGCAGCCTCAAGTCGCTGTCGTG
This sequence comes from Hippasteria phrygiana, assembly GCA_037893225.1. NCBI lineage: Eukaryota > Metazoa > Echinodermata > Asteroidea > Valvatida > Goniasteridae > Hippasteria > Hippasteria phrygiana. The sequence continues at coordinate 1,333,241 of JAZGUH010000027.1, read as the reverse complement.
GCTCCGCCCAACCGCCGTGGCATCCGACACGGCCGCACTGGCCGTAGGCTGGTGTGTGAGGGCAGGCTTCACGACGCAAGCCTCGGCGCTGCCGTTGCCCGTTGAAGAGCCGGAGCTGCTGCTTTGGTGGATGAATGAGAAGCAGCCGATACAAGTGTTCATTTTGGACGGGACCAGGTGCACGGAGTTGCAGTCGCAGAGGGCGTGGCTTCGCTTGGAGTCCTCGGGGCTCGCGTTGGAGGAGAAGGTGCTATTGCCACCTGGGCTAGTCCTGCCAACAGATGGCTGTAATATTGCACTGCTAGTTGGGGTGCTCGTTGAGGGGTCGGCTGGAGGTACCTGAGTTGAACTGAGCTGGAGCTGTGCTGGTTGGCTGTCGGGCTCTGAGGGATGCTGCTGTTCAGTGAGTTGCTGGGAAACTTTGCTCTCTGGTTTACTGTCTGGGCTTGATAGCTTTGGGGAGCTTGAACCATCAACGTGGGGATTGAGTTGCTCCGTTGCCAGAGGGGTGTCAGAGTTTTTCCTGGAGGATACGGAATCCGACTCCATGCCCGAGTCGGTGTCAAGGAATCGGAGCTGGGAGTTCTCTAGGGATATGGGCTCCTCGTTGGCAGCCGCACACAGCTGGATGTTGGGCAGGTCGTCCGCATCGCTGCCGCTCGCAACGGGGTCACTGCCATTCAGCTGAGCCAAGCTGTCCGCAAATGAGAAATCAATCTCTGCCGCTGCGACAGCCATGGGGTCTTGGCTCTTAAGATCACCGTCAGAAGTGAGCTCACTCAGCTCAGTGACAGGACCTTCTGGGTCCTCGTCAGACTCCTCATAACCGTTTGCGTATACTTCCCCGTTCGTCTCGGCAAAGCTCGTCCGTTCTAGGACATCCATGCTCCCCACAATCCCTGAGCTTTCACTCCCCTCCACAAAGGGATCCGGATTCCTGAAGTAAGGCAACTGCATGGGCTGAGATGCAAGCGACGAGTAGGTGTACTCAGGAGTCGAGAGCGCCCGCGTCTTGACATACCCTTCTTGTCTGCTGCCTTGTGCAGGATCTTCAGGAATTTCTGCTGTAGGATTTTTCACAGAGAACATCCGACTTAAGCTTGGCAATGAGGAATAGGACGTGATCAGCCTTCGTTCAGTCGGGGCATTGGGGTCTTCGGAGGCTGTGAGCAACTCACTGACGGATGGCTGGGTATCCGTTATCTCATACCGACTGTAATCCCGCCCCACTGCTGTGCCTCGGCTCATGCTGGAGTTTCGTAGACTGCTGAATTTACCACTTTTGGAGGAGCGCAGGCTGTGCTTTGACTTGGCCTTGAGCTTTGAGTGTTTCTTATCTCTGAGGGAGTTAGGGGTGCTGGCCATCTGGGAGGGGCTCTTCTCTTGTGGGGAGGAGGGCTTGTGCTGGTCTGATGAATGCTCCTTGGGCGTGGGAGCTTTCGGGAGGGTGCGGATAGACTGCGCAATCTCATCGATGCTCAGGTTCAGAACTGGAAGATTATCGCAGTACACTTTTTAATAATCTAATCACACTCTTTTTTTCATACACTTAACTCTTCAAATCAATAAGGGTCTGACCTAACCCCCCCCCCCCCCCCCCCTCCCACATATACCTAACCAAAGCTAGTATGGGGATACTGGCCCCAAAAATAAGACTTGCCTAATACAAATTGCTTTTTGAAATCATAGCCACATCCTCCTGACAATTCTCAAACGGGGATTGGAACTTGTGCACAGTAGAAAGGAGAATGTATCGCAATCGGCAAAAATAAATGCACTCTTGTAACTCAACCCGAGTCAAAGACATTGTTTCAATTGAACCTGAAACACTTGCAACAGGTGTCTTTATTATCTTTATTTTCATATTTGACATGGTAAAAAAATCCTTACTTGACAGAAAAACCTTGATTTGGGAAGAACAAAGAACTAAATCTGATGGACATTTCACAGTCAACTGGGAAGCATGGTTATTTACTGAAGCAATATTAGACAAAACCTCGTCGATCGCAACCTCAACCCTTGCTAATCTTCACCTGATTAATTTTAACCTGGTTAATTTTAACCAGTTATATTAGGGCAGAGTCAAATCACATAATTGAATATTCGAATATTCAACCTTCCATTCGTATGAATATTCAATTTGCCGGATGGCCGATTTTTAGGTAAACAAAGTATTACAGATGTAGTCTAATTAACGCACGAAACTGCTCATTATAATCATTATAACAGATTCTCACTTTTATGACTATCGCCAGCATCAAAGAATGATTTAGTAAAGGTTTAGCACACGTGCAAAAATGCAGAAATACTTCTTTTTGCTCTGGTGAGAAATTTGTATTTTCCCGACAAAAAGTAGTAAAAAGATACATTCGTCATTACGTGTTTGTAACACAGATAGATAACCTGCTGTCATACAATTATTTGGACAGGAACAAGTCACGAAGTCACGGATGCAATTTTGTTACAAAAATTTGAACTTTTCCCCCTTCTTATGTTCCTTTTCATTTCTCCTTCGAATATTCGAACTCGAAAATAAATATTTGAATATTCAAATATTCGGCACAGCCCTAAGTTATATTAACTAAAAACCACAGCTATAAAACAAGGAACCCTTTGAAGACAGTCCTTATGATATCCTTTCTGCTCTAAGCATACTGTTTGTCACCTACCTTCCTCTGAACCGACCGAGTCAAGGTACCGATCCTCGAATATGATGGGTATCGTTTGAGGGTCCCCATCCGTGTCTGTGCACTCCAGGGGCAGCCTGGGTAGGGAGGTGTAGTACAGGGAATTGCGGATGGCCTGGCTGATGTAGGAATAACCCTGACAGCTGATCTCATGGAAGGCCGCAGCCGACTGCTTGGGGTTGTCGATCGTGAAGAACCCCTCGGAGAAACGTTGGACCTGTAGGAGCGAGGCAAGACAATTATTAGTGGGGAGCTGTGGCTTTGTGGCTTAGTGTATCGGACTCAAGATCTCAGTGACACTGCAGATTGTGGGTTCGAGACTGGCTGGAGTCATGGTGCTTGTGTCCTTGAGCAAGGCACTTTGTCACAAGTTGGAAGGCACTTTGTCACAAGGTGCTTCTCTCCACCAAGGAGTAAATGGGTACCTGTGAGGGTAGTGATGGTTTTGCGTTTGATTAGTCCATGTGCGCTTAACTTGCAGCCGGGGCTGTATACTCCCCAGGAAGCTGAGGTTTCAGGAATAATTAATGTGCCCAATGAACAGGGGTAATAATATAAATAGCGCCTTGAGCACCATGGGTTTGGTGGATATGTGCGCTTTACAAATGTCTATTATTATAATGTTTAGAATGTAATCACAGCATTCTGTCAGTGCTGTACAGAGCCCATCAATAAAAGTTAAGGGAGCATTTCATATTGTCCAGTGCGGTATTGATTGTAGTACCGCTGTTTTTCTTTGCGGTACTGCAAACTTAGCTGATGAATGAGGATCCAGGCGGCTTGAATAACTGAATACTCATGAGGTCAAAACTGGAGCTTGGAGCTCATTAAAGCCCAGTCGGCTTGTCAAAGATTTCTAGTTTACAGTGGTCAGACCATGGACAAAGAACTTTATTAATGGAGGTCTTGCTGACTAGGCTTGGGCGGTATTTCGGTATTACCGTATAGTGAGGTTTTTTTTTAATACCGGACAATACCGACTGATGATCCATAAATACTGAAATACCGGCGAACTCGGTTTGGAATTTCAATACCGCAGTATTCCCCCTAATGTTCAGAATGTTTGCAAAAACCCTCTCATCAAAGATAAAGAAAAACAACCGCATTCACAGTTGAACTCCATTCTCCAATCATCCAGTGTTATGTCTGCCTTGCAGTGGAAAGATAAGACCTAATTGTGGAGCTCGACTTGGTAACCCGATACTGCAGTGGCTGCCATTCTACCAGAAAGGCCTTTGAAGTTTTGCTTTTACAAACAACAATAAGTACATGTACTACAAAAAGTCAATTTTTGCAAACAAATAGATTAATATTGTCACTAAAGCATAGGAGTTTTTGCAAGTTGATAACAGCCTTCACGCTGGCATAATACTGTTGCCCGGGACTGTTGCAGATGTGCGTGCTCTGTGGCAGTTTGTTTTTTATGACGTAAGTAATACCCCAATTTAAATAATACCCGGTTTTAGTGAATACCGCGGTATTTTTGAAATGTAAACCGCGGACTCCTGGAATTCGATACCGCCCAAGCCTATTGCTGACGCCCGACAAATAGCAACGGTTTTACCCGTTTTCTGGTCGCATCTCTTATTCTGCGATAAATGGAAATGAATGAACTCAACTTGCCCTAGCTTTGTGGTACTCGGCGCGCAGGTAGTTGGAGATACAGCCGTTCCTCACCACGACTTCGATGAATTGAGCCCAGATGAGGCACAACTCCCCGGAGAGTTGGGATATGTGGGTGTTGACTGACTCCATGATCTCTTCTTGGTCAGTTAGCCTCTGTCAAGAAAAGGGGGTCGGATTAGAGGTAATATACAGCATTTGCAGACATCAAAAAACAAAACTACTGAATTATTACTGAATTGAAATACCTTACTTGATTGTAAGTATATAAAGGTCTCAAGCGTCCAAGGAAATCATGGCGCATGTGCTGTCATTTTTAAGAAAAGTGGAATTTTTGCATCAATTTCTAGTTATGGTTGGCCGACTATCGTCGGTATAAAAAACCGACCCCCAACTTTAGTTAGTCCACATTTTGTTTGGCAATTGGTTACACATCCATGAACGAGTGTAAGCCAGCTAGTCTAGTTCCCGACCTGAAAATTCCATGACATCTATAAATTGCTTCGTTTTGTCTGAAGTAGGGTCAGGGAACCAGACTACAAGAACAGCATTTTTTTCTTTCTCCGTTTCCCCAGCATCTATGCACACAAAACTTTAAACAGGTCAGCCCTCAATCCTGCAAAATCCTCCGATGCTTCACCTTCCAAAGACCCTCAATCCTCCAAATTCGGCAAAGAGGATTTTGGAGGATTTGGGAAGGTTTATAGGTAGGGTTAATAAAAAAAGTTTTTATCAAGTACCATCTAGCTCGCTGGGGGATCAAAGCAAACAAATCTGAAAACCAAATGCAGGTCAAATAATTTTTTGTTTTATGGAAGTCGCCCATCACAAGGCCAAGGGCCACTCGGGGTGTGGGCTACAGAGGAAAGTGTGGGAGAACCAGCCCCTGACACTGAAATAAGACAAGATAATGTGATCTCTTCACAGTATGAATAGGGTCGGGATGGGTAACTAGTCCACTGCAAAGCATTAATAGTGCCTCTACCGATAGCCCAGGACTGGGCTCGAACCCACAACTTGCAGAATTACACGCAGACCACAAATTCAATGCTCCAAACCACTAGGCCAAGGCACTTCCATAATACGGAAAATGTGAATGGTATTATATTCCTCTTTGTGACAAACCTGGAACGATTCACACATAATTCGAAGTTTCTCTCCGTAGTCTGCAGCTTCTGAAAAACAAAAATGAAACCCCAAAATTGTTATTTCAATTCAACCTTGTCGTTCAACACATTTGACCTGAATTGGCACAGTGGTATGAATATGTGACCTGTTCCCACGAAATTGGGATAAAGAAGCAAGATTATGGTATTTCCTGAAAGTACAGGTTAAAAGCTTTAATTTGATATATTGTGTGTTGTGGTATCTCATTCCTAGCCCCCGATAAAACCTTTTTGAGTTGTCAGAGTCTTGACCCCTTGTTTTGAGAAAATGAAGCTCAAAGTTTGTGATCTGTACACACTTTAACCAGAGTTCAAAAAAGAAATCATCCCCAAAAATATTTCGTGGAGAGATTCAGTTTAAAATCTTTGGGATATGATAGAATAGTGTTTTTTCAAATATACAGTCGCTAAAATCCCAAAAATTGACTTTTCAGTGAAAAATTGTTGTTTCTGATTGTAACTCAGAAAGCCAGAGTGCGACTTTATTCTTAAAATGAAGGGAAATTCTGACAATGTCATTCCGAGTGACAAGCAGAAACAACAATTTGCCACTAGAAAGTCAATTTTGGGGATTTTAACATGTTACCGTTTAAAAAACCCCATTGTATCACACCCCATAAGTTTAAAATCTGAACTCAATACTTCCTTTTTATAGTCCGGTTAAAGTGTGCACAGTATACACACTTGAGTTTCATTTTCTCAAAAAAGTGGGTCAAGATTCTGACAACTTCCAAAGGTTATGAGCTACAGCGACACACACTACAGCATATTCAAGTTTGTTGTATGTATTTTTCAGGAAATATCTCAATTTTCAATTTCTGTTAGTTTCCATCTGTTTCGTGGTTCCTGGTCTCATATTAAAAAAAAAAAACCAACAAATTAATCTAATAATGAGCCAGGTGGCCATTTTGAAGAAAAAAAAAATAAGAAAAAAAAAATAAAAACAGATATCTGAAAAAGCCTATTTCTTTGTTTACAAAAGCAAGGCTTACCCAATATGAACTGTTGATCTTTTGGTGAATTCTTTCCCAGCTCGTTGAACACGTGGCACAGTACACAGCGAGTCTGCAACAGTACCGCGCACATACTGCGGTAGATCTGATAGGCGTGGGCATTTCGCTCTGCTGAAATGGAATATCTGTCCGACTACACCCAAGAAAAAAAAAATTATCAGCCCGTGTATCCGAAAACAAGTTTTAAAATGTGGATTAAAAAAAGTTATGGAAAATTGTTAAAAAGACAATCCTCAAAATTTAATCTCGGAAATTGCTGTTCTTGTTGTTCGTAAAGGTCCGCACGTTAATACTACCACATCGGTGCATCAACAGTGAGCTCTATAGCTTTAAGGTGTAAATTTCATTTTCGCAAGCGTCATGTAACCTGGCTTTTATTTTGAAAATTCCCCACAAATGACATTTAAAACTTTCTTTTTCATAGTCTGAGAAATTACTAAAGTAATCTGTTAATTCGGTTACGAGTACTCGATTCCATATCTGGAACCAGTTCCCGACATTAGCGGTCGGGTACTCAGGTACCAGGTTCGGATGCACAGCCCTAATGCGAGACAACATTTCTAAATTGAGTCAAAATTATTCAAAAAGTGCCCCAGAATATTTGTCTGCTAATCCTGATCCGAGAAGATAAAAAAAACTCCAAGAAACTCACCGAGGAGCTGGACAGAGGTGGTTTTCCGGTGGGCCCAAAGAGGACCGCCTCCAGGGTTGGGATCGGGGGCTGCTTGGTGGGTGATCCTGAACCCGAGATCCTGTGAAGCCAACCCGACTTGACTGGTTTGGGTACACTGTAACAGATACCACACACAAATAAAACATTAGAATTCAATTAGGATTCTTTGCAAAATTCACCCTAACCCCTGTTGTCCAGACCCTGTCATAATCCAACCCTGTGCACTATACCTATGGCACACTCTTTGTACATGTACTTAGACAAAACAGTGACCTATGCACACTGTTCAAAAAAGAAATCACCACCCAAAAATATTTCGAGATTGAATTCAGTTATAAAACTTTAGGATATGATAGACAAGGGTTTTCCAAATGCAAAAATGTAAAACAAAATATAAAAAAATATAAACAATTTTTAAAAATGGGCTTTTCAGTAAAAAAGAAAGTTGTTGTCAGAATCCGCAGTGTGACTTTCTGATCACTTTGTGTTACCAGGTCACATTTACCCAATTTTGCAGGCATCGGTCCTTTCTGGTGTAATAATCTGCGATTTTAAACATTCATCAGAGTTTCATTTGCTCATGCTGAAACCAATTTCTACGACAGAATTAGGATGTGTCTACTTGGTCTTTCCTGAGAATATTTTCGTTCTCGCTGAAAGGATCAGTTATTTCCATATCTTGACACCAAAATCACCTGAAAGTTGCCTGGTGGAGCCCAAGCAAGGATCCGTGAACTGTCAGCGAGACCGCCGACAGGTGGAAGTAGTCAAAGAGGAGGGGGGTGTGGCTGTGTAGACCGTCCGAGCCATTAATGTTCAGCTTGAGGGTCCGAGAACTGATGGCCTCCATCGCTTCCGGGGTGCCTGGCCTGTAAACGGAAGCAACTATATAGTCAATTTACAGAACTCAAGATCTTTGTGATACTACAGATTGTTGAGCGGATTGTTAAGATTGTGGAGCGCTGTGGCCTCGTGGCTTAGTGTATTGAACTCAAGATCTCGGTGACACTGCAGATTTGGGGTTCGAGACCGGCTGGGGTCATGGTGCTTGTGTCCTTGAGCAAGTCACTTTGTCACAAGTTGCTTCTCTTCACCCAGGAGTAAATGGGTACCTGTGAGGGCAGTGATGGTTATGTGTTTGATTAGCCCATATGCGCTAAAAGACCAACTAAAACGCCAATTTGTTTGGTGACTTTTTTGACTTTTCTGATAGTTTATGCCTCCCCAAAACTAATCTAACAAGTTTCATGATTCTGAAAAATCAAAAAAAAATGTTTTTGAGCCTTTTCTTTTTGAGCCACTTTGACTAGATTCAGAAAAGGCCGAGGTCAACTGCGTGCCGTATCGCGCGAGTATTGACGTATACGTGTAGAAACATATGACGTCACTGTATTATACGACAATGTTTTACGTAGAGTCTGTACGTATTTGTTTGTCTAAGGCTAGTATTACTTGCTGTGCTTTTTGCTCATGATTCAGGAGTAACACTACGATAAACATATTTTAAAGTGTTGACATCTTTGTGAGACACATTTAGAATTGGGGTTGTAGGCTTGTTCTTGCTGAAAAGCTAGTTATGAGTCATACTTTCCTTTGTTTGCAGTCGGCTTTTATTGGGACCTGCGCGGTGAGTTGTGTGTGAGCTGATGCTATACTCTAGTCTGGCGACTTTGCTTATGCAGCCCTCATAAGGACCCGCACCTTCTCAGAACTATACACACAATTTCTGTTATAAGGTACCAGACTCAATCGCATGCAGCGCATGCGGTACCGTGCGTGTACAATGCATGTTGAGTCAAGCGAGCGTGGACAGGGAGACAGCCGGGGCTCTGGCTGCTCGAGACGGCAACCGCAGGGAACGTCGTCGCGGTGGTGCGCTTGAGTCCGGGACGCGATTGGAATGCTCGGTGCCTTTAGAGTTGGAATGGCTCCAGCCTTCAAACGGAATTGTGCCTTCAAACCCAGCTGAGTTTTCATACTAACACTATCATCTATACAGTCTTTGGCGAAATGTTCTGCACATATTTTCGACCATTTCGACAGCCCAAAATCAGATATTGTATTGTCTACAAAGCGGACCCACTGACGCCTTTGAGCTCCATTCAGCACTGGGAATCGCAGTAAGGTTAGGTCAGGGTTTTTGTCGCTGTTCCTCGTGCAACCCCCAACTACACACGATCGAGGCATAATGATTATCTCAGAACCATGCTCATACTGAAATAATATCAAAATTTGACAAAATAGACGGGAAAACGGAGGAGTTAGGTCGACAAAAACTCTTCAGCAGCATCAACTCCACGTACGTACATGCATAGTGTTTGGCTGTAGCATCAACCGACTCTACACGTGTACGTCACGGGGTCACGTACATACATTTAACATACATAATGAGCTTTCGCGAAACAGGATAAATGGTTCAGAATGACAACCCTTTTTTTTTTAAGTAACAAAATTCCTCTCGTCTGCAAACTAATCTCTATCAGTTAAAAGAGTATTTAAACTGTCGGAAAAGTCCAAAAAGTCAACCAAAAAAATGGCGTTTTAGTTCCTCTTTAAAATAGCAGCCGGGGCTGTATACTCCCCAGGGAGCTGAGAAGGTATCAGGAATGATTAATTGGCCCGATGACCAGGGGTAATAATATCTGTAAAGCGCTTTGGATCTTGCTAAAAGCGCTATATAAGAACCTGTATTACTATTGTGGGTTCAGGGCCCGCAGGGTCAAGGTGCTTGTGTCCATGAGCAAGACACTTTGTCACAAGTTGTTTCTCTTAATTTCTACCCTACCCCCCCCCCCCCCCTAATGGTTAATATATCCCTTGTTTGAATGCTCTGGTGTATTGCTTACTGACAATGGTAAGTCGCAGGGGTGCTGCGGCCTGTCTTCAGGGGTAAGATTTGTGGAAAATAAACAAATCCATGAAACATTCCGAGCATTTGATTTGTATGGCATTGCTGAAAAAATGCATCAGTAAACTGTATATTCTACTAAAAGATATGGTTCAAAATTCCAAAAATGGGGTCATCGGAATTAAAACAAGACTGTTTCAGGTTGCAGAGGTCATTTTGGAATGATTAAAAACAATTTCGGGAAAGAAACGAAAAATCTTCCAGAAATCTGGAAGATGTCTCACCAAAAGTCCTGAAATCAGAAAAAATCCTGAAAAATCTTACCCTTGTGTCTTATAATGGACACTGGTAAAAAAAAAAAGGGCAACACCATGATTTAGTTAACCAACAAGATTATTCTAAATTCGTGAAGTGCTGTGGCCTCGTGGCTTAGTGTATTGAACTCAAGATCTTGTTGATACTGTGGGTTCGAGACCCGCTGGGGGTCATAGTGCTTGTGTCCTTGAGCAAGGCACTTTGTCACAAGTTGCTTCTCTCCACCCAGGAGTAAATGGGTACCTGTAAGGGCAGGGATGGTTATGTGTTTGATTAGCCCGTGTGCGCTTAAAATAGAAGTCGGGGCTGTATACTTCCCAGGGAGCTGAGAAGGTTTCAGGAATGATTAATGTGCCCGATGACCAGGGGTAATATTTGTAAAGCGCTTTGATCTTGCTAAAAGTGCTATATAAGAACCTGTATTATTATTATTATTATTAATGTTGGTTATTATTATTATTAAAATCACAGGATGAAACTTACGGCTCCTCGCTGCCTGAGAAGTGGAGATCCACACTTAGTTGTATGTTGGCATCCTGTAGTGATTCCACAATCTTGGTGGGAAAGAAAAACATCCACTATATTCAGTTCACTGCAATTGAAAGTTAACACTGTGAATGGAATTTTGTGAAAAGAATTCCCATTCATATTTGAATTTCATATTTCTCACACAATTTTGTCAAGTGACTTACCCTGTCCACATCCAAAATCTGTATCATATTGTAGTTTGCGTCAGCTGGACTTTGATCACGACCGTCAGTAATTGGCACTAATCTTGGAAGGTCGAGGGCGCTGCTCAGTTAAATTTCGGGGTTACCACATGTGTGTATTCAATTTGTTCATCTAGCACGTTACACAAGCTGTATTTCCTTCAGATTTGAGTAAGGCTGCGAAATACGGTGAATGAAATTCAATAAAAGTGCATGTACTATTACAGTTACAGCGCCCTCTGTTGGCCATAAATATGGCCCATTGATGGGGGGGGGGGGGGGTGACATACCCTGTGGCTGTCAACCAGGAGGTAGACTTTGAACAGTGTAACATCCCTGAGCTCCACCTCCTCCCGTTTGTACAGGATGGGGAATGATCTGGACACGCCCACATTCTTGCACGTGTATGCCGACAGGTTACTGGAGCCCCCTGGGAACGGGAAAAACCAAAAACACCGGACGATGCCAGATAACGCAAAATATCAAAGATTGTAGAATCTGGGATGGTGTATTTACAATCCAATTTTTTTTTTAAAGGAATTATAAAAATATGATTTTTTTTTAGGCATGCAGTACAGTTTTAAAATTATATAGGCAAAATTTAGTTCATTTGAAATTGTTTAGAATATACTCATGCTCTTAAATTATAGCACAGTGGTAGCGTAGGGGCAGGATTCAAGCGTAGGGGCAGGATTCAAGCGTAGTGCTAACTCCTGAAAGCGTAGTGGGTACTGGTGCTATTTCATGCCTGGCTAGAACAGTGGTGTGGTTACTGGTCCGGTGAATTGACTTGGTCTCAAACGTTTTCCAAAACCTTGTGTCTTCTGTTTTAAAGGTAGTATACAACATTTATTTTTGCTACACGTTCCTCTCCACTGTGGCTATCTTTCTATAACTGACCAACTATCTCATCAACCTGTCTATTATGGTCACCTGTCTATTGTGCCTGCTTTTCTATACCATGACTACCTGTCTATTGTGGCCACCTTTCCACCTGCCTACCGAAGTTATCTGTCAACTTTGGCATTTTTTTTTTTTATTTTTTTTTTTTTGGGGGGGCGGCAGTCCTATCGCCGTTTACACAAATAATTAAATAAAGGCATATACATGGGTTGATGAAAGCTTACCGGCCGGTTTGACGATAGTGGCCTCAGATTTCAGTGTTGTCTTCGGGCCACCTTTGATGCAGCACCTTACATGGTAGTACCTACGTACACAAAACAAGGACCACTGACAGGTTTCATGGAAATATGAATACAAAACCATCCTCCGGTCATAACTGGTCTTTTATTGATAATTACTGACCGAGTGTTTTGCTACACACAATGTATTCAAGACAAGAGAGTATTAAGGCCAGAGACAGCTGATAATGTACATTTTGATGACCGTCTAAAATAAGATAATAGAGGAATTTCACATTAGCCCCTTCTGCTCACTTCCGGGTTGAAAGCGAGAATGTCAGTGGCAAACAAAACAACGCTTTTCAGCACATGCATTCATGCGTGAATTAATCAGGCCATAAAAGGCAGCGCAGGCGCACGATCAGCATAAAGTGGTTTACTGTGACATTGAGATCCTGCGTTTTCAAACGCGGAAGTCTGCAGATCGGCGCTAAACTCGTCGTTATGGGATTCCTCTATTAATACAAAAAGTCTGAAATACGCGTAGACCACTTACCCCCTTTGGAACAAGTCAATGTTGTGAAACTTGGTGAGTTCCACTGTGAATTCCAGCGCAGCCTGAAGATCGGACATCTTGTTTGCTTCAGACGCTGCACTGTAAACACAATTTGAATAATAAGGAGCCGTTTTGACGTCAACGCGTCATGTCTACAGTCCCGCCATGGCATACTGGAGTTTTCTTCATTATCTCTAATCAATTTATGTAAATTCAATATACATGCATGGGGTTGTGCCCTTCACTGACGTATTTTTATAAAAGCTGTATACTCAGGTGTTGGTTACATGTAGCTTTAACACTTTGAAATCAGAGGATGTTGGAGGATTCAGGTTACTTGGAGGAAAAATGATGTAGGGAGTTGGGGTTAAAATACTCTTCTTTTTTTTCATGATAATTATGTATCAATTTCAGATAAAAAGTTGTGAGGATCCTTTCCCATTTTTATGATACCGCTCAGGTGTCGGAAATACATGCCTTTCAACATAAATTGTGCATCCCTTTTGTTTTTCAATTAATTATCATATTTCCCCATGGTTGGTTTTGGTTGAATTTTTATGGGAGGTAGCTAGAGACCCAATAAACTTATTGGCACTAAAATTTGCCTGTTAACTAAACTGTAAAAAAAAAGGATTTAAAGACTGCCACCTTCTTAACCCTGCGCAGCACTGGCGGCGTCCCCAAGGGACGCTGTTTTTGTTGTTTTCCTTATAAAAAAATAAAATAAAGCCCCCATACATTGATACTCCAGATATGCCTCGCCTGGTCCTTGCCAAAAAGCACTGTATAGTCACTTTGTGGCCTGGGTTGGAGGGCAAGCCAGGGTAAGCCATAGAAATGCATGTCTCAGGGAAAGTCCCATAGGGTTGTGCACAAACCTCCTTCCTGTTTGTTCATAATTGGTTTTACCACAGGCATGTAAATGATATGTCAATAGCCCAGCTCCAGATGGCCAGGCCTTTGTAGTCTGCGGACCCAGTCAAGGCCCAAGGTCTTTAGGAGGGCATGTGGTGTTTTTTTATTTATTTTTTTATATACGCTACAAGCACATGCTTCCCCAAAGGAAGCAGGCAGTGTCACCGCGTCAGTAGGAATTGGCAGTGCAGCGCAGGATTAAGAAGACCACGGGGGCAGCTGCTCATGGAGTGGATTCAAGGATACGCAGCTGATGCCCACTTTGTGCATGATGTACATGTATATGGAGTCGATTTCTGAATGGAAGTCAGAGCTGACTCCAAAAGCCTTAGATTCGCCCGAGCTTATTTAGTAGCTACATGGAGGAATAAGACACACTTATTCCTCGATGGTAGCTACATGTACATCATGGTGCTTCCTTTGACAACTTTCACGGAAAACAGTGCAGGAATTTGTTGCTGCCCGAACCGAGATTTTGTGTGTTCTAAATGATCAAATCAAACTACTGTGCAAGTAAAAAAAAAAAACTACACACTTTTAAAATTTCTTCTTGTTTTTAGTGTAGCAATATATATGTGGTCTTTTCAAATGTACTTTTAGAGTAACTCTTCCTGCTTCTTTTGGTAACAGTTTCACTGGATTAGTTTTCAAGCATGACTGCACAGGAGACAATTAAGGGGTCCTGAACATGGCCACCATCTCGTTCAATACACAGCTGGGCTCGGCGTATCATTCCTGAAATAGCACGTCGAATCATCTGCCCGTCTTGTCTGAGAATGTCCACTTCAGTGAGGGCTCCTTTGGAAAGCAGTTTACTAAACTGAAATGGACTACCCTCGGTAAAGATTACAATAAATAAATAAATAAATGAATGATCCTTTCCTGGAGGTCATCCAGATTTGCTGGAGAAGTCGTGTACACCCGAGCTACATGTGTACACTAAGACACTGTGAAATGTGAAATATAACTGCCAAAATGTTTTAAATAAACATGAAGTTTGAAAGCTAATGGTCGAATTCCTTTTGTTTGTTTCTTCCCTTCTCCAGCACTGACCAGTTAGCGTAGGTCACATTTCACCTGACCCCCTTAACCCTAACCCTCCAGGGTATTTTGGCTAGAAACCCTGCCAGACGCATCAGATTGCATACTTTGTCACATTGACTTGTGTGCAGAGTGCAGCAAGGTCAAGCTGTCACCACAGAAGCACTGTGCTGGTCTGGCAGGGTTAGGGTTAATTGTCTCCTGTGTAGTCATGCTTGAAAACTAATCCAGTGAAACTGGTACCAAAAGAAGCAGGAAGAGTTACTCTAAAAGTACATGTGAAAAGATCACATGTATCTATTGCTACACTAAAAACAAGGAGCAATTTGAAAAGTGTGTAGTTTTTTTTGTTTTACTTGCACAGTAGTTTGATTTGATCATTTAGAACACACAAAATCTTTTGTTTCGGGCAGCAAAAATGTACTCGTACTGTATGTAGTTTGTAGATTCGAAATGTTGTAACACCGTTTTACAAACTGCGCTGCCACAATTCCAACATGTACAAACATGTAGGTTTAACCAACCCTAACCATCCCTAACCTGCCAAAATCAAACACCCCATTTGTGTTGAATTGTGTGTGATTGGGTACTGTAGAGCCTTGGCACCATCACTTTGCATGGGACTTGATGCCCTGATTTTGTCTAAGTACAAAGAATGTGCCATTGGTTTACTACACAGTGTTGGAGTTTGTGTGGTTAGGGAAGGATTCTAGTAAAAAGCCTTGGGCTGTTAGGGTTAAAACCCTCCTATGCAAACATACATTCTGAGCCATGTTGTTGTATGGGTCAAAATCAGTCAAGGGGATTGTTTTTGACCCTCCTGCCACAGTACAAAACCACATGTAATCTGATCATGTCTGTGTAAAAGTATAGCAGGGGAGGTGGAAGGAAGTTTTAACTGATTTTGACCTTTTAAATAGTAGGAGGGTTTTAATACCAACAAAACAGTGTGTATGCGCACCTGCAGAAAATAGACTGCCTCACAAAACATCTACATGTACGTGTACGTGTATTGTGAAGCCCTTTTCTTACTCAGTTTTATTAAGCAGTTGTTGCTGTGGCAACACATCCAGCAGTGCTGACCACACTCCGATAATGAATACGACCTACACGGAAAACCAATTAAACACAATTCTCAGATAAATTCATGATCATTAGTGATTCGATTAAGCAGTTGCCATGGTAACTAGAGCCATACTGTGCCTTTTTTTTTCTCATTCCAATAAATAAACCCAAACCGATAGGCAGAATCCTTTATTAATTTACAGGGTTGCCTACGATTTCCATTTTCTAATCGGTCGTGTACATGTACTCAGCGACCTTAATGATGCAGTTGTCATGGCAACACATCCAGAGGCTCTGGTTGGATCATTTTAACCAGGTTGAATGTGCGTATCTATTTACATGTTTCACAAGGAAAAATGATGCATGTTCCCAATACAACTTTTTAAAATGTACACATACGCTGTACATGTATACATGTACGTGCACTGTATATATCTCCGAGGACAAGAGAAGAAAGGAAACAGAAAGAAATCTTTCACTTCAGTCCTCGAACGTAGAGTCTTTTGTTGAAATCGGTCCTCGAACGTAAGGATACATGCTTAGTCTATGGGGGTTGGTTATATTAAAGGAACAATGGGAAACACAAAGCATTGTCCTCGGACGTATTGGGGAAGTACGACTGTGTGTACATGTACATGTTTACAGTGGTTTAATAGTTTTAGTCGGCTTGTATTCTATTTTCTGATGGATCGGTTGAAATTTGGTTTTTCAAACTCATTTCCACTGGTAATTTTTTTTTTAAATCCAGGCGGCCCTAAACAAGGTGGTTCTCGAACCACGCGTCTCGCCTGCTTTAGTTTTGTGATTACCTGGGAAGAATGCAGGGGCACTGATAACGGTTGAAGGAGCAAGGGTTAGTGTAAAAAGAGAATGAAATGGTAAGTTATCACGAGCAAGAACCGATGAGCATGCCTAAAACAATGGTAGGTGACAAAAGCAATGTGGAAGGAAAATGTTGTCCAAAGTTATGGAAGTTTGAGTAGGGTGTGAGACGAGAGAGGCTGAAAGCATGGAGATTACTGACACGACCATCATATAAAGGTTATAGTGCATGCATGACCCAAGTTTCACTCCAATTGGACTTCCAGTTCTCAAATGAGACAAGTTGGACAATTCCAGCATATTTTACAACTTGACCTCAAATGACCTTTGACCGCAGTACTTGACCTTTGACACTAACATCATATAAAGGACGCACTATTGAATACATGACCCAAGTTTGATTGCAATTGGACTTCAACTTTGCATATAAGACCAATTTTAAAATTACAGCCCATTTTACAACTTGACCGCAGATGACCTTTGACCCCAGATGACCTTTGACCTCAGTACTTGACCTTTGACACGACCATCATATAAAGGTCGCACTATTGAATGCATGACCCAAGTTTGATTGCAATCGGACTTCAACTTTGCATATAAGACCAATTTTGCAATTCCAGCCCATTTTACAACTTGACCGCAGATGACATTTGACCTTAGATGATCGATGACCGATGACCTTTGACCTCAATACTTGACCTTTGACACAACCATCATATAAAGGTCGCACTATATAATGCACGACCCAAGTTTGATTGCAATCGGACTTCAACTTTGCATATAAGACCAATTTGTCGAAACTAACCAAAACGACACATACGGACTACGGACGGACTACATACAGACTACGGACGAACTACGTACAGAAATAGTGATTGCATAGTCTCTTTCTGAACTTCGTTCAGGCGAGACAAAAAGGAAGCAGGCGGGAATAATAACATTACTTGTGGGAGACAAAAAAGTACCACAGAATTTGCAGTTTTGCTCAATTGTTAATTTGATTTCAGACATTTGAAAGATAGTGGAAATAGAAATGTATACGTTTCATCTACATTGTACTCGATTATACAAATAATAAATATTGACTATAATTGAGTCCTTTCCTACATACCTTCATAATGTAGGACACATAAATAATCAGTGACTTGGATCCTTTATCGTCTATTTTCAACATTTGGACATGATCTGGCAATACAGTAGAAGGGTCCAAGGCAAGTCACTGCATTAACCCCTTGCGTACGGATGACGCAAATATGCACAAAAAAACAGTGCCACCAGGCTGAATGACGCAATTGGCCGCCGTTTGTGCAGTTTTAATCCATTGTTGGAATAAACAGTGCCACAAGGCCGGATGACGCCATTGGCCGCTGTTTGTGCAGTTTTAATCCATTGTTGGATTATTGTGTATAGGTTATGCTTGACTGCACAAACACATTGTAGCGGTTCGCTTGGCTGCCAGAGCCGCCGCGGCACCCCGATGTCTTCTGTAAAATACCGTACTCAAGGGGTTAAACTGGTTCGTGAAAGTGTCCACAAGACCAAACAAAAACATCAGATTTCACCCCTAAAACAGCCACCAAAATACTAAATACGCCACCTGAGATACAAGTAAAGTTCCAGGATTAAGATGGAGGTATGTACCAAGGTTCACTTACGTGTACGATCCAGATGAAAAGTTAAATTTCCTGTTCAATTCCGAGAGGCACCCGCAGCGATATAAACACACATTTTCGAATGGGACCGGACTACTCGACTTCACATTAATACATTACGGCATGACGTTGGACTCCAGATCCTGCGCACGCATAATGCACCGCACAGCTTCCAAGAACTGTTTCCTGACGGGTACAACGGAAGTTTGCAGTATGTGTCGGTCGGTACGAGGCTGGGCACGTGACTCCTTTTCCTTCAGGAAACAGTCCACATTCCGTGTTCAGTCAAGCATGAAACCACTTACGCAGATAAGCAGCTGACTGCTTGTTAAATGGTTGTATTTTCAACCAAAGATTTCACCATCAAGAATTGTTTGAAAAGGAAAATATATGGTGTAAAAATTAAAGTCATAACTGCTAAAATAGCAAGGTTACGGCTGTTTTCTCTTCTGGCTCACTTCATCAAACAGGAAAGTTGTTTGTCACATGAACAAATGTGACCCGCTCTGCAAAAAGGTATATTATGTCGCAAAATATGAAAAATGAGTTTTATGTATGTTTGGAAAGCCCGCAATGTAAACTTTCATTTGGTACACGATAGAGCTCCAAAGCCCTTTCCATTCTGGAGATATCGCTTTTTTGCATATTAATTAGTTCTATGGAGTTTAAATTGCTCAACAGAGAAAACAGGCTTTGAAATAGCTAGTTCTAATACAATGCAGTGGAACAAGGCACTCTAAGAAGGTTATTTTGTTACTTTATGTACTGACATCAACATTGTTATGCACCATTTAAGATGTCATTAAAGACAAAAAACAAAAAATGAATTTTGACGAAAAATTTTACCCTCTCAACGTTGAAAGGGCCATTACACGTAAATGCATAGCGCGACTTATATCACCTTTTTCTGGAGCGGGTCACAAATGGCACTCCATACACATAACTGTACAGGCAAACTTCGGATACAGTTTTCTCAAAATATTGTAATGGTGACACATGAATTTGACAGCACCATTGGAAAGATCCGAACAAGCTCTTTCTTTTGGTATAACGATCATGTACATGTATGGACAGCGGAAAAAACAAGCACTACAGTTTGTTGAAACATGGTGAATATATTTGTTGTGTGGATACTCTGGTGTGTGGTTTTCTTTGTCGAGTAAACTCGACATTGGTAAGGAAAGGGTTAACACCATTACTATAACATTTCAAATTGGTACAAATTTATTTTTATGAACCCAACACATTTGGTATATTTGGGAAGCTAGTTTAACAAGCAATCATTTAAACTTGAAATTAGTTGCATACCTTTAAATATAGCACAGCCACACCAATTTGAACATGCAGGTTTGATTTGGGTCCGATTCTACATTTTGAGTGAATGGCACTATCGTAACTTTTGAATTGCAAGAGGCTTTTTTTGCAATAACTCAATGAATGCGGTATCAATGAAAACTATGTTTAAAACATTCTTTGGTACTTTTAAAAGGCTAATTAAATCATCATCATCAGATAATGGAGAGAGTGAGTAAAGTTTCATGCAATAAATTTACTCAACATCATCAAACCACCACATACACACACACACCCAAGTGTGTTAAACGCCTGCAATCGGGGACCTCCTATTGTCCTCCTATTGTTCATACTTTAACTCTTTGGCAAGGGCCCTCATTGGTTTTGTACACGATTTTCAAACGGGGACCTTTCTTATTCAGGGACCCCATTGTCCTCTATTGTTAAAGGTCCCCTATTGAATGCAAAAACAAACACACCCATACCAACAATACCCACCAGGCACCACTCCAACCAACCACCCACCCAAGTCATGGCCATGCACCCACCCACCTACATGTACCCATCAACACACCAACCAACCAACCAACTATTAAACCAACCAATGAACCAACAAACAAACAAACAAAACCAATACTAATTACTATACTGGTGATGCTATTAAGGTGACGCTGGGGCTTTATTTTTGCCAAGTTGTGTGATACGATACAGTGATTAGGCTGGGAAAATCCTATGGGGACCTATTTGCGACAGCTTTAAATTTATATTTTATATGATATTCGTGACTAAATTGTCTAAATTGTTCATTGATGATGGTTTCAGAAGGTGTCTAGGACTCCTTCAAAACATAAATTCATCTTTTAATGCAAAAAATAATTTTCGTATGAGAATTGGATCAACTCAGGCTGATGTTTACGATGTTAACACATTGGTACATGTTAGCTTGAAAATTCCAGCTCTAGGCTCATGACATGTAAGATTCGCCATTTAGAGCTGGAAACACTCCTATTGGGTTGGCAAGGGTCGTTTTTTTTTTTTGCCGATATCTTCCGTTTCCCTGAATATATCAACCAAGCACTCACCCAAAATGCAGAGTAGTAATTCATGCAGCTTGTCATCCCCTCAAAATGAGAATATGCTCAAGTTAAACCCGAAAAAAGTGAATTTTTCGTGCAACTTCGGTGCATGCACAAACCAGCTGTGTACAAAGTAATGGAGCGGATTTTTGAACATGAACGATGTTTTCCGATCGATTATCGGCCAGCGGCACTGCGCGCGCCTCGGGGCTCGGTATACAATGGCTGTTTGCTGAAATTCTGACAGCGATCAGTAAAAAAAATGACCCTTGCCAACCCAATAGGAGTGTTTCCAGCTCTAAATGGCGAGTCATGAGCCTAGGGCTGGAATTTTCAAGCTAGTACATGTAGCAATGCAAAGACCGTTTTCTATGCTTCAAAATGATATAAATTGCGAGTCAAAGGGCAAAGAGCTATGACTAATTTCAATGCAGTACTTGCGTATCATTTTCAAAATAGCAGCGCCCAATAGCAACTCGCTATGACAAGCTCCTGCCGTATGTCGAATTCAAAGGTAAATTTCGCAATGTTAAAGGTACACACCGGCCTCTTGGGCGATTTTTGGGCGATTTTAGGCGCTAAATTAGATTTCACCATGACTAGAAGGGTTTTCTTAATTAGAATATAAAGGTCCAAGCGCGACAACTTGAAATTTTCCCGTTTTCGTGTAATTTAAAAAAAACGTTAGTCACGTGACTTTCTTGCACCAAATTTTGGTTCACGAAACTCACGTGATCATTAGAGCTAGTTTTACTTCCAGCCGTAAAACCTTTCAATAACTGAACCAAATTCCAGTTTAATTTAACTATAATAATCATGACTATTTTTCCAAACTGTACCTGTTGTTTAATTGTTAATTATACTTCAATTTGGCGAAATTTTTGCGAAAGTCGTAACACTTTTTCGAAAGACCGGGCGACAGACCCATGTTTCACGAGACACGGCGTGGGGCCCGGCGCGGCATAGCCCCCGCGGCTGGTGGGGCGAAGACCCAGCAAAGCTGCCACATAAAGCCTATCAACGCTGCACTCTGATCGTCGAGCTGGTGAGGACCGCCTAGTGGTTGGACCAGCTAACCTAGCCAGAAGGAAAACGCTGAGGGACCAATCCCTCGGACTTGAGACTGATTATGAAGACAATCGCATGAAAGATGCAGTATTTGCCAGAATTTTGTTGGAAAAGTATGTAAAAATTACGTTTGACAGTGATGCTGGGCCTGACCATGTGTGTACAGTAGTACATGGAAGGGGTTGCTGTGTGTACATGTATGTCACAGTTTACATGGTTTATTTATCCAAAGAAGACTTTTCCATTCTCCTGCGGTTATTGACCTATAGTGTCACTATCTTTGGAAGTCGATGCAACGCTCTCTCTCCATGACTCGTGATCTTGTTGATTGATCTCTCACTGGTGATGACTGTTTATGTATAATTCTGGCCGTCCAACCGTGCAGACTGGATCACCGTGTCCTCTATTTGACTTGCAATAGTTGTAGGATCCATAAGCAAAGCACCAGTCTACAGGCAATCTTGCGCAAAATCTGGACTGTTGTTGCGGCTGGAAAAGCGCATACGTTAACCTTTGACCTATTTCGTTTTTTTTTACCATTTCTCGTTAATGAAAAGACATTTTGGTAATTTTTTTTCACAACAACCTTTTAAATAGTATAATCCATGATTCTGAATTGCTTATTTGAGGCCGGTTGAGGCCGGTGTGTACCTTTAAGCACATTTTTTTGTCGAAAAAAGGAATCGAAATGGAAGACAACATCTTTTATCTCTTCAAAAATTATTTTAAAATGGAATTTGAGGGAAGAGAACTGCTGTAAATAATTTAAAGTTTGCAACCATTCTCCACACGCTTCCAGATAGGATCGCCATCGTCGTGTTTACGTTTTTCATCGAACTCCAATTACTAACTAGGCCCTACATCATGTAGGACGGGACGCTGTATTATCGCGGTACTTATCACGTTTCCCGATCGGAATAGAGATTGCTCACCAACCTTCCCGAATTGTCCTGTCTTTTGTCTTGTATAACTCTAGCTAGTGCACATGTCTTTCAGAACCATGTCCTTTGCAATATTTTCCTTGACACAGCGAGAACTGTCTTAAAACCTGGATAATAATAGTTGCTGAACTGTTTCCATCACTTGAATGATAAATAAAACCAGAAATATTAACTACTTACGTATATTTTGGCTAAAATTGAGGAGTCCTTTGTTACCAAAACGTCAACAAATCCAAACATCGCCACCATGCGGTCATTTGAAGACATGTTGATCGTGTCCCCAACCCACAATACCATCGATATTGTATATGACTGTCTTATGTAATATTTAAGTATATATACTTTCATTGTTGATGCTTATCTCAACTAATAATATCAACACCAAACAGTCGCCTGGTAGTATATATTGAACATTTATCTCCTTATATAATCAAGATCAATGATATTGAACATGGAAAATAAAGGTGGTGGAAGTATACCCGACCATTGCTTGGCGCTGTTAACAATGCGTGCTACTTAATGCAAAGTACATGTACCTGCATTGACGTGTGAATCCAGACCTCAACAAATTAGCTGTAAAAACGTGAGTTGTCATAATTTTACTATTCACCTTTTCATCATTTGTTGCATAGGTCCATACTTCATACTGTGTCAGTTATACTTCAATATTGAATATATTATAAGATTTTTCGTATCTGAAAAAAAAATTCCATTTTTGTTGGTGCGTGTTTCCTAGCGTTATGTACAACCATAACGCTAGGATCATCCTAGCTAGTATAACTCTTGCTTTTTTACACTGACATTATAAAATCCAACGGTGGTTTGATTTATTCCCGTGCAATGCCTGTGAAAATAGACATGATTGTCGTTGCTAGGCGGAGTACAGACTCTGTATTATCCCGGTATGTGGGAAGTGGATTTTACAATGATCTCAACTTTTTTATTCATAGTTAATGTTTGACCAAAACATCCCCTGAATAAAGTATGATATTTTCCCTGTAAAGTTCAAGTTGATTAAAGACGATTAGGCCTGCAGGATGATTTCTTAACACCCCGTCCCCCCGGAAGGCGACAAAATTCACTGAGACAAGTCTACTGATTGACGATTGGGGGCGCCATTTACTTTACACGGTGCGTCGTTTAATTTTTTACCGCACTGTCCATATTTTGATCCCGTAAAAGTGTTTACGATTTCGCGGTGGAAATATCGTCCTTTGGCGTCATTTTGCATTTGCAGCTGTAGAATGGGAACCGGACAATGGAACTTCCATGGACAGACCGCCATTAAAGATTTATGTTAAAATATAGACGGTACTTTTTAGCAGACACGGCGAGGCAAAATTTACAAGTTTTGGAAAACGTGAATATTTATTAAAAATCATTTAAAGTCCCGACACAACATTTTATAATCGTCATTTTTATACAACTCAGCAGGAAGTCCTTAATGCCTGATGAACTGAATGAAAAATTGCCACACGAAGGAGTTTTGGCAATGCAAAAAAAGAGAAATTTCCGATGCCGCGATAATTGAGTTGCCGCGATATAGCTAGGGAGTCCAACCATGGAGGTAGTCCGAGTAACCTTTATCGTCTTTTTTAACATTTGGACATGATCTGGCGATAGTAGGGTCCAAGGCAGCGTTTGACGATTTTCTATTCATTATTTCAACACGTCTAAAATCCAAACAAACAAATCAGAATTCAACCTTACAACGGCCACCAAAATACTAGATACGCCACCATCTGAACAAGTGGAGTTCCATGATCAGATGAATGTACCAAGGTTTACTTAACATCCAAATAAAAAGTGAAATTTTACCGTTTAATTCCCAGAGACCCCCGCAGAACATGTCTTTTCGCTTTCTTAAGAGTTCAAATAGTGACTCCTCCACCTTGCATAACGTCACCCTGATGCGCAGCGCCCGCATGCACCGCGCGACAACCTGTTTATGCCGGCGACTGTTTCGTGAAGAATTCCCTCCCCCATGACGCGCATGCAACCTCGAATACACACGAACACATACCGCGACCGTTATACCACTCACGAAACAGTCGTCGGCATAAACAGGTTGTCGCGCGGTGCATGCGGGCACTGCGCATCAGGGTGACGTCATGCAAGGTCGAGGGGTCACTATTTGAACTCCAAGAAAAGCGAAAAGACATGTTCTGCGGGGGTCTCTGGGAATTAAACGGTAAAATTTCACTTTTTATTTGGATGTTAAGTAAACCTTAGTACATTCATCTGATCATGGAACTCCACTTGTTCAGATGGTGGCGGTATCTAGTATTTTGCCATTTTTGGTGGCCGTTGTAAGGTTGAATTCTATCTGATCATGGAACTCCACTTGTTCAGATGGTGGCGGTATCTAGTATTTTGCCATTTTTGGTGGCCGTTGTAAGGTTGAATTCTGATTTTTTTGTTTGGATTTTAGACGTGTTGAATTAATGAATAGAAAATCGTCAAACCTGCCTTGGACCCTACTATCGCCAGATCATGTCCAAATGATAAAGGGTCCAAGTTACTCGGACTACCATGGAGGTAGGAAATGGTCCGACTAACAAAAGTGTACATCATTCTTCATTGTCATTGATCATCAATCAAGGCAAAGATGACACTTTAGTTTTTCCAATGTTGAAGATCAGACTATACTTTACCTTTTGGAAAGAATGACACAGCAGCTACTAGTACAAGATTCACAGGTAGTTCATTAGCATTTCGAACTCTAGCAGGGAGTGAATTTCGATCGTTTTTTTTGTTGTTTCTGGCAGTCGAGTCGGGATGTCATCATCAGCTAGCTGCATATAAGGCAGACGCGCTTCCAGGTTCTGCTCATGCTTGCGCTTACACCACTATCGAGTAGGCGGAAACCAGACCATACAAGACGAAATTTATTTATAGGTTTTATTGTTGTCCGAAGAGGGCGCTGTGGGTAACGCACAGTCTGGTCAGGGCCGTATTTACCGCGCATCGCATTCACTCTGGAAAAATGTTCAAACTGAATAGCTAATTTGTAAGCATTAGATATTAAAGTTAGTATTACTATTAGCTTATTATTAGTCAAACTATGGAGCGTCAAAAGTGGTCAACCGTATTTTCCCATTTCTGCTAGTAGAATTTTGTTTTTAGAAATGGCAAGACCGGTTTTTAAAAACTCAATTTTCAGCTAGCAGAAATTTGGATTTTACTTTGACGACAATTAAGGCCCTATATATCTCGGCGCCTCAAAAGTGGACAACTAACTAACAAAAATCATGATGCTCCAAAAGTGGACAACCCCGTTTTCCATTTCCTGCTAGCAGAGATTTATATTTTAGAAGTAGCAACACCTGTTTTTAAAAATGTAAATTTTCTGCCAATGGTCAATAATTTGGCCAATGGTCGCCTAATGGTCAGCAGGGGTAATTTTCTTCAAAAATACGAAATGCTTCCTAAATGCAGTTAATGTCAAAGTTGATTATTTACATCTTTGGACCAAGCCTTATGTACACAGAATTTGGCCAATGGTCACATAACGGTCAGTATATAGGGTCATTTTATTTTACTGAAACAGGTAAAATTATTTTTGGCCAACATTCTTCACCTGATTTGAACGGATATCAGCCTATAGCCCTTTAGTTGAAAGGAATTGTCTGAACTGACTCGCACTGTCCAAGGGCACGGTGACCATTAGTCTGAAATTGCCAAAGCATCTATAAGTTCGGTTGAAAATGGCAAAATAAATAAATGTAAGAGAAGAGGCATTTCGACACCAACTGACCCTTCACCCTAAAGTTTGACCGTCCCAGATGAAGTTCGGCCTTGGGAGGGATGCTTCTTACCACGTTTTGACTTAAATTTGCAAACAAATATAGAAGAAATGTATGCATATATATTTTGTATGTTTCAATTTGACAATACAATGACCACTATAGTAACCACCTTTGGCCCAATTCTGTGAACACCTCATACAGTCCAGAGATGTAACTGACAAGTTTGACATCAACTTGAAGACTGTGGGAAAAGAAGCATTTCGTAATTTTGAAGAAAATGACCCCTGCTGTCCATGATAATAGGTGACCTTTGGCCAAATTACGTGTACATCGGAGGCTAATTGGTCCAGAGATGTAACCTTGGAGGAAGGAACACAAACAATTGACCTATCGCGGTCGAATTGCGTCAACGCAGCTTGTGAATTATAGTCCAATCACATCAATTATAATTCCACGTGGAACGCGCACAATCTGAGACAAACAAAAATTACCACACAAAATTCCCATTGGGTTGTCTAAGGGGCGTGGTTAACTCGTAAACGGCGATATCTGTAGGTCAATTGGATCAAGAGAAATTACGGATTTTTAGTTGTCCACTTTTGAGGCGTCAAGAAAAGTCGCAATGTAAAACCAAATTTCTGCTAGCAGAAAATTGACATTTAAAAAAACAGGTGTTGCTACTTCTAAAATCTAAATCTCTGCTAGCAAGAAATGGGAAAACGGGGTTGTCCACTTTTGGAGCATCACATTTTTTGTCAGTAAGAATTTGAGATTTTTAGTTGTCCACTTTTGAGGAGCCGAGATAGTCGTCAAAGTAAAATCCAAATTTCTGCTAGCAGAAAATTGAGTTTCTTAAAAACCGGCGTTGCCATTTCTAAAAACCTAAAATTCTACTAGCAGAAAATGGGAAAATACGGTTGTCCACTTTTGACGCGACACCCCGGCAGCATGTCGTCTGGCCTCCATGATTGACCTGTCGCCGTTTACGAGTTAACCACACCCTTTAGACAACCCTTTTGGAATTTTGTGCGGTAATTTATGTTTGTCTCAGATTTTGCGCGTTCCACGTGAATAATTGATGTGATTGGATTCACAAGCTGCGTTGACGCGATTCGACCGCGACAATTGTTGTCATGGGTCATTGCAACCCGGTGCCATACCCAGGACACGGGCTGCATGCTGTGGTTGTACGAACCGGCCACGTTTTGCATGCGCATGCGGTGCCTATACTACTTCTTCGTTCCCAAGTGTATATTCTATCCTATAGCGGTCCCATCATATCCTAGCTCTGTGCGTATGCTCGTTCTACGCTGCAGCATTCCTTCCTCCATGACTGCAGGTAGACACGTAGATTTGGCTGTATAAAGTTGGTATTTTCCTGTTTTGTATTGATTGTGTATTGATCTCATGGATGGACCATGGAGGAAGGATACGAAGGACCTTGCAAATTTTATAGGCATGTGATCGCGATCGGTCATTGTAGAAAAGCGTGCTGAATCATCCTGCTTGAGTGATTGTACTATATGTTTTACCGTACATATATATATGGAGCTTCCTGCTGTACGGTTCATGGTTTGTGACATCATGGTCATGGGCACTTTCGTTAATTGTAGTGTGACCATGGAGGAAGAAAACACATGTGTTTTCTTCCTCCATGGTGTGACAAGTTTAATACTTTAGTAGGCCATGGAGGTAGGCCATGAGCAGGCCTTTTATGCATTTCTTTTGACTTTTTGTTAGTAAGTCCACTTCCTACCTCCATGGTTTAGTCCATAGAGCAAGTTGCTCTATACTAGTCATGCATATTGGGGAAAGTCTGCATGCACGTTTTACGCCTGCATTTATACTATAGGAAGGCAATACTTATAATTATAGATTTGACATGTGGCTCGTTTACTTAACGGTAGTAGGCTGTGTCTTGTTAAACACGGATTCCATATTATTGACATCACAACCCTTTGGAAAATATGGCAATAGAAGGTTTTTAGACTGTACTTTTCCCAAGATTTAAAAAAAAATTTGTTTAAAGTTTATCGTGGCAACTCGACCCTAGCTTTATATCGCGATATACATGTCACCATTTGTGACCTGCTCTGGAAAAAGGTATATTATGTCGCAAAATATGAAAAATTTGTTTTATGTATGTTTGGAAAGCCCGCAATGTAAGCTTTTATTTGGTACATGATAGAGCTCCAAAGCCTTTTCCGTTCTGGAGATATCAAGTTTTTGCATATTAATTAGTTCTATGGA
Organism: Hippasteria phrygiana; assembly: GCA_037893225.1. Lineage (NCBI taxonomy): Eukaryota > Metazoa > Echinodermata > Asteroidea > Valvatida > Goniasteridae > Hippasteria > Hippasteria phrygiana. Next base: position 1,304,657 of record JAZGUH010000027.1, on the reverse strand, counting down.
GTTCAAATTGCACAACAGAGAAATCAGGCTTTGAAATAGCTAGTTCTTATACAATGCAATGGAACAATGCACTCTAAAAAGGTTATTTGTTCACTTTATTCACTGAAATCAACATTGCTGTGCACCAAACCTAAAACTTCAGATAATTAAGATGTCATTAAAGACAAAAAACAAAAAATGAATTTTGACGAAAAATGTTACCCTCTCAACATTGAAAGGGCCATTACACGTAAATGCATAGCGCGACTTATATCACCTTTTTCTGGAGCGGGTCACATTTATCTTTTCTTTGACTTTTTTGTATAACCAGTATCTTCAATTGGTAAATTGTGAATTGCAAAAAGTGAAAGTTAAAATGAAATTCCTATACCAGTTTTAGGGCAGTTTGATATATAAATTATGTGTGTCGGCCATCTTCAGGGGCCTTTTTATCATTTACACAAATTGTCTATATACCCATGTCCAAGAGTAACAAAAGCATTTGCCTCTAAGATGGCCGCTACAAATAAGGTCGTCTTCTGCAGCACATCACCCCAAAAATGCCATGTTTACTGTAGGGAGTTTCCTAGCGATTGTGATATCGAATTGTGATATCAGTTGTTTGTACAAGCCTATCAGTTCTGCTTTGCGTGTCCCAAGGCTGGCTGTGTTAATTCCTAATTTCATAATACAATCAATAAAACCGTTGTGAATACAGATTGTGTGTACTGTCCTTGAAATCGTGTGTAGCCAAGGTAGGCAAATACTGTACATCAGTATCGATCACAATAGAGTACCGAAGTGTGATGTTAGTTGGCACGACAGCTGGCTCAAAACAAATGGAGATTTTGACTGTTCCTTTGTTAACAACCAGTCGTGCAAACACATTGACACAAAATAACCAAAGTGTTCTGGTTCCAAACATTGCGTTGACGTCATCACTTTGGTACTCTATAACTTGCAGCTCGTGTCCAAGGAAGTGCATGGAAGCATAGACCTCAAAATCAAGATTATTTGGTGAGATTATGGTACCCTGGGCGGCCCCGTATATTGAAACGGAAGTGGTATCCCATTTTACCGATTTTCTTGTTTTCCAACTGGGCTGAGCTTGAAAACTACAATAATCTGGTTTTGTGAAAGAAAGAGGCACTTCAATTTACATTATTGAAATGCTTTGAATTGATGACCAATATGATAATCAAAAGTTTGACCTCGGCTCCCGATCAGTCTATCATTTAACATTGCTATAGGGAAAGGGCAGATTAAAGAGTCCGTGGCTAGACTAGTCAGTGTTTGGTACCAAGACGTATCACGTAAGAAGTAATGCAAAGTATTCGTGAGAGCGCAAGACTTGCATGCCCTTTAGCAGTCGACGAATCTGACCTTCTTCGTTATAGCCCTTTCTATCGCCAACCCATGGTTGGCAAAGTATGGAAGGCCCAACACTGCAAAAATGAAGAATAGTTATAAATGTTATGATTACCAAAATATTATTTGATTGTTGAAAATAATCAAGAAACACTACAAAATACTTAATGAACATGCCTTTTTCTTATGTAATGAGGGTGTTAAGAGAAATCTTTGGGGGGGGGGGAATATATATCCGATACATGCATATCAATATATATATTATGTATGGCCAGTTATAAAGCATACCGTGCTATGCCGTGTTCATACGTTGATAAAGGTCACATGTTGAATATTATATGAAAAGTGAATTCAGAATAATGATTTTTGTTGCATTGGCCTGGCTTTCTTCAAGATGGCAGTATAATGAGAAGTATTTCCAATTAAAACTTTAAGTATTGTAATTTTGTCCTGTAGCGAGGCAAATCATAGGAACCTTCTGGATGGAATAAAACAAGTTTGTTACTTGATTAAGATCTTATCAAGCAACTCAATGACGTGATATCTAGGTATTGAAGGTTGATTTAGAAGAAAGTGAAATGGGATCTTGATGCACTATTATATCCCGGTGTATATCGTCCAACTTTAGAGGGGACTTAACCCCGCCCCTAAGTCGACATACCTGTAGGACTGCACCTGATTCAAACCATATTATTTTTTTAATACACAGAAAGGGAGCACACAGCAGAGTCATCGGTTATTAGGGAAACATCGCGGCTCATGTGGGTTTCTGTTCACGGTCAAGACGTAACTCGACACACGCCCATTAACTGTTGTTTGGAGGCCAGTTTGTGCATACAAGCGAGGACTAAAATTCAAAGACCCGTCATTTCCTGCCTTCGAGAGGTTATGTGAGTACGGTACACATTACGAAAGATCACTTTATCTCAACACCTTGTATTTTTTAATCTCATTTTCATTTTACCATGCATTTTTGCAGAAATGGAAATTTCCCATGGCAAACGCATGGTGTTTAAAGGAACCATGCTTCTCAAACTGGCCGGATCACATTTTATTTCATAAAAAAATTCATTTATATGTATTAAATGTGAATTAAAAGCCAAACTGGTTTAAGTGAAGTTTTAGTGTGATTATTTGCCACCCAAAAATTTACCCCCTCTTTTTGGAATTTGTTAAAAGTCGAATTGAGGGCGCTGTTCGTGACGTAGACCAAGGCACCGAAATTCATGGATCGACTCGATAGTCTGGACCCGTAAATGACGCATGTACATCGTATACACACTAGGTCTACACGTGCAATTTCGTAAGTTGCAACAACTAACATCGAACTTACCCTGATTTTTTCTCTTTTAGCGAAGGCTCCTCGGGGAATGGGCCGTTTAACTGCTTTTGCCTGTACCTTACTCACCTCTGGGAACTTTGTTAAGATTGTAGTGGACTTGAGCATATTTTTAATGGTCATCCCATGATTTGAAAATACCAGTATCGAAACACGACGGCTCAAAGTGGTCGCTACATAACGCTGAAAAGCTGCTGGGGCCGGACCACTTCGCTCTTGTCACCTTCACTTCCGCCGTCCAAATTCTCCGATATTTCGCATCAGTTGGAAATAAATGAAGGCTTACTCCATCCTTCGTTGTTTTGCTGCACCCAGCAGCCACACACCTTGTCGGCATGGCCAAAAACACTATATTATGCTTAGATTTTGGACGAAGAATTTTCAACGTTCTGCACACACACGTACATGTACACTCAATGCATACACGTGATGCAGCAGAATCTGTAATGTGCCTCGATCTACGTCACACACTTATGTTAATGAGGGTCCCACTCAGGGGGCGGAGTAGCTTGGACAAACATTTTCAAAAATTGTTTTCTCATATTTAATCTGGGAAATAATTGTCTCTGGATACAAAATATCATTGACAAGATAATACTTCATTGTTTTAAGCAGGAATAATGCAATATATATCCTAAATCATGTTTCCTTTAATGGGAAATCCATGGGACTGGATGGGGAAGGCACTGTGGCTTCTTTAAACACCACGGTTGCCACGGTTAGCACCATGGACAAACTTTGGGTTCTAAGAAACACCATGGGAACACCTTTTTTTGTCTTTACCCTTGCGGAAATTTTCTATGGGTTTCCAATGAGATACCATGAAGATTCCAGGAGACTGATCGGAAAACTTGGTGTCCTTCTTCAAAACCATGATTACCACATGTGAAACCCATGGACAACTTGAAGACACAATGACTGGTCACGGTGTTTCCATGGGTAATCGTTTCACCACCATAGGAACACCATGATGCCATAAACACCATGCAAGCACAATGGGAATCTTTGAGACTGCCATGGTGACAACTTGGATACCATAAGCACACCATTGGGTCATATAAAATGCCATGGGAATACCATGGGCTCTTTTAGGTCACCATAGATGAAAAGCCGAACACCATGGTTTTACGAAACACCATTGGAGCACCGCAGGGGTCTTTCTGGACGCTCTGTGACAACTTTAGAGGCACCAAGAAATTGTTGAATATGATTGATCTGGGGGTGCGTTCCACCCCTGCGAACGGGACAAACTTAACCTCTTTTAAACACATCCTATAGAAAATCGATGGAAAACAACATGCAATGTTTGCATTGTTATGAGTGGAATGTGCCTCTTTTTATGCACAGGATGGGTTAAGACCAAGTAACGTAAAATATAAACTACGTGATATTATTTCCCCTTCCCCTCCCCCTCCCGCCCCTTCCCCTCCCGCCCCTTCCCCTCCCGCCCCTTCCCCTCCCTCCCCTTCCCCTCCCGCCCCTTCCCCTCCCGCCCCTTCCCCTTCCCCTCCCCCTCCTGCCCCTTCCCCTCCCGCCCCTTCCCCTCCCGCCCCTTCCCCTCCCTCCCTTCCCCCTCCTGCCCCTCCCCTCCCGCCCCTTCCCCTCCGGCCCCTTCCCCTCCCGCCCCTTCCCCTCCCGCCCCTTCCCCTCCCGCCCCTTCCCCTCCCGCCCCTTCCCCTCCCGCCCCTTCCCCTCCCGCCCCTTCCCCTCCCGCCCCTTCCCCTCCTCCCCCTTCCCCTCCCGCCCCTTCCCCTCCCACCCCTCCCCTCCCCTTATGCACTCTTAAACTATTCCCACGCACAAGAGCTAACTTAAGAGGTAAACATCCAAAACAAATCTGCTGAAATACCTTACTTGACTGTAGTCTCAAACATCCTGTGAAATCATGGCGCCTGGTGTGCTATCATTTTAAAGAAAAGTATAATTTTTGTATATCAATTTTCAGCGATGGCCAGTCGACCACCGTTTGAAAGAACTGCCTTTTTAACTAGAATACATGTATTAACCCCCAATTAGGGCTGACGATATTGAATTTTTTTCGTAGTCGGTTTTTTTACGTCGCGATATCGCCGATATTGAGAAACGGCGTAGTCTAAGCTTAGTCTGCGGATATCTGGATCAAAGCCTTTTCTTTGTTACCGCCACCAGCCAGAGCCATTACCCTATACACTCCAGACTATTGTTACTTAACACATCCCCCTAGATTTCTTAAAAGAATTCCTGAGATTCCGGGAACACAATGACCGACACAAGGGGGGGGGGGGGGGGGGGGGTTTTCCTTGCCCACATATCGTGCTTCAAATGGCCAGAGCTGGGCTGGCTAATTTGCATGTGAATGAAACTAAACATTACAATGAAGTGCGGAGTACGCTGATTGTATACTTTAGATATTTAGAACGTTTTAATAGATTTTGCATCTTATCGCATTTTACTGACAGCTTGTCCATTATTATAAACTTAGACTTTAAACGGAAACAAATTGTTTTCTCCCCTATTTATATTTGTTTCTGCGAGTTGTTGAATCACATTTAATTCTTTTCATTTAATTAGCATTTTAAAAGAATGATCCCGAACCTGGAACAAAAATGTCGCTAAAACTTCTAGAGTTTTTAACCACAAGATTTTGTCAGATGAGAAAATAGAAGTAGGCCACTGTACGATATTAATCGGTATATGTTCGATGTGACCAGAGAATTTCCCTTGTTCCCCTTTTAAGATAGACGATTTTTAATATTTTTAATGAAACATTCAGGATGACTTTGAAATGCTGGTAGTCTAGCACCACATGGCTGGATTTGTGGAATATTTTGATCTCTCCATCACTCAGTGCCCGCTGGATAAATGTACTCTCCAGATGCCACATGTGGTTGGCATGGAATATTTTTAATGTTCTATTTTCGCAGGCTTTGCAGTCCAGGGCGCCCTACACAAAGAAACTCTGGACCTGAAGCGCTGAACCCATTATATACATTTTGTTACATGGTATTAGTGTATAAATAATTGTATACCTCGCAAAAGTTGAGCTGTCAATCACTTTATAAGGTTTCAGGGCTAGGGGTGCAGGATATTCTATTTCAGACAATGAATACTGACATTGTAATGAGTACTGATTTTTTTAAACATACATGTAGCTTGTCTGAACAGGTGAGCATTAATATTCCAAGCAAAGGATACAATAATCCATCCTTCCGTTTAATTCAGCCACGGGAGGCTAAAACAAATTCTCCTTGCTCGACGTTAAATACGGCAATCGATAGCAATATTATAGGCACATTATTTACACTATACATGTAAATAAAAAGTTCGCAAGGATGATGTCACTTCGACTTGAACCTCGCTTACAAAGAAATTAATTTTAGTGAATTTGCTGGTAAAAAGAAAGTATCACCGATTTTTTAAGGGAAATAGGGGTTCCGAAAAAAATCTCTGATTTTAAAAACGATATCGGCGATATCTCGATTTTTCGATTTAAAAAAACATGTAGCCGATTTTGATTTTTGGGCGGCGAATATCGCATCATCGCGATTTTATCGTCGTATCGCCCAGCACTACCCCCAATTTACCAACTTTAGTTCCACATTGTTTGGCAATACGGTACACATCCGTAAACGCGTGCAAGCCAGCTAGTCCGATCCCGGGTATGGTACCTCTTTAGAGTGTAGTTTGCAAACCCAGGCGCACCTGCAGTGAGTACATGAATGGCATGGTTAGTGTTGCATTATGAGGGTCCATTGGTTTTTCAGTTAGTGAGTTTCTTCGTTTGTCTTTAGTGTGCTTCGTGTGAGACTACTCTGTCTTTTTCACAGTTTGACAAGATGGCTCCGTTCCAGAGGTCGGCTGTACTCTACGTGGCCTTCGGGTTCTTCCTGGGCCTTTTAACCTCTTTGCTGTTCGGAGATTCTGTATCCTTTTGTCAAAGTCGCCCTGCAGCAAGCAATACACATATCGAGTGTCAATACCCACGGACTCCTACGACCAGAGGGTAAGTACTTTTGACGATAGTCAGGTTCATGATACAGTGGCACTACCATTTTTTTTAAATGATTTTTTTAGTCGCCCAATACAAGGCCAAAAGCCACTCTTTGTAAAGGGCTACAATAGGTGAGGGGTTTGGCGACGTTTTAGGTTTATACCAGCCCCACCATCCTTACACTCTAAACAAAAAAAAGTTAGTCAAAATGAGTTGATATTTTGCCCAATGTTGGGCAAAACATATCAACAACCCAAAATCTTGGCCAAATTCTTCCCAATAATTGGTCCATTTTAAGCTGAATTAACCAACAATGGGGTAAATTAATACCAATGTTGGGTAAATAACAGTTGCCCAATTATGTTTTAGCCAGCGTTTTTACAGTGTACGGTTTTCCTGGGTCCAGTTCTAAAATACAGGATGAAATGCTCAATTGATGCCACAGAAATTATCCCAATTTTCAGACGTATAGACCCAGGCGGAATACAATACTTTGCCCCGGAAGAGGCAATTTTTCGCAGTGTACAGTGGAATTTGTGTTACAGGTAGCCTTCTGTGGTTGAAAATATCACACGAAAGTAATCTCATCCTCACCCCAAAAATGAATCCAAAAATACGAAAGCCTATATTAAGTGAAGCGGGCAGTTTAGTTCTTCGCACTTTTTATTGTTTGGTTTAGTTTGTCATTTGTATACTATATAGAATCGTTTGTGTGAGACAAGTTGAATGAAACTCACGTATAGACAAATCCCGAATTAACAAAAATATCACCGATCTGCGCACTTCCCGATTTGAAAGCAAGGCCCATAGTGCTATGTAAACAATTTACTATTCTAATCTAAACGTGCGCTGCGCTACCATTTGTGACCCGCTCTGGAAAAAAGTATATTATGTCGCAAAATATGAAAAATGAGTTTTATGTATGTTTGGAAAGCCCGGTACATGATAGAGCTCCAAAGCTCTTTCCTTTTTGGAGATATGGCGTGTTTGCATATTAATTAGTTCTATGGAGTTCAAATTGCACAACAGAGAAAACGGGCTTCGAAATAGGTATTTCTAATACAATGCAATAGAACAATGCACTCTAAAAAGTTGTTTTTTTCCCACTGTATTTACTGAAATCAACATTGTTGTGCACCAAACCTGAAACTTTAGATATTTAAGATGTCATTAAAAACAAAAAACAAAAAATGAATTTTGACGAAAAATTTCACCCTGTCAACATTGAAAGGGCCATTACACGTAAATACATAGCGCGACTTATATCACCTTTTTCTGGAGCGGGTCACATTTATGGCATGATTCATTCAAGCACCGATGAATTTGTTAAGTAGCACTGTTTGTTTAGCACCGAGATCCTCGCTTTCCTCTCGGAAGTGCGCAGGCGGTGCTAATGCAAAATTCGTCTTTTCCCTCTCTTATTCCGACCGGCAGGACTGTTAAAGCAGTCAAAGAGGAAATCACAAAGTCAGAAAAAGTTGAAACTGCCGAATCCGAGCCCATGAAGCCGAGTATCTCCGAAATATCAACGTCCGCCAAACTTGAGCCGAAGATGCACGAGCCTCAGTCGCCCCGGAAAATCCTTCTCGATTGCGGTGCCAACGTGGCATCCACTGTCCTCCTATTTCGAGAGACGTATCCGGGGGGAAGTGATTACATCATCCACTCGTTCGAAATTGATGATCGATTGTCGCCTTACTTTAAACCATACAACAAGCACCATCTACATTGTCCGGTCGGCGTAGCGGGCAAGAACGGTTAGTACTGTCCTTTCTTTTTGCACTGAAAACTTTCCTTTGTACTGTAAAACTAATAACCTCACACCTCCTAGTCATAATTTGACAAACATTTTTACCGTTGGTCCCACGTTCTTTTTATGGCGACGGGAACCGTCGATTCAAAATGGTGCCGATGACAAACATAGAGTACCAGAGAAGAGACTTCATTACTGTTCTGGCGTAGACGATAACAATATTTGTTCACAAAGTCACGTGAAACACCCGTCATGCTTTAAGCTTGGTTGCTGACATCATTGATGCACTTACGCGAGTTGATGTGATAGATGAGGTAGCATAAACTTTTTACACCAATTTGAGGGGGAAAAGTTACATATCAAAAGGAACGTATTTATTAATTCATTTGTATCTTATTTATCATGGGTAGCCTGATCAATGCATTAGCACTGTTCTCCCTCAGGGCCCAGTTTGAATTGAGAGAAGACGACGAAGGAAATTTCAGTTTTAGTAGCGGGATGAAAACCCCAGAACAATTTCTCTACTCGGTGGCGTGGAGTGCAGATTGCAACGGAGTAAATATTTTAAATCAGGACGCTGATAGAAGCAAAATTGGGACGGTGAAAATGGCTTAAACGGGACGAAAATGCTATTTTGCAACGGGCAAACAAAACCCCGACAACGCACCCGAATCTACGCAATCAGGTAGGGACTGCAGGCCCAATCCACACAGTGCACTTTGACGGGAATAGAACCGGGGTCACCAGATGTGGAAGGCGAGGAAAGAACGCAAAGCTGACTGTGACCCATTGAACTACGCACTTCCATTGGCTCATTTAATATTTTGAGCCGTACTATACCTACCACGATAAACGTAGACTTTTACTGAAAATGTCGACTGGCAGAACTTATACTTAATGTTATACAGGCAACATGACGGCGTATTCAGAGATGGTGTGGAGCCCTTCCAAGGGACGGAACAACGGTGCCGATATGCAGTGGGGAGGTGGTTCACTATTCGTATCTGGACAAGAAAGGAACGATCAAAAGACAGGTGCGTCTCACGGCCATTCCTCTGTAAAAAGTGGAGTTTTGAGGTTGCAGTAGTTAAAATTAGAACTAGAAGAAAAGGAACAGGAGTTACTTTGAAAAGTAACACAACTACAATAAGTTACCCGTTTTGATTCGTTTTCTGTTTGAAATCTTATGAAAAGAAATTTACAAGGTTACATGAAACTATGGCCTGGGTTGTGATATCTCTCGCACGAAACAATTCCTCAAAATGCTTTTAAAGTTGTTTAACATTACATGTAATGTCAGATAGTTGTGAATGTTTTGAAGTTTGCCAAAACCCCCACCCTTTTCAACCCACGAAACTTGTTAAGTGTGGCCATGGGATCTCGTTTTATGAAGGATGTTAGCCGTTATGTGTCTGGAACTTGACGAGACAGGTGTTGATGGTTCGAAATAGGAAAGATACTTTGAATGGCTTTGAAACACCAGTGATCATATAATAACGACTTTAAGGAGATTTGTTGATGCTTGCTTTGTTACGAGTTGGAATGGGGAAAAATAATGCTGTATGCCGCACCGCCAACCCCATTCATTTTGGCCCTGACGTCATCAGAATTGAACGTTGCTTCCTACTTGCCCGCCCACTCGTACACCGATTCTTAAACGCAGGTGCTCTTATTTTATTCTCCCGATGACGTCATGGCCAAAGGGTGATTTTGGGGGACTGACGGCCAGTATTATTAGTATATGTATTTCATCAAAATATTTATTTCTTGCAGGGTCATCGCTCTTACAGGAAAACCTTTTATGAAAACATTTGTTTCCTATTTAATTATCGATAACCTTTAAGTCCTGTAGCCTGTCCCGTGTGTACCGTGTTGTTATAAAACAAACTACTGTTTGTCGGCAGGTGGTTATCGTCAGTTGTCCTACCGGAAGACCATCCCGGTCATAGATCTTTCACAGTGGATCATGGATACGTTTTCGAAAGATGATTACATCATCTTTAAACTGGACGTGGAGGGCGCAGAGTATGAAATCCTGCGGAAGATGGTGGACACTAAAGCGCTTGCTTACATCGACAAGTAATGATAATTGTATTTGTATTTGTTTATTTAATTATTTTTTATTTTGTTTTTTTAAATATATTTATTTATTTATTTATTTATTTATTTATTTATTTATTTATTTATTTATTTCAGGAATTAAACCAAGGTTTTATAGAAAAGCGAACTTTATCGCTAAGTTAAACAAGAATGCGTTGAAAGAAGGCAAAGACGGAAATGTTAGATTTAGGTGCGGGAGGAAAACCTAAAATGATTTATCTGGGAACACACTCGATCAAGTGGAGAATGACAACTCGATATCCACATTGTGCCCCTGGCGGGATTTGAACCGGGGTCACCAAAGGGCACTAAAGCCTGACCACATAATTGATCTATAATGCGTGTAACTGTTCCAATGCTGCATTTTAAAACGTTACAGTACTCGGCTAAAACAGAATGTAGACTTTTGGAGACAGATGAGGATGAAGTTAAATGTGTTAATCACTTTGAAATTTGTTAATAAACACCGCTACCGCTGTGGTAATGGAAATGTGTATTAATGGAAATTATGTTGGCAAATTTCCAAACAATGTAAATGTAATTCTATTGCGATTTCTTTAAATTTTCCAAACCTCATAGAAATGGAAATAAAATGTTAAAAACACAATCTCAAGAAGCAAAATATCTCTGCAAAACTAAATAAAAGTCTGAATATTTTCAAAAGGATTGCTATAAACATTGGTCACATTTAAAATATAGCTTCATCCGCCAACATTTCCTCCGTCAGGAACCACACCTGTTTCTGGGTTTCAAACAAAGGTTCACAAAATCGGAATTGCATGTACGTTTTTCGACTCCAACAGATTTTACGGAGAATTTCACGACTGGCAACCGACGGGCTGGTCCAAGGCTGACAAGGACCGGATACGAACAGATGTGAAGAAGGCAGGCCTCAGTATGATCAACTGGGTCGGGGAGAGGAGAAATTACGGCGATATCGAGAAGATGAACCCGATTAAGGTGAGGCAATTACCGATCCCAATCCTAAACCTGATGTGCCCCGTCCCTCTATATTTTTAGACTACCCAAAATAGGGGGCATCACTTCATGAATAATTAATAGTATTGGATAAGTAGGCTTTGTCTCCACTTGATTCATCTCACACAGGCTATTGTACTAACGTCACCCGTCTTAAGAGGATTTTCAGACTCGATGATTTGTTGAGACACTCTCATTTTTGGCCCTCATACATTGGAGCTCCAACCTCCACATAAATGGTACGGGGGAAAATGAGGTTGAATCTACTATAGTAGTGGGTGCGTTCGAGTAGCTCACCCAGGTCGACTCGGGTTAGCCCCGTGCCGTTCGATTAGGTCTGACGTCATACCCGGGACTCACTCGGGTCAGCCACCACAAACCCTGCTCGCGGAGCAGAGTCACTGGTGGAATTACGTCACACACATGCGTAGTTAAGTCTGATACACCCTTTTCTTGCCAAGCCTTGGCAAGACATCGTGGCCACCATCTTTATCTGTTGATCTTTTTCTCTGACTTTGTTTCTCTATTTAATAGCAAACCTCCAGTGAGGTTTTATCTTTCAGGGGTGGCCTCGGTGGAATAACAGGTGATGGATAATTTACAAATCTTAGCATAATATTTTTTTCTGTTAAAGGTACTCTCTACAACCCCTGGCGTGGCCGGTAGCGTGTATTCTGCTTGCGCAAGTGGATCGGTAGCCTTGTCTGTCATTGTCGGCATGAACCATAAACGTGCGCATCGCGTAGTGGAGACTCTGGGAGCCCACAAGTTCCGGGTTCCCATCACTCTCTTCGTCTATGGGGACTTCGTACAGATGTTCCCCGAGACTGTCAAGTCCTGGGCGGAAAATTTCAACATCGGCATCCGGGAAGACGGGCATAACCCCCCGGGACATCTGGAGCTGATGCCCGGTCCCTGGGTCCGGATGGGTTTGATCAGCACAATTTTACGACTGGAGGAGATAGGCTTAAAGGCTTCATACTACCTGCCCACAGTCAAGGGAGAGATAACGAAGACCATTGCCAACGTGGCAAAGAGTAGGGGATTGAGGATTATCAAGCCTGCGATGGAATTTCCGGCTAAAGAGGGTAAGGATTAGTACTTGAGGGCGTATACTTCCCTCTCTGATGCAATGATTCTTCTAGCCGGACCACAATGATGTTTATAGCTCTTGACTTATTCTATTTGATCCCATTGCGTTGGTTCAAACTGTACGGTTGAATGAGATGCGTTGCCAAAAGTGAATTTATTAAAGCTTTTGTTTCTTTCAATCTCCCAATTAATCTGGTAAACAAACCAATACATGTACGGTAATTTCTGAAAAAGTGCTCACGGCACTGTAGCTCGAAAGCCTGATGTCATCCGCGGAAACAGTATGATGAAGAAATGTTAGGGTTCATATGCGGAAACAACATGATGAACATTTTTTAGGGTTTAGATTTTGATGTTTTTTTCTTGGAAAACCCACCTAATCAATCACGGACCGATGACCTAATCCATGTGTCGGCCCAGATTCGAATTTATGCTAGAGAGGTGGAAGACGAGGAATGGGGCACTGCACCGACCTGGCAATCGTAGACTTTAATAGGGGACAAAAGGGTCCGCGGTTAAGTCAAGGTCCACAATTGAAAATCGTGTACAAGGGTCCTTCCCAAAATGTTGAAGTGTAAACATTTGACAGACATTGAGGTCCACGACTGAAGGTGCTTTACAAGTTTGAGTTTCTAGTTTCTCTATTTAATGTGTTGTTCAATCTTTTATGCTGGTTATCCTTAGGTTCGGCCTTCCAGCTGACGTGGGATAATTACTACAAAAACCGGGACGTCGAGCGCGTTCCAAAGGCGTTGCGCAAGATCCACGAAGCATTGGCCAAGAACAGCGGGGGCGTTCTGACTCTGGACTCTGACCTGCCAGACACCTACATGAACTCTGTCTTCCTGTTGGACTATCTGGTCGAGACCTCGGGATTCAAGATGGTGAATATGGACGAGTGTATCGCTAACTCGAGGTAGTCTTAACCATCTTAGTAGTCAAACCCCAATATGGGGTGGGATGATGTCGGGCGGGGTGGGGTGGGATGATGTCGGGTGGGGTGGGGTGGGATGATGTTGTGTGGGGTGGGGTGGGATGATGTTGGGTGGGATGGGATGATGTTGGGTGGGGTGGGATGATGTACAATGTATGGTACAGGTAATTGGGTGACCTATTGTTAATTGACATATAAAAAGCTGACACACTCCACCATGATGCCCTTTTACCTTACCCAATCCGACGCCAAATATTTCAATTTTGTCATTTTGTTTTTATTCAAATGGTAGAATGAGATTCGGGTGGAGATGGGATGGAATTAATTAGTATTGGTTGTAGTGAGGGTGGAGGGGTGGTGTGGGGCCTCCCCTCCCACCTTTGGCAGAGAGCCATGGCAGCGAACCATGGCAGCTTTGCTGTTCTAGTTAGTAGTTATAATTGAAAAGGCGAACAACTTCTTGCTGCACCACCAAATAGAATCCTAGCATCCCCCCGGCTCCTACAAATATTTTGGAGACGGACAAATCTTTCGTGGCTTTTATATATTTTTAATCCCTCCGCCAAAAAAAGTGTTGACTTGAGTACAAATTGACCTGGGTACGAGTTGACATGTTTCTTTTTCCAAGAAGTTGTCAGGAATAAAATGGCGTCCTGGAGCCCCATGTTTGCATTTATAAATCTCAGGGATTTGTGACTGATCTGCTGCCAGTTCAAATCAAGGTTTTATTTATTATTATTTTTTTTTTTGGTGTTTCTCTATTGAATGAATGTTAGTCAATGTAATGAATGTAGGTATCATTTTCGAATTATTTTGAAACGCCCGCCATTTTTATTTGCCTATCTGTGCTTCGCGTACACTTTTCTCGAATAGCATGTGTTCAGATTTTGTAAACGTTGTAAATATTCTACTCGTGTCGAGCACCTGAGTTTACTCTGGGCTTCATGTCGACCTTTTGCTATGTAATGTGCCAGTAGGCCCAATTAAGATGCGTCGCATGAAAACAGTCGCTGGTAACAGGTGGATTTACAAAAATGTGCCAAGTGAGAACCCGGTTTGCTTTAATGGAACAAGACACTGATGTCCATAGCCAGATGGATAGGGTGGCTAGGTACATGTAGATAACTGGCTGCATGGAATTAGTGCAGATTGACTCTTTTCAAGGCGTATCTCGTTGACCCAAAGCAAAATATCACGAGCTGTCTACACGTATCAAGTGTATTTACAAAGGAGTGCCTTAAAAGACGGCTTGATCTCATGGAGCAAGACACTGCTGGTAAAACGGATCTGACATGCAGTTTGCCTCACATGAGCTACAACGTCTACACAGCGTCCTGTTTTACGAAATCATTTTGCTTTCCGACTGGGCTGAGTTTGAAACTACAATAATGTGTTCTTGTAGACCAACTGAAGAAAAGGTGGTATTTCAATTATTTACAACATTTTAAAATATTGCAAATTATCACCAAATTGATGGAACAGTTGTCCTCCACTACCGATCAAGCTATCATCCGATACTTGAACGCTCAATATGCCAGCATGTATACACACACTTCACTCTTTTATTCGTCAACAAATTCTGTTCTATTTCAGATGTCTCGTGTAATTTTCTAAATTCGGTAACTACGGGAAAGTACTTCTTCTATGCAGTTTAGATAATGTTGATTTTTAAAAAAATCTTATCACCAACATTACATTTGGTTGATTGATATAAAAGAATAATGGTGTCAAAGGTGAAATAAGTTATAAACTTTTTCCTTACTGTATTTGTTTGTCGTTGATTTTGTAAATCTTGGTAGTATTTGTAACTAGAAAGTATTTGTAAAACTAATGAGAACTTGTCACTGACGTTGGTGTGGGAGCTTTATTTAACTTACAAATTTCTAGTGCAAACTCCCTGCAAGACGAGGGGTTGTGCATGAACATTTCTTGGAATTGGGGAAATATGGCCAAATTGTTTTAACTTATTTATTAACTACACCATCTTAGTGGTATATGGTGAAAATTGCGTTAAAAAGAAAACTCAAATAACAAAATAGCATCGGTTTATAGCAAAAAGACAAAGATTGTCCACACGAAAGTCTATAGGAGTCATGCATGCTACAAAGATCATTACTCATTGGTCCACCTAGGTTGGAAGTAATAAGTATGTATTCACTAACCCCAGAAACACTTGAACTGTTCTATTGTGTCAAATGCTATTCACTGTAAACACTTATTTATTTATTTTCATTGACAGAGGGGATGGCTGTGATCAGTGTAGGCCTAATTACATTTATTGGAGTTTGAGTTTGTGCACGCGGTGCTAAAAAGTATTTTGTTTACCAAATTCCATTGACTTGCGTGTGGACAAACTGGTTTTTGACCAATTTTTTAATCGAGGGACATAGAATCAGTCTGCAATTTGTGCTGACTCCATAGAGCTATATTAATTATTATTTGATTAAATTAGAAGTAAATGTATACACTTGGTGGCGCTTTAATCTTCGCCCATAAACTCCTTGGTGGTGGTCTAATCATCATCTTTGTCGCCCTTCACGAGAGCTAATACGAGGAGTTTGGCGTAATCCTCAGAGCAATCTGCCTCGATAAAGCTCTTCAGGCCCACCCCGTACTTTAGGAAGAACGTAATCTTTCACACTCTTTATGACAATCTGGAAAGGAATTCGGTATAGACAAGACAATAGACGCTATCAATTATTGTTTTGTCTTACCCTTACCTTGTGCTGCCCCACCCATGATGTTGGGACTGGCGCCATTCTCCTGTGAAAAAGGCTTTACAGTCACTTCGCCCAAAAACCACATCGCCCTCAACCACTTCGCCCTCAACCACTTCGCCCAAACGCCACTTCGCCCAAACGCCACTTCGCCCAATTACCCCTTCGCCCAAACGCCACTTCGCCCAAATGCCACTTCGCCCAAAAACCACTTCGCCCAAAATCCACTTCGCCCAAAATCCACTTCGCCCAAAAACCACTTCGCCCAAAAACCACTTCGCCCATGCCCGATCCGTATGCCCTTTTTTCATTTCATTAGTTTGTTACATAAATTGTACATCATCCCTCATCAGTTAAGATGTTAGAATATAAATGTTTGTAAAAAATTACGTTATACATTTTTCGAATTTTGTATAAAAACCTCCGGAATACCGTACCAGCGCTCTCTGTTCCTTGCTCTATGTACCAACCATGGAGAAATAAGTGTCTTATTTCTCCATGTACCAACCATGGAGGAAGAAAACTCCTCCATGGTACCAACTAATATATGAGCTATCTTGCCCTATGTTGGCGGTCTCCCAAATTGTCAGTATCTTTGTTTGGGTGGGCGCTAGTCAGAAGTCATAAAATCGTAATAATTTGAATGACCACTTGATAAAAATAATTGACCTATCGCGGTGGAATCGCGTCAACGCAGCTTATGAATCACATCACATCAATTAAAATTCCACGTGGAACGCGCAAAATCTGAGACAAACAAAAATTACCACACAAAAATCCCATAGGGTTGTCTAAGGGGCGTGGTTAACTCGTAAACGGCGACAGGTCAATTGCCTATAAACTAATAAGAAAAGAAAAGCATGGTCACAAAAAGGATGTCACAACGCAAATAAAGTTTTGAATGCACCATCAAAACGAAATAGAAAACAAAAACTATGGTGTACTATTTACGACACATCGCTTTGCCTCTTCCATACGCGACGCGACTATACGACGCGACGGCACGACGGCTGCGTTGCATCGTGCCGTCGCGTCGTGCCGTCGCTTCTTTCCCATTACTTCTGGCGTCGCGTCGTGCGTCGCGTCGTGCCGTCGTGCCGTCGCGTCGTTTTTTTCTAGCTTGCAGGTTTTCTTTCCTCAACGTCGCCCCTTCCGTCGCCCATCGCGTCGTACCGTCGTGCGTCGCGTCGTGCGTCGCGTCGTGTGTCGCGTCGTGCGTCGCGTCGTGCTCGCGTCGTGCGTCGCGTCGTGCGTCGCGTCGTGCTCGCGTCGTGCGTCGCGTCGTTCGTCGCGTCGTGTTTCGCGTCGTGTTTCGCGTCGTGTTTCGCTTCGTGTTTTGCTTCGTGTTTCGCGTGGAGTAGTCCGGTCATGCTATTTTGACATGCGCAGTTGAAATACCGAACTGGCTCACAGAATAACCCGCTAATACATTTAAATTTATGCGCGCATGCGCTTAACCGCGCGGTGAACAAAAGGCCTGAGCTGTGTATTTGAAATGTGTAAAAAGACGATTTTGCTAGAATTCTGTTTGTATTTTCCCAATTTTCGTAGCAAACAATCTACAGAATCAACAACGGTACCGCGATAACAGCGGTGTCTGGCGGGACAAAATAAATATTGAAAAGAGAGAAAATATTTCGTTCCTGGGTATCATTAGCCTTTTAGAGGTATGGCGGACACAATAGGAGGGCGTTATTTGATTTGGGTAAAACCTGTGTATTTATACCCAAATAAAATATCGCGAAACACGACGCGAAACACGACGCGAAACACGACGCGAAACACGACGCGACGCACGACGCGAGCACGACGCGGAGCACGACGCCAGCACGACGCGACGCACGACGCGACACACGACGCGACGCACGACGCGACGCACGACGCGACGCACGACGGTACGACGCGATGGGCGACGGAAGGGGCGACGTTGAGGAAAGAAAACCTGCAAGCTAGAAAAAAACGACGCGACGGCACGACGGCACGACGCGACGCACGACGCGACGCCAGAAGTAATGGGAAAGAAGCGACGGCACGACGCGACGGCACGATGCAACGCAGCCGTCGTGCCGTCGCGTCGTATAGTCGCGTCGCGTATGGAAGAGGCAAAGCGATGTGTCGTAAATAGTACACCATAAAAAACAAACACATTGGGAACAAAATCTTGGGTGCTTAAAAATTGGGCGAAGTGGTTTTTGGGCGAAGTGGTTTTGGGGCGAAGTGGTTTTTGGGCGAAGTAGTAATTGGGCGAAGTGGTTTTTGGGCGAAGTGGCGTTTGGGCGAAGGGGTGATTGGGCGAAGTGGGAATTGGGCGAAGTGGCGTTTGGGCGAAGTGGTTGAGGGCGAAGTGGTTGAGGGCGAAGTGATTGAGGGCGATGTGGTTTTTGGGCGAAGTGACCGACAACCGTGAAAAAGTATACGGCGATTTTTTTCAATCAAAGGACAGAAGTTCCCCCAACCAGTCCCCCCCCCCCCCCTCCCCAACGTCACGGAGTGGGGCACCCAGGGGATATTTAGTGTAAATACAAAGTAGGCTTGCAGCAGATTATGACTAAACGAATTGACATGCCTTAGTACCTTTTTTTTTCGAAAAACAATAATTTTAAATGTACTTCTTCAAAATGTACGTATGCTATTGCATGCATGTCTGATTTGGGCAAACTTGGGAGCTATAGAGTACCGAAGTCTGACGTCAGTTGGCAGGACAACTGGTTCCAAACAAAGCGAGATTTCGACTGTTCCTTTGTTAACAGCCAGTCATGCAAACACAGACACACAATAACAAAAGTATTCTGGTTCCAAACATTGCATTGACGTCATCACTTCGGTACTCTATTGCAGATGGTGAATTTTCAGCCACGATTTTAATGGGGGGAAAAAGTGAAAATAAAAGGTGCGGTAAAAGAAAACGTGTTGAAAGGGTCTTTTTTCGAAAATCTTTGAAACCTAGACAGACAAATTCTAAGCAGATGTACACAAAACTTTTCAAAATAAACATTTTAAAACAATGCTGGTCTAGAACTAAATCTGCTCCTTCGCAACATAGGGTAAATTACTACACAATAAAAACAGGCGACCAGACATGAGCTGGAAAGTAGGCCTGTCTTTAAGACAGAACGACAAATTCAAGAAACATACTCGTTATGCAGTATTAGAAGGCCGTCTGATAAACCCAATATGTGATTTCTATTCAATATGGACAGGAAAATTAGGTGGATGTGATTTTAACGAGGGTTCAAAATCACACCCACAACCAAGAATTACTGTTTGGTGTAGGCCTAAGCCGTTTATGGATTTAATCTGGTCGTGTGAAAAAGCAGAATATTGACACTTTTGGGTCCCATAATTATGGTGTAAATGGTTATTTCAAAATTTGCAATCTCCATCAAGTTTTGGTATCACGGGCGTGGTGGGGTCGACATCGTATAGGGCCTACATTAACACAAATTAGCTTTTACCTCTGATGAGCGTGTAACCGGACCACGCATCGGATCAGCCGTTCATCGTCCGTCCCGGTGTCGTGCCAAAAAGTGTCCGGTGCCAAATGCTGTCCGCTCATTAGCATACTGCTCTCTGATTGGTCAAGTGGGTATTACGTAATTGCGATACCGGAAGCTTGCTAAATAGTGTCCGGGCGTACGTTTGTTTTGCTTGGAAGGGCCTACGCCTAAAGTTGCAAACCAGAAAAGCAAAACCCTGTAAAGGTGTATGGGTAAGAAAAAAACAAAGAGGTTAAATGGCGCCAACAACGTTGAGAAAGTCTCCCCCGCCCGCCCCCCCCCCCCCCCCCCCCCCTTCGCAGGCGAAACATATTGTGAGTCAACTTTTTGGGCAAATGTACGAAACAAATCAGAAACTCCCCCTGCAAACAATCCTATATAGATCCACCCCTGCAGTCGGACATTTCCATACTCATTCCAGTCCTGCAGTAGTCACGACGCGCCAACATTGAACAAAGACCTTTTTAAATTATAATAAATCAGATGGGCAACTGGTCAGACCAACACAGTCCGATAATGGATACTAAAACCACTTCACTTCAAGCAGGTTATTTGAGCAATCACGGGGAGTGTTTGCCTACTACCGTTCAATCACACCTGTTGACTCTCTTGACGCTGTTTACCCAACCCATACCCGAATGCGATAAGAAAACCAGGCAATCGATATTCGCAGAGCTGTTGTAAGTACACTATATGTAGTCTTGTTTTCATGCATATCCATAGTATACAATGCTATTAACACGATAAAGGCTTGTATCTCTAAAAGTGAAAAGGTAGCCGTTTTTCAAAAATCATTCTATAAGGAACATGACCCCCCCCCCCCCCCCCCCCCGGCTCCTATCCTATCCAAAAATTCTGTTTTGCTCTCAGCTATTCTCGATCAACGCCCTTGATGAAAATATTGAGACTTAGAATAGAATTACATTGTCCAAATCCTGTTGTTGTCTTTTAAGAGAATCAAGACTGCGTCACTTACTATAGTTGGATCTTGAAAACCTGACAAAATACGAATCCTCGAACTATCACAACATCACAAAATCGTGCTGCGACTCACGCGTAGACCCGGTCACTCCATACGTCCATAGAAGAGCCTTAAAGCTGTAAGAACTTCTGATTTTGAACCTATAAAGGCCCCTCGGTATAGCATGCGGCTATTTTTTTTACCAATTATTGTCCAAATCCACTGATGCATAATTCGCCATGTTTAGTCCAACGTTTGGGACCCCATCATGTGTTGTCACAACTTTGTGGCTCTAAACCATTTGGGGGCGCTCTCTCTTTGTAACATTATTAATAGACACTATAAATCATGCGCCGAAATCGGCGGGGGGCGTTTTAATACAATCTTGAAACGGATTGATGATGAATAGGTCATATTTTTAACGAATTTGTGCGCTATAACGACGCCGTTTGATGGTGCGTTCATACAAATGTTTATACATTGTGTATTACCTAAACAAGCTTCGGGCGATAAATTAGAGATTGTAAATCTTAATTCGTGATTTAACGTTACAAAAAATGTATAAAGTAACCTCCCTTTGTTACCTCCCTTTGTGGGTTCAACTTCTGTTATCCCCCAAAATAGCCAGAGCTGTTGATAGAGAGAGTTGCGACATGACGACGGGTACCGCACGTGGTCAATGGACTCCATTTTTTTTCTAAAATGGTGGGTTTGTGTGCGTTGCTGATGCTGAGTACCGGTACCAATCGATCGGAAAATGACTGCAAATTAAAGATCCTGTTAAAAGGTAAGCCTGGGAAGTCAAGATGAAGAGGAAGAACTGCCATACCAGTTCTTGACTTTGTGAGGTACGGTGAGTTGGTAAAGTTAGAAAATTGGCAAAGAATTCCCGAAAGAGGCGGCGATCGTGTAAACTGTAATGTTATTACTTAACTATAGTCCGACGAGTTGGCCTATATATATATATATATGTTCAAATGTTTAAAAAGGCGATATTTAGGTCCAAGTTACTCGGACTAACCATGGAGGGAGTCATAGCCTAGGGCTGCTTAAAGGAAACATGATTTAGGATATATATTGCATTATTCCTGCTTAAAACAATAAAGTATTATCTTGACAATGATATTTAGTGTCCAGAGACAATTATTTCCCAGATTAAATATGAGAAACAAAAATTTAAAATGTTTGTCCAAGCTACTCTGCCCCCTGAGTGGGACCCTCATTAACATAAGTGTGTGACGTAGATCAAGGCACATTACCCATTCATCACGGGTATGCATTGTGTGTACATTGTACGGCGAAAATTCTTCGTCCAAAATCTAAGCAAAATATAGTGTTTTTCGGCCATGCCGACAAGTTGTGTGGCTGCTGGGTGCAGCAAAACAACGACGGGTGGAGTAAGCCTTCATTTATTTCCAACTGAAGCGAAATATCGGATAATTTGGACGGCGAAAGTGAAGGTGACAAGAGCAAAAAGGTCCGGCCCCAGCAGCTTTTCAGCGTTATGTAGCGACCACTTTGAGCCGTCGTGTTTCGATACTGGTATTTTCAAATCCTTTGGGATGACCATTAAAAATATGCTCAAGTCCACTGCCATCCCAACAAAGTTCCCAGATGTGAGTAAGATAAAGGCGAAAGCAGTTAAACGGCCCATTCCCCGAGGAGCCTTCGCTAAAAGGGAGAAAATCAGGGTAAGTTCGATGTTAGTTGTTGTTGCAACTTACGAAATTGCACGTGTAGACCTAGTGTGTGTATACGGGCCGGGTCCAGACTATATCGAGTCGATCCATGAATTTCGGTGCCTCGGTCTACGTCACGAACAGCGCCCTCAATTTGAGTCTCAACAAATTTCAAAAAGGGGGGGTAAATTTTTGAGCGGCAAATAATCACACTAAAACTTCGCTTGAACCAGTTTGGCTTTTAATTCACATTTAATACATATAAATGAATTTATTTATGAAATAAAATGTGATCCGGTCAATTTGAGAAGCATGGTTCCTTTAAGTACAAAATTTAATTACAAAAATATCGTGCGTGACCAGCAATATTCGCGCGTAGGCAATATTCGCGCACCAAATGTCTCCATAATGTGAAGTAATTAACTAGTAATTAGCGACTCTCGTAGAATGTGACGCAATGACCTTTGTTCCATGCGCAAATATGGGCTACATCCCTTTTTTCGGCAAGTTCCTCACCATCTCTATACACTCGATTGGCAAAGCTCCGCGATTGAAGCATGGAGTTATATATAAAGACTAGAGTGCGTATTCGCTATACTTGGCCGTGCCACCATGGAGGACACCTGTTGCGAATTATTTTTCCCAAACGACATCCGATCGCCCTCTATAATATTTTTAATACGTACGCATGTTACAGGGCTGGGTTTATAATGCACTGAGTGGTCCGATCGCTGATTTTTTTTCGAAGGAGTAACGCGTGAGAGTGTCACTTCGGGTTTGTCCACTGATCTCTATACACTGGATTGGCAGCGCAGCAGTGATTGCCTATGCGTGAATTGACCGAATACGCGACCAATGTTTACATGTCTTCACGTGACTTATAGTGGGTATTACGTCATCTCAGCTGATGCAGTGGGACGTGCAGTAGACTATGCGTGCCGAGTACTTTACCGACAATCGGTTTTATTTTTGGTAAATAACGCTTATAACACAATTACGAAGCCCTTTTATTAAAGTTGTATGTTGCGACATTGATTTAAATCACATTAACTGTTTCATAAATTACGAGAATTCTACTATAAAAGAGGTTTCTTCAAGGGGAATTGAGCTATGGTTAGACCCCCTTTTGTTTGTGATGTAACGTTATCACTGTAAAATTAAAAGAGCGTTGTAAAAGTGAGCGTTTATTATACCTTGCAGAATTTCAAATAGACAAAGGAATCACACATTTTTGAAGAAAAAAAAGACTTTTATTTTTGATGATTGCAGCTTCAAAATTGTGACATTAAGTGTGTGATTGCGGCCGTCCATGTGAGCGGCCATCTTGTAAGATGCAGTCAATGTTTACATGTGTAGGTCCCAAGCCAAAAAAACGGTCAACTCTGTGCCATGTCATCAAGGGAGACTGAAGTTGTCAGACTCTAGCTGTCAGACTCTAGCTGCTACAGCTACCCATTCTAATCAAGTAATTTTAGGATGCAATTAAGAAATTTGCAGCTTCAGTAAAGTGTCATTGAAAATATTGGCAGCAAAAATTTAGACCATGTAAAAAGAACCACCAGTTGATCGTCCTTGCCCGCATACTTTTTGTTTTTAATTTTCATTTCCCCCCAAGACTAGATTTCCATGTATTTTGGCATATTGCTGCGACTGCTTGGGCTAGTGCGAGTTGTCGTATTAGTACCCCAACGTTCCGCCGTGCAACTACCACATCGTGAACATCGTTCCTTAAGTTATAGAATTTCCAAGACTTGCTGGAACTGTCCTTACTGGCTTTATTCAACCATTCTGGTGAGGTCTCGGGTATAGTAAACTCCGGAATATTCTTCAGAGATTTCGAGAAAAAAAAGCCTCGATCGAACAAACAAATGCAACAATCATCATGTACTTTACAACAGCGGCACTTTGCTATGGAGGACGCCGTGTGTGTTGACGTTTGATACCCACTATAGGTCACGTGACTTAGAGGGCGCAATCTGTCTGTTGAAGCCACCGCGCGGCCATCTTGCTATATTCAAAACAATGGCCGTTTTCCAGGCTTCAGCTCCGTCTCCAACTTCAGCCCATTCATAAACTACATGCATGAATGCAGTTTGGCAATGGGCTGAATTCGGAGACGGAACTGAAGCCAGGGGCTTGGAAAACGGCCATCGTTTTGAATATAGTGTAGCGCCGGTGCCGGTCGGTTGGCGGAGGGCGCTAGCACGGCACCACTAGCGGAACCGTTGCGGTGGAGCCCCAGCTGACCGGCCGGTAGAGGGCACCAGCACGGTCCCACAGCGGAGCTGTTGCAACGGAGCCCCTGCTGGTCGGCTGGGGAGGCCCGTTGCGTGCGGCGCACGCGCAGTGACCCGTTTCCCTAGTAACAAGCATTGTGCGATCCTCCTCCATTTTTGTGTGAGGCCTTGTGTATTTTGCTACCCGAATAAACGGCCTAGAGCCCTTCAGAACTTGAGCAAAGTGTGCCGGAGTGTTCTTTCAGGGTGTACGAGAGTCCCGCGCACGGTCGACGCTACATTGGTGGCAGCGGTGGGATACCAGGAAAGAGCAAATCAGGTAAAACCTCAAGTTCTTGCGGCATGAATCCACCGGGTAGGGACAGTCTGGTGTCCGACTCGCCACACGGCGCGGACACAGACGGGGATATAGCTCCACACGACGCAGGCCAATCGGGAGATAGGAATGGCGGACCGTTCGTTACCTTGAGCGAATTAGAATCCTTTTTGAGGGATAATCAAGGGAGTCTTCCTCGGGATAAGAGGGAGACTGGGGGGTCATCGGGATCGGAATCTCTCATGTGGGAGGACGGGGAGAAAATGAAGCCTGAGATGATAGATCAGGGGGGGCGAATTTGTTACATTCCATGTCGCATTTGCATCGATTCCCCCCAGACTAGTTATGAGTCCCTCAGTGGGCCGTCCCACGCCGCTGGCGTCGGGGTGACAGACGCTCCGTTCCACCCGGAACGTTGCCGAGTCGCACTGGCCGGTGTGGCGGGGACGGTGCTTCACTGTGGGACAACCCATGACCCTTATTCCGGCGTGTCGAACGCCGGACCCCGCGAGGGGCCGCCCGGTGCTGCGCACGGCGACGGCGCAGACGCTGCGTTCCACACGGAACGCCGCCGAGCCGCGTTCGCTGGGGCAGCGGGGGCGGAGCCTCGTGTGGAGACGGCCTGTGAGTTTCACGCCGGTGCGCCCGGCGGGGGGTCTCGCGGGGGGCCGCCCTGCGCTGTGCACGGCGGCGGGGCAAACGCCGCGTTCCACACGGAACGCCGCCGAGCCGCGTTCGCCGGGGCGGCGGGGGCGGAGCCTCGTTTGGGAACGGCCTGTGAGTTTCACACCGGTGCGCCCGATGGGGGGCCTCGCGGGGGGCCGCCCTGCGCCGTACACGGCGGCGAGGCAAACGCTGCGTTCCACTCGGAACGCCGTCGGGCCGCGTTCGCGGGGGCGGAGCCTTGCATGGAGGGGGCCTTTGGGTTTTGCACCAGTACGCCCAGCGGGGGACACCGGGAGGGACCACGCCGTGCTGGGTATGGCGGCGGGGCGGATACGCCGCTCCACACGGAGCGCGGTCACGCCGCGTCTGCCGACGCAGCGGGGGGTCGTCCAGAGACACCCCACATTTTCTACACCGGCGTGAGCACCGGGAGCCACGAGGAACTGACCACCAGGGCAGGCCCTGGCGCAACGGGGATTCCCCAGCCTACACGCCCCATGACGGTAACAGTAGAGCCCCCTCAACGGTGCCGGTGTGGCCAGCCACTCCGCGTGGGAGTCAATGGAGAGCCACTCCGCGTGGGAGTCTATGGAGGAGAGCCACTCCGCGTGGGAGTCAATGGCGTGGAGCCACTCCGCGTGGGAGTCAATGGAGAACCACTCCGCGTGGGAGTCAATGGAGAGCCACTCCGCGTGGGAGTCAATGGAGAGCCACTCCACGTGGGAGTCAATGGAGAGCCACTCCGCGTGGGAGTCAATGGAGAGCCACTCCGCGTGGGAGTCTATGGAGGAGAGCCACTCCGCGTGGGAGTCAATGGCGTGGAGCCACTCCGCGTGGGAGTCTATGGGGGAGAGCCACTCCGCGTGGGAGTCAATGGAGAGCCACTCCGCGTGGGAGTCAATGGAGAGCCACTCCGCGTGGGAGTCTATGGGGGAGAGCCACTCCGCGTGGGAGTGAGTGGTGCGTCGCCAATTCGCACGGGAGTCCACGGAGTGAGACAGGCCAATCGGGAGGGGGGACCCGGGATCGCGGGGTGGCACCACACGGAGCCCCCATGCGGGACCGAGGCACCCTCCACCACAAAGGGGGTGCAGACTACCCCTGGTACCCACGGTGCCGCCGGGCGATCGGGAGACATACCAACACCACCACCCGGGATGAGCAAGGAGACAGCGGGACCGGGACATCCCGACCCAGGAAGTCAGAGGCCAGTGATGCTTCCCGACAGGTTCGACGGGGGTTCGTCGTGGTCCGACTACTTGATCCATTTCGAGAGTGTTGCGGCGGTCAACCATTGGAGCGAGGCCGAGAAAGCAATGTTCCTGGCTTCCCATTTGAGGGGCACGGCCCGGGAGGTACTTGCGGATATGGAGCCGGAGGCGCGAGAGGAATATTCCTCCCTCCTCGAGAATTTCGAACGACGGTTCGGGGTGGCCGCCCAGATCCCATTGCACCGGGCGCAGTTGTCTACGCGCGTGAGAGGCCGCGGTGAGTCACTTGGTAGCTTGGGACAATCAATTCGGCGGTTAGTCAACCAGAGCTACCCGAAGCTACCCACACAGGCCCGTGAAGATCTGGCGGTGGAGGCCTTTCGCAACGCACTAGGGAATGAGCAGTTGCAATTCCACATCTTCTCCAGAAAAGCGGCGACATTGACCGAGGCAGTCACCCTTGCGGCCGAGATGGAGGCCTTTCTCGAGTCACAGGCGCACAGGAAAGGGAGGCCAGGGACCAAAGACGTTCGGCTGGTAGTCCAACCTCCAACCGAGGAACACAAACCGGCTGCCGGGATCGGGTACGTGCAGACCGCCCGCCCCCCAGTGGCGTGCTACCGGTGTCACGAATTCGGCCACATCTGGCGGTACTGCCCTAGGCGGAGGTCGGCTCCCGACCGGCAACAGGGAATGACGGGAGCAATGCCGAGACGCCAGGACCCAAGCAGAGAGCAGGCTGCTCAGGCCAGACCGATGGTCGCAGGGGTGCAGGTGATTAAGAGGACGGATCCGACGAAGTGCCCCCACTGCGAGAGGGCGTTCAACCATAACCATAACCTCCGGAGGCACCTTCGGACGGCGTGCAGGGTACTCCACCCGGAATGTCCCTACGCCTGCGCCCGGGGGTGCGGGAGAACCTTCTACAGGAAGGACGTCCGAGAACGACACTACCCCTACTGTGCTGGGGTCTTCGTGGGATCGGTGAGTGCGGAGGTCGATGAGCTTGACGTCCACGCCAGCGACGGAGAGATGGACGCCGCTCCATCCCCTCCGCCTCCGACGTCCCACCGGGAGGGCCGCGACCACCCGGAACAGCCCCCCACTCAGCCGCTCCGAGCGCAGGGCAGTCGCCCTCGCCGCCGCACCTTACTCGTCAGAGGAGTCACCAAGCTCCCGAGTCTCCCAGCAGGTCGGGGGACCGTGTCCACCCGGAACGCCCCCCAAGACCGTCCCACTCGGAACGTCCCTCGGAGGGGCGACCATCTAGGCCGGGGAGCTGCGTCCGCCCGGAACGCTCCCCGGCGCCCCCCTCACGACACCATTGGAACCGGCGCCAGGGCTGGAGAGGCCGACCGACCCAGACGGAGGGAGAGGTGCGAACGAGATCCTCTACGCCACCTGGAGCGCCGCCACCCCCGCGCTACCCCAACAACGTACCACGTCGCTTCTGGGAGGAACTGTTCCGGCAGACGGAAGTCCAACGGCAGCCTCCACCTACCAGCTGAACTGGATGTTGTTTTCCCTTCCCCCCCTGGACTTTTGTGTAACCCCCCTTTTTTTTTTTTTTTTTGTGTTTTGGTGGTCACTGCGGGCGCCGTCCGGCTCGGGCCTTCCTGGGCGTCCGGTCATCGGTGCTGGTTGTCTTGTTCGGGGACGAACAAAGGTCTTCGCGGGGGGCAATGTAGCGCCGGTGCCGGTCGGTTGGCGGAGGGCGCTAGCACGGCACCACTAGCGGAACCGTTGCGGTGGAGCCCCAGCTGACCGGCCGGTAGAGGGCACCAGCACGGTCCCACAGCGGAGCTGTTGCAACGGAGCCCCTGCTGGTCGGCTGGGGAGGCCCGTTGCGTGCGGCGCACGCGCAGTGACCCGTTTCCCTAGTAACAAGCATTGTGCGATCCTCCTCCATTTTTGTGTGAGGCCTTGTGTATTTTGCTACCCGAATAAACGGCCTAGAGCCCTTCAGAACTTGAGCAAAGTGTGCCGGAGTGTTCTTTCAGGGTGTACGAGAGTCCCGCGCACGGTCGACGCTACAATAGCAAGATGGCCGCGCAGTGGCTTCAATCGCGGAGCTTCGCAGCCAATCCAGTGTATAGAGATCAGTGGGTTTGTTACGAGATCTCCCGAGACTAATCGATATCACGTGTTCGAACAGCAGCAGGGATGTACAACTGTTAATACTTGGCCCAGACTGCAGGTGCCGAACTGTTCATATTTTTGCATAATCTGAAAATATTGTGCTGCATATTGATGGCGTTTTGAGAGCAAATTTTTCGAGTAATGACTCGCGGGTGCCTATAATTTTATTCGAAATTCAACGATGCTGGATCTGATTGGCAAGAACTAGAACTTGTGCTGCACTCATCGCGACCTATTATGCATTCTGAATAATAATTTACTGTTAGCAAGGTTCAAGGTTACTCCCGAATACATTTTCTTTGAACACCAGCGGGCGCTGTGTACCAATGCAGGGTGTAAATGCTGTGGTCGGCGAGTGGACGGTGGAGATTTCAAGAATGTCTTCAGGCGCGGATCCGGGGGTGGGCCGCGGGGCCACGTGCCCCCCGGTAAATTGAGTCAAAAAAATAAATAAAGAGGGGGATGTAGAGAAATAGAGGGGAGGAGGAGGGCAACCTCCTGGGATTTCAACTCTCTCCATCGATCACCCTTCGATCCTCCTTGCCGGGTTCGAACCCCCTTTTAATCCCTTTGCCGAATCTAGTATGAACGCGGTGCAACTCAACATCTAATCCCTTGGGGGGGTTTATTACAGGTTAAATGGCCGCAACCAGCAGGAAACAATGGATCATTTGACTGAATGACATACTAAATGTGTCCAAATCTTCTATTATGTCTTGCAGCCGATCTGCCGATGGTTTTAACACAGGGCAAGGAACAGTCTGAAATCAAGCCCTTTTCTTGAAAATTGAAGGGCAAAAACTGCAAATTAAACGCCAAAAATGGGGGAGGGAGAAACGTAGATTTTTGTAGTCATGACATGGCTAAAATAATGGCTAAACAAAATAATGGCAACAACATAATGGCTAAAAAATAATGGCTAAAATAATGATATATATATTCTCCATATAATCTTAACAACTTTTGTTCAAAAAAAGTCGGGTGAAAGTGGCCAGGAATCGCCTCAGATTGCACCACGGAGCATCCAGAATCCGAAATTTTCAGGGGCCCTTCAGCGGGCCCCGGACCGGACCCCACGCCCGGTAAGGGCTTCGCGCTCGCATTTGTCCGTTTTGGGTGTTCCCTCCTCTATAGATTTTTGTAGTCATGACATGGCTAAAATAATGGCTAAAATCATGATATATATATTCTCCATATAATCTTAACAACTTTTGTTAAAAAAAGTTAGGTGAAAGTGGCCAGGAATCGCCTCAGATTGCACCACGGAGCATCCAGAATCCAAATTTTTCAGGGGCCCTTTAGCGGGCCCTGGACCCCACGCCGTAAGGGCAATTCGCGCTTCGCGCTTCGCGCTTCGCGCTCGCATCTGTCTGTTTTGGGTCTCCCCCCCCCCCCCCCCTCTCTACAAAATTCCTTGATCTGTGCCTGGTCTTAGTATACGATTAATACTTTGTACACTTATCTTTTGTTATCCACACTGTGGGGTTCACTGTCTATTATTCCTGTTTTCCTATTTTCTTCCCGTTTTCTTTGTCTGTACGTGGGCTCATATCCGCAAAGCCAAGGACAGGAATAGCAACAATATTTACGACCGCACTCTAGCAAAACCTTCCCAGGAGTTGTTGACATCGCGCGTGCAAAGTTTTACAAAGAAATTCATCAATCGTTAGGATCAGTGAAACATGACTTATTATCCCGGCTTATTTTCCCACAGTTGGTACATACACAACGCACCCATGCATATCGGCGCCAGCACGGAGCCTATGACCCCAAATCGTGAACCCTTATGTGTAAAATGCACACCAAGTGATGTGCCTGAAGCTTACTAAGCTATCATTCAAATGTGCACTTCACGTGCTAGATGGAACAGTGAGAGCGGATTGACAAATATCTTTCAGTCATCATGTGGGGAGGAAGGTACATATCTCACGACAATACCCTCAACAAATGTATAAAAAGAGCCGCACGGATAATCCTTAAATGTACCTCCCTCACCCCCTCAGCTGATATGTTTGCCAGACTAAATTGGATTCCTTTTAATGAAAGAGTTCAGTCCAAAAAGGCTATCCTTGTTTTCAAAAGCCTTAACAAAATGACTCCTTTGTACATGACAAATCTGTTTACACCACTTACAGTGATTCGTGAAACACGACAATCGACCCAAATGGCACTGAAAGTTCCTTTCGCCAAAAAGGAATGCTGCGTGACAAGTTTTGCTGTGAGTGGTGCCAGTATATGGAATAATCTGCCTGAACAAATGAGAACCATAAACTCCTTAAGTACATTTAAATCGGAGCTACGTAAAGCCATCTATCAGAGTGATATTTCTGTCATTTACGCTGATCTGCGGAGTTATAAACTTGGTTGCCAAAATACTTTGAAGCCAGATGGGAATTTCCCCTTGTTTTTCACCCTAAAAGGTTCTTTTCGCGGGTTTTTCGCCCATCCCGTTAATCAGCAATAGGCTTCTGGAGAGTTGAAAAGTTAACCGAAAATATATTTATTTGTGTAAACATTATTGTATTTGTTTAAATATTTTGTATGAATGTGTAAATATTCAGTTTTAACTAATAATATGCAGGGCCCCAATGGAAACCAGTTTTAAACTGTTTGGGCACAACCTGGGTAAATAAATGTAATAAAAAAACATTGAGTGCGCGTGCATGGAGGTATTTCTTAACGAGAAATTTCTTACTGAGCTGTCCACTGTTTGTGTAAGGGTTTTACAGACCAGAAATGCATTGCGCTGTTTGCACTTTCAAAACTTACCAACACAGTTATACGTTCACATTTTTGTTTACATGATTCAAATCTGTTAAAGAGAATGAAAACACCATCCAAGTCTTGGGAAATGAGAAATTATTAGTGCGCATGCGCACACTTGGGCCAATCAAAAGCGCCTTTCTGTCCTTGCTCTGTGGTGCTATCTTCCGGTCCCAATATTTGGATGTGGGAACCGGTCTGTTTTATCGTGTAATTTTTAGGGAAAGACGATGTTTATGCGGGGTAGGCCTATACGTGGTTCAGTATTTTTCTCAAACTTTGTCATATGATTATAGATATTTTTCACCACGTGAAATAGTCTGGTTTCCAGACCAAAATATTCTGACTATTTCTGATGAATTATTAGGTCCGGTAGCAGCCAATGTCACGTGACGAAAACTGTAAGAATTCTGACTTTTCCGACAATGTCGGAAGTTTTCCGAACTTGTTTTCGGTAGCATTCGGCTGTAAACGTTGATGTTCGCAACAACAAAATGTCTGTCAGGCCCGTTACAGATACTGGAATTTGAATTCTCAATTATATATACAAACTGAAAAATCAATGCCACACTCTTGCAGTATTTTGCTGATTAGTTTTTGCAAGAATATTAAATTTGAATGATGCCACTGACGTCACTCGGACTAACACACACGTCATGATCTATTTTAAACCGCGGTTGCTACCTGACCTAAGATTTAGACGTCGGGGAATCTTCAGGTCAGGGAACCAGAATACACGTAAATTGCAAGCGAAACCACCGCGTGTGAACAGCCTTGGAGGGATCATCGTATATGTGTCGCGCGCATGGGGCAGGCTAAACCCCGTGCGCACGCAGCACACTTGACTGGTCACATGAGCGAAAACAGTCTATAAATGAGAGACTTTTGAGGTCCTTTTTGCTAGTTCTGAGCATGCGCGCGTAGTTCTGAGCATGCCCAAGACTGGTGAGAACAATGAAAATGGACCGCTTAGTGTGCTGCCACCACCGATATCTAAACTGGATAGCTCATTGGCCGTTGTGTGCTTTTCAAGCAGCTGAAGCCAGAAGCCGTGTAAGGAGAACGAGATTGAAAGTAGACCCTGGGGATAAGGACTGGTTGTGAAACCTGTTGTTTTGGGAGTGTTATTATGGATGGATGGCGGCTTCAACTTGTACAGCCGATGCGCTATCAGTGGCTGCCACCAGTACCTCATAAGTCTGCCATTGGCATAGTATCCTTTGACCCGTGTTCTTGCAATGAGGCCATCAGCTTGTTAACGGTCCGGGTTACTGATCCACGCAGGCGGAAACTGGCGGGAACTTGGTATTAACATGTGTGATACAGCAATGGGAGGGCCGATGACAAAGTTGCAGGAAGTGCTCATATTTAGTGTGATTCAGCACATACATAAAAAAACAAGCTTGTGTAAAGTTTTATACCACATTTGATTTTGCTGTAATTTTCAGAAATAAATGCATTTGGGGGCGAGTATTTTATAGCTTACTAGCAAATACTGTATTAAAGGCTGACCTGTCTGAAGTTTTGTGTACTTGGAAAACAGATAGAACAAAAATGTATTCAAATTTACCTAGTCAGTTTCCATTGTGGATTGTTTGACGAATTATAAGTAAAACAAAAAAAGTCGTATCCTCATTGAGTGATCCCCACAATGTCGCTTACCAGGTTGTATCGTAAAATTGGGTGTGATCCCTGGCTATACGGCATTCTGGGTTTATGACTTCTGACTAGCGCCCACCCGAACAAGGATACTGACAATTTGGGAGACCGCGAACATAGGGCAAGATAGCTCAGTTGGTAGAGCGCCGGTACGGTAACCCGGAGGTCGCAGGTTCGAATCCCGTTCCTGTCAATTTCTTTGTTCACTTTAAAAATAGAAGAAAAAACGTTTTTCTGCCGACAATCGTTGGAAAGCTATATAAACTTCCTTTTTTTCTTGAAAACGACAGCACACCAGGTGCCATGATTGCACAGGATGCTTGAGACTGCTATTGCTTACTGTCTGGTGCGGTATAATTTCGTAATAGTTCAGTAGTTTTGTATTTTTGATGTTTGCCGAATGTTGTATTTAAGCTCGGCCCATCATTCGTCCCGTGTCACGACAGGCTTGAAATAGTGAACAAACAACTATTCTGATGCTTTAATGAACTATATTTCAATTGTTTAAAATCTAAATAATCCACAGTATTTTGGGAGGTCTACATTTTTCTCAAAGATGACAACATTCCAGACGGAAATGTTTCTCACTATAGGAGAATTGGTACATCTTTATAAGCTTTATAGATTGGAATGATGATTTTCTTTTGATCATTACGAAAGCGATAGCATATACCTTTAATTATTTGTACAATCTTGTCACTGGGATAGGGTTTAACAACATTCTCTGGGTCAACAAGGAAATGAATTAACCACAGACGGTAAGAGGTTCCGGACTTCCATATTGGAGCCGGATGTTGGCAAAATGCCAATTAATATTATATCCTGTTGGTCTAGCCTCAAAAATCCAGCTGCGAGTGTAAATCGCGCCGGCACTGTGACATTTTTCCTAATTGCTGTTTACAGTATGTTATGTAAATATCGTTGTCAATGCAGCATAAAATCCCTCATGTTGAGGGAGCATGTCGATATGTTAATTGTCATTTTTTGCCACATCAAATGCTGTGTGTTTAGACCTCGACTGCCAGGGTGGGTGTAGACCAAAGTGGGGCGGTCTCGTTGTCGTGTTTTTGGCTTAGCTCAGCTCGGCTCGGCTCGGCTCGGCTCGGCTCGGCTCGGTTTGGTTTGGCTCGGTTCGGCTCGGCCCACCTCGGCTTGGCTCGGCTTGGCTTTTCTTTTTGGAAGAGTTCATTTTCATTAAACTTTTTTGTGTTTGGTTTGAGAGGGCAAGATAGCTCAGTTGGTAGAGCGCCGGTACGGTAACCCGGAGGTCGCAGGTTCGAATCCCGTTCCTGTCAATTTCTTTGTTCACTTTAAAAATAGAAGAAAAAACGTTTTTCTGCCGACAATCGTTGGAAAGCTATGTAAACTTCCACTTTTCTTGAAAACGACAGCACACCAGGTGCCATGATTGCACAGGATGCTTGAGACTGCTATTGCTTACTGTCTGGTGCGGTATAATTTCGTAATAGTTCAGTAGTTTTGTATTTTTGATGTTTGCCGAATGTTGTATTTAAGCTCGGCCCATCATTCGTCCCGTGTCACGACAGGCTTGAAATAGTGAACAAACAACTATTCTGATGCTTTAATGAACTATATTTCAATTGTTTAAAATCTAAATAATCCACAGTATTTTGGGAGGTCTACATTTTTCTCGAAGATGACAACATTCCAGACGGAAATGTTTCTCACTATAGGAGAATTGGTACATCTTTATAAGCTTTATAGATTGGAATGATGATTTTCTTTTGATCATTACGAAAGCGATAGCATATACCTTTAATTATTTGTACAATCTTGTTACTGGGATAGGGTTTAACAACATTCTCTGGGTCAAC
This sequence comes from Hippasteria phrygiana, assembly GCA_037893225.1. Taxonomy (NCBI): domain Eukaryota; kingdom Metazoa; phylum Echinodermata; class Asteroidea; order Valvatida; family Goniasteridae; genus Hippasteria; species Hippasteria phrygiana. The sequence continues at coordinate 1,269,464 of JAZGUH010000027.1, read as the reverse complement.
AAGGAAATGAATTAACCACAGACGGTAAGAGGTTCCGGACTTCCATATTGGAGCCGGATGTTGGCAAAATGGCAATTAATATTATATCCTGTTGGTCTAGCCTCAAAAATCCAGCTGCGAGTGTAAATCGCGCCGGCACTGTGACATTTTTCCTAATTGCTGTTTACAGTATGTTATGTAAATATCGTTGTCAATGCAACATAAAATCCCTCATGTTGAGGGAGCATGTCGATATGTTAATTGTCATTTTTTGCCACATCAAATGCTGTGTGTTTAGACCTCGACTGCCAGGGTGGGTGTAGACCAAAGTGGGGCGGTCTCGTTGTCGTGTTTTTGGCTTAGCTCAGCTCGGCTCGGCTCGGCTCGGCTCGGCTCGGCTCGGCTCGGCTCGGCTCGGTTTGGTTTGGCTCGGTTCGGCTCGGCCCACCTCGGCTTGGCTCGGCTTGGCTTTTCTTTTTGGAAGAGTTCATTTTCATTAAACTTTTTTGTGTTTGGTTTGAGAGAAGGGCTATAAGATTTTCTATTGAAGCTAATTATTCTCTATCCCCTTCCCCTCCATTACAACGGTGCTAGGCTGTCTCCCCCTCTCATCCCACCCACCCACCCACCCACCCAGTGCGGGAAACCTCAGCCCACAATTAAATTTGCGAGAGCAGCTTACTCGGAAATGGCTGCACATGAATGGGGCTTAATCGTTATAAATTGCTGTTTAGACAAAGCGTAAATTGACGGTATTATAGTTACAAATCCAATGACAAGCTGAAATAGCTTTTTTTCAGTGGCCTATCACTTCTCTACGTCACAGCGAAGGTACCGGGTAATATTTGCTACACTGTCAATAATTACGGTCACGTACTCAGTTCACCCATAGTTCTATGGTTCACCGCATCGTCATCATACAAGACAACTGACGTCTCTATATAGTATAGTACTACCGGTACTACACACAGCACAGCTACCATCTACCACACAAGCTATAACATTTCACGACAGATTTGTACTTCCACAATGGTGAGTGTTTGTCTTTTTACATGATTGATTCATATTAAAGTAACCCTAATAAATAGACGAAGGGGCCTACATCTAATGAAACTAGATTGTATACCACTTGCACAAGATTCACGCAGTTCAGGCATAAAGTTCTGTGGTTCAGTATATGCATGGAGCTCCCTCCATGGTATATATACATGTATAATGCAATCGGATGGTTGGCATTGAATAGGCCTTCCTCTATGGTTGTACCATGGAGCTATAAAAAGGATAGCTCCATGCAGTTTGTGTGTATACCGTACCGTACCCGACCCGGGCCCCGTGCGCATTTCACGAGACAGATTTATGTGATATTAATTGAGCATGCCAATTATTATTATTATTGCTAGTAACACTATCAATAGTGACGTGGTCGTTTCTTTACTGTTGCGGCCTGTTGTGCTTATGGGGGGCTGGAAGAGGAGTCTATGCTTATTAAATACTTAATATTTACATATCTAATGTGTTCATGAATGCATCTAGAACTAGAAATGTCCGCATTTCCATGCCGTTAGATAGTTCCCACACAAGCCTTTTCCCTACAGACCAGACTACACGCACAGGCGGATCCAGGGGGGGGGGGGGGGGGGGGGGGGTCCAGGGGGTCGAGAATCATTGTGGAAAAACATACAACTAACACCCCCCCAAGCACCGAACACATACTTATTAAAGTGGGGGATATCATAGCGTTTGTTCCCCTCCCACCCCCACTTTTTGTCGTCCCCGAATAAAAATTGTAGCCTATATTTCGTCGTGTGCCTGGCAGAAGGGCGTAAGCGCGCTTTGACGCGAAATTACACAATCCGAGAAAATCAACTTTAAAGTTTTTGTGCTGCCATTTCTAAATTAAGAATCGCATAAGGTTCATTTCTGTCAGATGCAAATGTATTAATATTTCCAATAATGCTGTGCATTTTTAAACAAAATTATTACTTAATTTTACAGTTATTTGCATATTGATGCTAACGCCCTTTTGCCGGGAACAAACTTTGCTCCAAGCGCGCTTACGCCCCGTTGAAGTGGAGAGGTGAACGAACTTTTATCATGTTTTGTTACATTGGTATTACACGCTAATGCCCTTTTGCCGGGAACAAAGAATGCAAAAACCCCTTACGCCCTTTTCATTCTGTTACGTCAGAATGACGTAACCCTTGAGACGAAATGTGTATCAAAATAAAGATATTTGAATACTCTATCGATTACCCCAAATACCCCATTTGACCTTTTGACCCATTGTTCGTCCTTACGCCCTTTTGCCGGGCACACGACGATTTGATTCTTTAGCTCAGAATAGTTGATTCAATGACTTCAAACTCGAAAATGATGTTTAATAATGATGATCTTTTGTTCCCAAAAAAATTGGTTAAAGTGGTCAGAAATTGCCTCAGATCGCACCGCAGAGCATCTAGAATCCAAATTTTTTCGGGGCCCTTAAGCGGGCCCTGAACCCCACGCCGCAAGGGATTCTCGCTTCGCGCTCACATTAGTTTGGAGCACAGTATGCCCCCCCCCCCCCCACTTTTAAAGTTGGACGACCCCCCCCCCCCCCCCCCTTTGCAAAAATCCTGGATCCGCCTATGACACGTCACGTTTTTTTACATGACTTTCTGAATTACCGTACGGAATATAACCCTGAACTTCAATCTAGAGAATGTTCATTGTACGTGTTCATACAAATTTTAGGAAAGATTTTACTTTAATACCCCCCACCAAAATCGGTAAGGAACAACAAGTCTTGGAAAATAACCATCCATTTGTGTTCATAATTGTATAAACACTTGGCACAACCTTTAATTTTTGAGAATTTTGTTGGGACATTTTAGTGCAATATAGGGGAAGAACGTTTGTGTTTTCTGTGTTAGAAGTTCTTGGCACCATGTACATGTAATAGTCACTTCAAAGTGTTCACATTCATGTTGATTTCTTCCTCATTTTTTACAGATTTTGCTGACATAAATCTTGAAATAACAGGTTGTGCCACATGTTTAGACAGTTGTTGTCACGGAGGGTTGGTTATTTTCCCAAGATTTTGCTGTTCTTGACCGATTTGTTTTTGGGGGGGTATTAAAGTAAAATCTTTCCAAATTTTGTTTTTGTTTTTCTGAAACGATTAGTAGGCACAAGGCTTTTTCTCACTGTTTATGTCAATCCACGATCAACACGTATGACACATGCATCTCACATGAGTACAGCAAAAGTATCCGACTATAGTCTGGTGTCTATCTTTTTCAGACAAAATTAATGCCTATATTTTTTTCAAACTTTCAGTGCGTCGTCTGCTCTTTTTCTTGTTAATTCCTAGATATCACTTTTTAAACGTAAATACAAAAACAAGCTGTTAAAAAATATTTATATAATAACTAAAATGTTCATAGGGTTGCAGGTTACAGGTTACAAATTACAATTTACGGGTCAAAGGAAAAGACGGGCTTTATGAACTGTATTTCTTAAGCATGTCTTTATTATTGTACTATTGTTCTTTGTTAATTAGGTGTTGTGCATATATCTGTTGTTTTTCTAATAAATATATATATATATACAAATTATTATTGTAACTGGGGGCCCCTACTCGACAAGCTTTGGTTTTCAGGGGCCCCATCCACATGTTTTGTGCTTAAACATAATAACCAGTATTCAATTGATTTTGTTTCTATGCGGAAAATAAAATGAATCTGAATCTGAATCTCGCCTCACTAAGCCTGTGTATATATATATATAGACGCATTCTGACTCAAGGTTATTTCTATACGTCCGCGTGCTCAGAATGCATACTTCTATAATTCAGGCAGATGATGCTGGAGCATAATTGCAAGTCAATCACATGATTGAAATAATAAATGGGCATTAATTATTATAATAGTGCAGTAGATCCTCGGCAGTGGAAGTGACAACCTGACTGTAATCTCAAATTTACATGAAAAAGTCACGGTTATAAAGCACTTTTAATGACGAACTATAGGGTAAAACTTTGCATACGCTTAGTAGCAACAACTATACTTTATCAGATGCAATGAAGAACAACATCATGAGGCAAGGTTTATATACAGTTGTGCCTCACATTTGTCATACCCATGCCAAATTTGGGGTATTGTGGATCATTTTATTTATTATTTCTACTTCTATGCTAATGATGTGAAACAAAAATATATCTAGATTTGTACATGCCAACTAAAAGTCATTAGGTAAAGCCTAAGTTTCGCCATCCAGCTTTTATGTATGAGAGAAAAGCAAACTACCAGATTTTTCATAGGGTATGAATAATTTTGGGTATAACTGTAAAGTCTTGCTTGGTCTAACTCTAAACAAAAGGTGGCGATGAGTCAGTGCTGCAGTGTGACAAAAACATAATCCTTATTCAACCCTCTACCAATAGAGGAATTTCACATTAGCTCCGTTTGCGCACTTCCGGGTTGAAAGCGAGGATCTCAGTGCTGCTAAACAAACAGTGCTATTCAACAAATGCATTCATGCATGAATGAATCACACCATAAATGGCATCGCAGCGCACGTTTGCCATATTCAGCTGTTTACTTAGCACTGAGAGCCTCTTTTACCAACCCGGAAGTGCGCAGATCGGTGCTATTTTCGTCAATTTGGAATTCGTCTATGCAGTCCACTCTGTGGATAATCCTTTGTTCTACTGCTTCCCTGTCCGTCCTTGTTTTGAATTCCCTTTGTTGTTGTACAGCATGCAACTCTTACCTAAGTAATCTCAAATATAACTGGATCCAACGAAATGAGTCTTAAGGACGTTATTTAAAAATATTTCCATGGTTTTCAACTATTTTACAGAACAATATGATTCTCAAATAAACTTGCCTGCATTAGATTGTTTTGGGGCGACTCGATCAGCGACTAATTCTCAGAATTAAAAAAAAAAATTACCATGTATAAACTGTAGATCAGTGCAGATCTCTATAACTGGGCCTGTAACTCAAAAATAGATCAGGCGACTCATTTGGTTGGGTAATGTAAGTTATATTTCATTTCTAAAACTATATTGATGTAGAATTGTTTTCTGTTCAGACAGTTAAATCTCAAGATTTGAACCGAGGCAGTCATGGATAAAGATACTAATAATTATATAGTTATGTACACCTGCCATTTTATATAAAATCGAATCGGTTTTGTTTTAATTCCACACAATATGTAGCCAGTCAACATCATTAGCGTGAATTTTTAGTACAGTTGTTTCGTTTTCGTATTTTTTTTTAAGGAATTGTTTTATTGTTGTTTGATGATTCAATTCAAGGAACATTATTCCTGTTTTGTTACTTTAGGCATAATCAGCTAGCATATCCACCGTGCCTTAAACATTCCGAAACTACACTCGAGGTTTATTTCCTCCTTGAACCTTTGACTAGCTAATTGTGATCAAAGCTATACAACCCGGAACGAAAGCTTTTTTTTTTCCTTTTTATGCACTGAAGCTGCTAGTATTGTTCCAGAGATCGCTCATACGGAAACCAAAACACTAACTACATGTAAACGGGAAACCAAACACCCACAGACGAATTTCACATTAGCCCCGCCCCCGTCTGCGAACTTCCAGGTTGAAACCGAGGCTCTCTGTGCTAAACAAATACAGTGCTATTCAACAAATTCATTCATACATGAATGAATCACGCCCTTCTTTTGTCTGGGGGACGGTCCATAGAATCAACTCCGGGGGTTGATTTTCACACAAAAATTGATCAGCCATAACCCCTCGCTTTCCGACACGGATTGACTTGACGTGTGATTGATTTGTGGTGGGTGATTGAATACAGTTTTGGGCTCTATTTCATAAAAGTTAGGAATATGGACTTAGGAAGAATAATTGTTCCTAAGTCCTGGACTTGGGAACAGTTATTCTTCCTAAGTCTAAGCATGGAGGAAGGATCCTTCCTCCATGGTCTAAGATAGGAATATTCCTAACTTTTATATGAAATAGAGCCCTGGTCTCGGCAGTCAGTTTACCGTCAGTGGCTCTATAAATGCTGTCGATTTTCTCTTCGATCTATTATCTTAACCTTCTCTTTTTACTAACCATGTCTCGACAAGAATCACACTAGGTCATAATCTGTCCGTTTTCCATACGCAGGCGACCGTCACACCCGCAGCCAACTTCGATAAGGACCATGATTGTCAGGGTCTCCGGAAAGCCATGAAGGGCTTGGGTAAGTCTAAAAGGAACGAGCTCGAAAACATGAGGGCGCTGTCGCTATATCAAACCACATGTGCTCATGCTCATCGCCCCTATATCCAAGCCAAATCGGTGTCACAGAAAGAAAACAATTCTGTCTTAAATGGTTGGGGGAAAGTCGTCTTTTTTTAACAGATCATCATGAACAGAGTTTCAGGGTTTTTCAATGTAATTTTTGATGGTACACTCCATCAACCTGTACATGGCGAGCGTTTTGTTTTTTTGGCGCAGATGTTACTGTAACTGTAGTCACTTTAATATGGTGTAATATAAAGGTCACTAAAACGGCGCGGTGTGTGTCTTTACGCGGCGCGGTAAGTGTCGTTCAGCGGCGCGGTAAGTGTCGTTCAGCGGCGCGGTGAGTGTCCTTAAGCGGCGCGGTAAGTGTTGTTCAGCGGCGCGGTGAGTGTCCTAAAGCGGCGTGGTAAGTGTTGTTCAGCGGCGCGGTAAGTGTTGTTCAGCGGCGCGGTAAGTGTTGTTCAGCGGCGCGGTAAGTGTTGTTCAGCGGCGCGGTAAGTGTTGTTCAGCGGCGCGGTAAGTGTGGTTGAGACGCTGGTGGCAGCAGACTACCGGTCCTTTTCCATCACAGTGCGCCTGCTCAGAACCACGCGCGCATGCTCAGAACTACGCGCGCGTTTCCATAACTGTACTAAAAAGGACCGGTAGTCTGCTGCCACCAGCGTCTCAAAAGTCTCCCGTAAGAGGGCGCCCGTCATTAATAGTCGAATGTAGTAGGAGTAGCTCAATATGTCTCAAAGATTGAAGTTAAATGAAAATGTACACACACAAACAATTAAGTGCGACCTCTTGTGACCATTCCTAAAAAAGCGCGACAATTTGGAGCATACCACCACATCAGAGGGGGTACCACAGAGCAGAGGGGACCGCTAAAGGACACTCACCGCGCCGCTGAAGGACACTCACCGCGCCGCTGAACGACACTCACCTCGCCGCTGAACAACACTTACCGCGCCGCTTAAGGACACTCACCTCGCCGCTGAACAACACTTACCGCGCCGCTTAAGGACACTTACCGCGCCGCTTAAGGACACTCACCGCGCCGCTTAAGGACACTCACCGCGCCGCTGAACGACACTAACCGCGCCGTTTTAGTGACCTGGATAGTACACCATACTTTAATTCGATTTGGCTTATTAACATCATTGACATATTTGTGTATTTTTGTTTTCACATGCAGGCACAGATGAACAGGCCATTGTCGATGTCCTCGGCGCACGTAGCAACGCGCAGAGACAAGAGCTGACTGTGCAGTACAAGAGCTCCTATGGCAGAGTACGTACAAAGCATGCTTGCCCACATCCGACATCCAAACGTTTCATTAGAAAAATCAAATCGTCATTTGACCCATTTCCTCATGCTAAAAACCACAGAAAAAACTCAATTACCACTAGATTTTTGTCCCTGATCAATGATTAGTTTGAAAGTGGACCTAAAATCGGCAACTATAAAACACCAAAGAAGAATTAAGCTGGCACTGGGGCCCATGTCCCCCTTCGTATTACAAAACGGAAGAATACATTTTCAAAAAGAGCTTTTGCCAGTACACTGCAAAAACTGTGGTGTTAATCTAACACCATGTGATATTTATATTGGGCGAGTGGTCCAATATAAACACCACATGGTGTTAGATTAACACCACAGTTTTTGCAGTGTACATGCATGTTTGGAAGAATAATATGGACATTTTACACCTGTGGTGTAATTGATACACCCGCGAAAATGGCTTGTGTTCTGGTTGTGACTTTAAGGTGTATTTTACACTATTTTCCTGGCTTCCTTCTCGTGAAATTATAGGATCTTGTGAAGGACTTGAAGGGTGAACTTGGAGGGAATTTTGAGGATGCGATCCTGGCTTTAATGGATCTCCCGGCCATGTACGATGCCAGGTGTCTCAAGAAAGCCATGAAGGTACTTTTAGCGTTCCAAATTTATCCCGAATCCCATAAATGTGTAATAGAAAGATTCTTCTACTGGGTGCAAATTCGAATGCTATTTAGTAGAGTAGAGATATTGATATAAAACCAGGTCTCCCAAACTTCAAATAATCTCTTTTCTGTTTCTACAGGGTCTTGGGACAGACGAAGACGTGCTGATTGAAATCATGTGCGCACGGACTAATGCGGTGAGATTGTTGAACTATATACCTTGAGTCAATTTTCCTGAGCGCATTTTCCCATTCATTTGCCACCGCCTCCTGTTTTCCTGCCATTTAAACCTTCATTTTGTGAATCTTTAATTGATACGGGGAGGGGTCTTATCAGTTACAAACTGCTTTCGATAATGGACCTGCTTATCGTATCACAGTCATCAAATTAAAAAGGTATGAAAAGGATTATACATGTAGATTCAACCTGATATGCGCGTCCCTCTATATTTTTTGACTTCCTGGATTGTATAAAATAGAAGGCATTACTGCAGTAATAATCGATAGTATTGGATAAGCCCTTCGCAATAGGATTTGTTTGCACTTGTTTCCTCCAACATAGGTCATTGTACTAACCTCAGCTGAATTCTGTATATTAAGAGGATTGTCTGACTCGATGATTCGTCGAGAGACTTTTATCGCCCGTCTTATTAAACGGGGATCCTACCTCCACAGAAATGGTACATGGAGCATATGAGGTTGAATCTACCGTAACTTAAAAACATAAAAGGCATTACACAAATAACATTAAAATACAAAGGAAGATTATAATATACAAAATATATAAATATATAAAAATCTCCTATTTTTCTCGTCTGTTCTTGTAGGAAATAAAGGCAATCAAAGAAGCCTACAAAAAAGGTAAGTGATGAAAATGAAACGCGCAACCATTTTTGATAATTTTTTGATATAGAATTTAGAAACTTAAAGGCAGTGTACATGATTGGTCATTGTTGCAATTTTCAGAAATGGGCGGATTTGGGGGTTAGTATTTTATAGAAAATATCGTTCCACTGACCTGTTCAAAGTTTTGAGTTGTTGGATGGCGAAAAAAACGTGAGAAAAACGGCGCTCTTTTTCAACCGTCGGGCGGATGATAGCCTTTAGTCAAGGCGCGCGTGGCTATGGGTGCGTGACGCGCCCCGGATATGCCATGGCGCCATCATGTCCGGGGCGCGCCACTCGTCCGGGTAGCCACGCGCGCCTTGACTAATGGCTACAGGGCAGTTTTCCAACGATTTCCAGCTGGAAATCGTTGGAAAACAATATACATTTCCACTTTTCTTGACAACGACAGCACACCTGGTGCCATCATTTCACAGGATGATTGAGACTACTATTAACTTACAGTCTAGTAAGGTATTTCGTAATAATTCAGTAAAAGAAAATGGAGGATTACCAATCGTGTACACTACGTTTAAGTCAAGATATTTTTTGTTTAAGTGAAGTCACCCACATACAAGGCTAAAGGCCGCTCTGAGTAAAGGGTTATATACGATCAGAGGTGGTATTTTGAATTGCCCACCATACCACCCTTATATACGGTTTTCCTGGGCCCAGATCTAAATAGAGGATAATTCAACATATTCCAGAGAAATTATCCCAATGTTCAGACCTGTATAGACCCAGGCGGGGGTAACTTCCACCGTCTGTGAGACCAACTCACCAGCCCCAAATAAGTGGCGCCTGGAATTCTTAAATATAGCAGAAAAAAGTAAGAATTTTAAATTGGGCCAAAATGTTACCAGAGGGCATGTCCCATCCCAACCCTCTAGATACGCCACTGATGCAGTCTTGGGGTTTATACTAGCCAGGAGATAGCGAGATTAAGCCGAACGGGCAGATCATGGTGCTTGTGTAAGACACCCCTTAAAGCAGAAGCATTTATTGGATATAGACCGAGGAGGCGGAGTTAAATGGTAGACCAAGAGTGCCAAAATGCTACTCTTGTCTGCGATTAAAAAATTCACGGTCCGGGAGTTAAGAAGATCCTGGAAGTGATTGGTTCATCTTATTCTGTAATATTCTGTTATTCTGTAAGTCCAATGTTTCCTAAGTGATGCGCTATGAATGCCAAGTACATGTATATTACTAAATGAACTTTTTCACTTTCATCACGAAACAGAGTTCAAGTCGGACCTAGAGAAGGCTTTGGATAGTGAGACCAGCGGGCACTTCAAGCGCGTTCTGATTGGCCTCTGCACGGTGAGAACATTGTCACACTTTGTTTCTTCACAGACGCACGTTTGTTTTTGTTAAATACCAAAAATAAGTTCATTTTATTAGACTTGTTCCGTGTGTCTGAATTAGTTTTAAAAATATGAGTGGGAACGTTACTAACGTTCACCAGGAAATATGAAATAGTTGATCCAAAGCACTTGTGGTCTACAGATTCATTGAATACCGGTACATGTAATGACTTTTGATGAAGCTGAGCAGTCAAAAATAGAAATCTTCAGCTTCCACGGAACTTTACAATTACGAGACAAGACTCGGACATTTTCACAATGGTTCATGTGTTTATAATCAACAGGCAGGGCGAGATGAAGCGTCTGCTGTAGATTCTGGGAAGGTGCGGCAGGACGCCGAGGTACTCCAAAAGGTAAATATGGTTATGGTAACGACAACGACGAAAGCCAACTAACATGACACATCAATTCATCAATACACCTTTTTCACGTGTTATCATGGACCGCATTATAGTGTAGTGATGTTAATGAAGTGCTTATTCAAGTACCAATCAAGCCTGCCGTGGGCGCGCACGTGTTTAAACCTGCCCCTATACAAGACGCGTAATGCGGTCACTCTAAGGCGGTCAACACGTCACGTGGTAACGTGGGTGACAAAGGTCTATACATCAATCAACATATTACACCGATACGTCAATGCCATCACGCATACAGACACAGAATTGAACTTGTTTACGAATCCACCGCATATTTTAATAACAGGCAGCTAAGGGCTTGGGCACAGACGAGGCTGAATTCCAACGCATCCTCGTGTCCAGGGGAAAGGAACATCTCAAGGCCGTCTTTGAAGAGTACGAAAAGGTATGCAAAATCATTATCTAATTCATAGGGTAAAAAAATAAGGCACATGTCATTTAGGCAGATTTACGTATGGTATGGAATATCCCATTCTTAAACATGATCATTTGCAAACCCGACATTGTCTCCAAACGATACTGATTACTGTAGTCAAATTAAGTAGAATATCGTGCGAGCTAATTATTTCAAGCATTTGAAGAAAAATCACTTGATTATAGTTTTCCCAACAAAATCAATGGTGCAACGACCAAACTAACGCACCTGAAAGACTACCGTACTTCATACGAGACGCAAATGATCATGCTAACGGTGAACGTCACACATATGACATCACAATAAACAAGCCTTTATCGGCCTTGCTATACGAAGTTATGAATTAACTTCCTGAAAATGATTTCACTTTTGAGCAGCTCACAGGAAAATCCATTGAATCAACCATCAAGAGCGAAATGTCTGGAAATCTTCAGAGCGCCTATCTTACCATTGGTAAGTTTAATTTTTCATTGTTCAAGTTTTGTTAGTTTATTGCGTGTCGTCGTCGTCATCGTCGTTGCCGTTGCTGCGACATTGTTGCAAACATTGCTGTAGGCTTGTTGCAAGCGCAATCGTTGCCACAAGCATTGGACACTGTGTAGATATTGCCAACAATTTCGACATGTGCGTTATTAGCCATTGACTACTTATCAGTCATCATTTTATAGATCTATTAGGAACTGCGGTTTTAACGGGGTCATTGACATTGTTAAAAACGTCCTTATGTCGTCGTTACATAAAAAAGGATGCTTTGCAGTGCTGTCAAATAAAAAATTTTTTAATGTATCGTCAAACAAACTGACTAGCGCCCCCCGAAAACACACACTGGCAAATTGGGTGACCGCCAAATTATGGCAATATAGTTCAGTTGGTATAGAGTATACCGGTACGGTATTCCGGAGGTCGCAGGTTCAAATCCCGCTCCCTGCTAGTTTTCTTGGTTCACTTTGAAAATTCACAATTTTAAGGTGTAATAATGTATTCCACTCTGGTGTTTTTCAGTTGGATTTTTCCGGTCGCCAGTTCAGTTCTTTGCGGATCAGCTGCAAAAGGCCATGAAGGGCGCGGGAACAGACGAGAAGCATCTGATCCGTATCATCGTGTCCCGCTGCGAGGTACTACAGAGATATTTCATTCGTTTTCTTTCCCTGATTATCACGGAATCAATTTTCCTGTGTTCTTCAAGGAATCTAATTTATATAATCCACTGCCATTGCCCGTACATAATACCGTTGACAAAAGCTGCGTTCAGTCGCAGACCGAGACTCCAGTGTATTGATATAGGCCTACTCCTGCTTTTTCACAATGCAAAGGGATGACATTGGAATTTAACTCTAGTTTCTTCTCTGATTTTCCTCGCCAGGTGGACCTGGGCCACATCAAAAGGGCCTTTACGGCCAAGCATGGCAAGGCCCTGGGTGATGCTATCAAGAGCGAGACGAGCGGAGACTTCCGTAAAATCCTGATCGTCCTGGTCGGGCCCAACTAGAGCAGTATAGAGGGCGCTCTGAATCTGCCGTTTGCAAGGTGGCGTTATTTGGGCTAAACGGTAAACACGGACGTATGTAAAATAAATAAGGCCGCGTCCGAATCTTGTGTGTAGAGCTAGGTCTAGGTCTTAGCCGGTTGTAAATACGTGGGCATACAGACGTAGCCGTAGCTCTGGAAGCTCGTTTCGGACACGGCCAGTGGCGCCATGGCGTAGCCAGGTTCCGTTCAGAGAGGGGAAAAGCGGGGCACGGCTATTTTTAAGGGGAAAAGTAAAAATTGTCCCCAGATTTTCAGGCCCATATTCTTATATTTTTTGTTTAAGTGTTCAGATTTCCTTTGGAGCCTGGCCAAATAGTTTGAAAAGCGGGACAGCGAAGGTGACACTTTTATGGTTCACTTTGTAATTGGCGGCGCTTTCAAGAGCCTTTACACAAAAGGTCTATCTCTAAACTGAACGCACATCAACATATACTACAGATGACGTACGTTAGCACTTAACTAATTTTGTAAAAGAAATCCAAACATTTCAAGAGGAGGGGAAAGAGTTCCCGCCCCCTTTTCCCCATCCCCCAGCTACGCCACTGGACAAGACCTAACATGGATTCATAATACGTCTATATACAACTTGATGACTATAATACAGCAGCCAAATACCGTGCCCATAGTACACAGTGATTAACATGTACTGGAACCAGGATTAAATTAGAATGTAAGTAGACCGTGATGACAACGTTGTCAGACCAACTGTTGTCGGCACGGTAAGATGGCGGAGGGCGGTTTTTAAAGGAAACATGCTTCTCAAATTGACCGGATCACATTTGATTTCATAAATAAATTCATTTATATGTATTAAATGTGAATTAAAAGCCAAACTGGTTCAAGTGAAGTTTGAGTGTGATTATTTGCCGCTCAAAAATTGACCCCCCCTTTTTGAAATTTGTTGAGACTCAAATTGAGGGCGCTGTTCGTGACGTAGACCGAGGCACCCAAATTCCCAAATGGATCGACTCGATAGTCTGGACCCGGCCTGTATACACACACTAGGTCTACACGTGCAATTTCGTAAGTTGCAACAACAACAGACTAACATCGAACTTACCATGATTTTGTATTAAGGGATGGTAACTCACGCACGAGAACCAGTGAATTGGTTTATCAGAGCGCACATTCGGGTGCTTAACTTTACTCGCTTATATAAACTAATTTTCACAATTTTTATATTAATTTTTGTCTGGTTTGTAATTTTTGTGGGGTATTTTGGGGTAAATTTCTGCTCTGCTCTGTTCAACTATCTGGTCACAGTATTTGGTCAAAGTGCATAGAATGGAGTCGGTAGTTTTTGTTTTATTGTTTAGACAAATTGATACTTTATTACCTTATTTCACTTATTTTGAATCCTTTTAATGATAATTAACTTTCGATACTTTTAAATTAAATGAACAAGTTTTGACCATTTCACAATAACGGATTATTCAGTATGGTGTTATGATTATATAAAAACTGGCGATAGCATGAAAGGCATGCGTACATTTGTTGGGATATTACCGGGTGGTTGGTGGTACATTGAGCGATATGTTTCGGTTTGGTAAAGTTACAATAAAGTTATAATCTGGAAGTTTTAAACTCTCTGTGTCAGAACGGAATGAATAAAGTATTAAATGTAGTATACATCATTTGCAAACATCAAAAAACAAAACTACTGCATTATTACGAAATACCGAACTCGACTGTAAGTAAATAGCAATCTGAAGCATCCTGTGATATCATGGGACCTGGTGTGCTGTCGTTTTCAAGAAGAGTGGAAATTTATATCGTTTTCCAATGATTGTCGGCCGACAATAGGACTATAGTCTAGTTCCAGGACTCTATACATTGTTACGTGTTGTCTAAAGTACAGGGAACCAGACTACTAGAACAGCATTTTTTTCTCTGTTTCCAAGAATCCATGCACAAACCTTTAAACGGGTCAGTGTTACAGTATTTGCTATACTAATCCCCAAATCCATTTATTTCTATTAACAACAAAAGCAAATGATGCATACTTTACCTTTAATCCATGTCACCGCACTTTATGAATACAGTTATTCCAGTGCAGAAAAAACCACCGAAAAATCCAAACGCATTTCATTTTCATATACATATATTTTTTCGGCTGTCCGCTAAAGCATAGTAATGAAATTACTTTCAGAAATTGCAACCAAGACAACGAAATCCGTTCGACGTTAATAAATAAGACAAAAGTATATTTTGTGTTTGACTCTAACATTTGACTCTTCAATACTGGAATGCATAGAGCGAAAAGCGCCGACAAACTACGGATGCACACTGCCGTTTAAGAAACAACATCCACCCAAAAATTCGCCGTATGAAGTAATTTATAAAATGGCATTATCGACAGTTTTCTGCGAAGAATAATCAGTCGGTGAGAATAAAAAGCTATACACCCGTAAACATTGGCGTAGATCCGTGCCCCCCCCCCCCCCCCCAAAATATATAAACATATATTTTTACAAGTAAGCCCTACCGCCTCGTTGGGTCCTCGCACAAGGGTAACAATGCGTCCCCACAAGTTGGTCTTTAAAGGTACCCCACAGGAGAAATTCTAAAGATTGGAGATAATGGAGCACAATGCAAATACCCCATAAACCCAAAGTATGAGTTTGTGTGTGTGTGGGTGACAGATCAATACTTTTTTTCCGAAAATAACCCCAAAAGTTACCCCACCCGAAGAAAAAAACCCGGAACAATGTCCGCCCGAGAAATCTTTCGAAAGGCCGGGGGTGGATAAATAACGTGGTGGCGCTTTTCAAAATATGTACATACCATGCATTATATTCACATACAGCGATAAATATGCCTACACAACTTATTGCAGTTTTAAATTTGCGTTGTGCCGTTTTTGTTTCGGAATAGGCCTAATTTGTTTTACAGTAGTGACATTTCCGGGGGTGATCCTGTGGTTCCCCCCCCCCCGGTTAAAAGGTTCGAAAGATTTATACCCCCCCCCCCCGTTTTGTACACACATGTCTGTCAATAATAATAGCATGCAAGAAACACAATACCGGTGTCATGGTCTCATTTATCCGGTGTGCCCAGTTTTCCCGGAACACTATTTAACGCTACTGAACCCTAACAAATACATCACTGCGCATGCATTTGTTTAGTAGCGTTAAATAGTCCGGAAAACTGGGCACACCGGATAAATGAGTCCGTGACACCGGCAGCAAAGAGACCACCACTATCATAGTCCCGACAAAAAACTGATGGGCAGATGTCTTTCACCTTAATGAGTTCACAAACTTCGTTTTTTCCTCCTAAACCGTCAATTTGTAACTTTTGTTTTGGAAGAAGAATGGTGTCGAAGTGACGTTGACGTCATGCGGTGTCGCCATCGACAATCATCAGCAGTAATTCCCTGAAGGCGCCGCTAGTGTCGGCTTTAATGAAGTCACCCAGAGACTGTCCATAATTGGCCAGGAAAACCTCCTTGATTTTGGCAAGGTCGATCTGCGGAAGTGAAAGTTTCAATTATTTTATTATTATAATTATTGGTGTATTTTACTCTCCCGTCGCATCCCGTAGGCTAAAATGTAGGCCGGTTTATAATAAAAACATTTCAAATTAATCAATTTTTTGACTCAAATCGGGGTACGGGTAAGATAGATATGTTATCAGCTTCTACTAGGAAAATTCTTCTTCCAGTGCAAATTAAGCGAGCACTCTTTCAAAATCTCGCCTAGACTATGGAGACTTTTTCAAAACAGCTTATCCCCAAGAATTTCGATGTTAACTTCCACTTCCTGGGGGTGGGGGCGGGGGTGAGGGGGCTTCAGTTTCGATAACCTTTTAGTTGACGGATCGATCAAAATAGTTTGAATTACCTCCGCTCTTGAGACAATGCATCGAATCAGCATTTCATCGTTCGTGCCTAGTCCTTTCATAGACTTGTACAGTCGCTCGGCGAAGAATGCCTGTGTATCTCGGACGCCCTTCACTAAACAAGAAAACAGTGAACAGAAAATACACCAAAAAGAAGGAAATTCAGTTTTTGTCACATTATCGTAACATTCCACGTTAACCTAGATTAACATAGGCAATTTCTCTGATGACGTTTACCCACAAACTTCAATACCTCAAAATGTGATTTGCGCGTATGAAGTCAAATATACATCAGTAGGCCCTACATGTATTCAGTTTTTAACAGTAATATTCCCCAGTGAACTTCATCATGCCTCTTTCGGAGTAGGATTTTATTTAAGTTTGTACGTAAAAAGACGGAAGCACCATAATTATGATAGTTTTACTTTTCTATTTTGTTTTTAACTTACCGAGTGATAGAAACCCATCCTGTAAGTCCCCGGATGTCTCACTGATGATAGCGCCCTCTATGCCCTTGTCAGAGATCTATGTATCAAAAACCCAAGAAAAGCGTCTGGCGCTCTACAAAACAAATTTCACATAACCAGCATCCAATAATAGTATTTGTAAACGACATTCAAAAGAAATTATTCTCAAAGCTCCCACATTACGTAAATCTTTCAAAGATTATGATAATAGAGAGGCTTACGCCCCTGAGTAGGCGCGGTTAGTTCTGTTTGAAAAAGGACGCACTTGCATGTCATGCCGTGAATAGAGTACCGAAGTGATGACGTCAATCAATGCAATGTTTGGAACCAGAATACATTCTAAACTGCGTGTGTTTGGAACCAGTTGCCGCGGCAACTGACGTCAAACTTCGGTACTCTATTCCAACCAGTTACCTTGTCGTATTCGTCAAAGATGGCGCGCAGTTGCCCATAGCTACGTGTTGCTAGGATACGGTTAAAGACAGCCTCATCCGTGCCCCAGCGAGCTTCGCCAGCCTGTCGTGAAATTGTGCAAACAGAATGATCGATATTTAGTACTATTCCAAATATATATATTATGTCTCTTTAAATATTGTGTCTTTTTCAATTATCATTATTGGATATTTTGATAAGGTTCTGTAATCATAAAATAGGCCTACCCGATGCATTATTGTATGGGTTCTTAATTATCATAATTATATGAAACTTTCGTGGGTGTAATTTGATTTGTGAGCACGGTTCCTCCAGTGAGAGTATTCCAGGATTTTTCTCTTTACCACGTCGTCTCCTTTCCGTAGGCTCCTGCAGTCCTGTGATATATATGCCATATGCGTTCTTGAGAGTGAGACATGCTTGGTTTTCATTACCAGAAAAATAAAAACAAATAGACCTTACCTCAAAGATTGCCTTGGCGTCAGCCTCAGCCTTTTCCTCATCTACGTCAGTACTTTCGTCTCTGCCAGCCTAAAACCAAAGATTGAAACACTCATTCTTTCTCTGAATCAAATAGGGTTCTAGACTAGAATTACTGTGGCAGCTGGAGACTTTGACATCCAAGTATCAGTGAATCCAATTTACCTTTAATTAAGAGGCAAACTTTTGTTTGAATATTTTTTTTAAAAGATCATAACACTAATGCCGAGTATCAAAATGGAATAAAAGAAACCGCATCTGTTCATAGAGTTGGCATAGCTACATCTATTAAAATCACATACAATGATAAAGCGATAAAATAATTTCCCCAACCACCACCATCACCACCCTCATAGAAATTCAATCTATAACTCCTGCGAGAATTAATTTCCGACAGAAATTGCATGGGGATTGATTCTGCATGGGAATACCGTCATAGGGTTTGATTTTTTCCCCGTACAGCCCATGGTAGAGTTTCCGCATTTGCCCTATGGGATATTCTCCCTGGTACCCTACAACTCAAGACGCTGGTGGTAGAGACTAGACATACCGGTCTTTTTCCATTGTTCTCACCAGTCGTGCGCATGCTCAGCACTACGCGCGCATGCTCAGAACTAGCAAAAATTACTGGTATGTCTGCTGCCACCAGCGTCTTAGAAGTCTCCCATTCCCAGATGGGTTCCCCATTTAACTCTCTTGAGCGTTCTTGGGCCGTGTCCGAATTACTTGGCTACGGCTTGATATTACACACAAGTCTATGGGACGTGGCTGCAGCCACTACCATAGATATGTGTGTAATTTCAAGCCGTAGCCAAGTAATTCGGACACGGCCTATAAGTATGTGGATACAATAGGAGATGTGCATATATACAAACGTTTACCCAAGGCAAATGGTTAATGGGGTAAGTGCGAGATGTTCTGAATTCTTGTAACAATTAAAAGGGTCTCTGCATTCCGGCCAAATGGACAGGCCTCAGAACCCACTGACCGGATTTTGGTAGCTGGTCAGTCCTACAGTCTTACCGAGCACATGGACAGCATAAGTCGCCTGAAGTCCCCACTAGTGTCCCCGGCAACGTCCTGCTCAAGATCGTGCCGGTAAGCTTGTAAAATAATTAAGAAACAGATTCTTTAAATCACGAGCAGTATCCGTAATGTCCAAAAGTGCCTCGCGAATAATACGACCACTGAGCTGAAGCCGCCGCTCTCCTTACACAGAGTTCAGTGGTCGAATGGGAGTTTTAATATGGCGTCTACTGGCCTCAGCTGTTTGTGCAGTGCACAATGGCCAATGAACTGTCCGTTTAAATAGAGATAAATGAATATGACACCGAAAACGATTGTGGGGAGGTCAAAGTCAGGGAACCGCCATGTTTGATAGTTATAATTATTTCAGGCCGATTTAAATTGCTTCTATTGAACTGCATGTACATAAAAAGAAAATCTCATCATATTATAATAATATTACTCTGTAAGTTTAGAATCCAGCGTTGGGGGGCGGGGGGAAACTTGCTCCCCGGCAACATTTTGCCATTAAAAAAAAGAAATTGAAAGCGCCACCGCTGGTTTACCCCTTTTATCCCGCCCGCTTCTAAATTTAATTCCTGACAACAACAAAACAGTCTCTTAAAAAAAAAAAAAATCCGGCTAAAAATATTGGGGTCGGGGAACGAGTTCCGTATCCGTCCACCACTATTTTAGGATTTTAGAATAAATTTAAATAAATTCTTACCATTCTTGTATTGTATCTTGATCTTCCTTATTTCCTGCATTTTAAAGAATAAATTAATGCCTACTGTAATCAGAATTTGGTAAATACTCAAAATAATTTGGCAAATGAAACGTGTATTCAATGCACTTAAATGGGAAGAAATACCCACAATCCAAAATTACACAATTTTTAAAAGAAAGAAATTGAATTGAAGTTGTTCATCATTTCATACAAATACTGTTAGAATACCTACATCTTATACTCCACTTCACTTCATGAAACCTGACATTATCATGTCAGATTTTGATGACCAATTTGCAGTTGAAGAAAGCTCATGCGCTTTAGGGTTGGGGAAAAAGATCGTCAACTGTAAAATGGCATCAGAGCAAATACTTGGTTCGATTCACAACATGAAATGAAACTCGACAGATTGTTTTTCAATCAAATGTTGATTTGTCAATTGAGTTGATTGTTGCAAAGTCTTGGAATGATAAGCGAATATCTCTTGTTTTTAAATACGTCACGTCCATTGAAGTAAATGTAGTTAGAAGTAACAGCATGTACATTCATTCTATTTCTGTATATGGGTTTGATTTGAACAATTAAGAAGGTATTAGGCCTACCTGGTTATTTTTGGTGCAAAGAATTTCAACGAGTGCTTTTTCGTCGGTGCCTAGGCCCTGTTAAATGAAAGGAAGAAATTATGATAACTCCGATATCCGTTTTAACAAGTAGTCTATCAAAGTATAACCTACAAAAAAAGCCAAAGGTGACGTGTAAAAGGGCAAACTATCGCCGAGTTGGCAGAGCGCCGGTCACCGGTGATCCGTATAGGTCGCGGCTTCAGTTTCTGCTCGACAATTTTCTTTGTTCACTGCTAAAAAATAGTGTTATTTTTGTGATTTTGGATACAGACAAATCAGTTCACAAACCAGAACGAGAGCCCTTGCAATACCTTGACGGCCTCGTACAGACAGCGTGCGTAGTATTCCACCGGTGGGTCGAGTAACGCCCGTACTGTACGCCGGTAGTTTCCGTTTAGTTTGCTCTGCAGATGCTCTGTAAGTTCCTGTGCAGAAAGTTCGATGACAGAATCACTGGTGAGATGAAGTATTGTTTCCTGATTTCTCAATATGTATTTCGTGTACAGGTTACCATGGATCTGATTAAATAGCTACGAAAGCGTATGTCGTATTTTTTATTTTAATTAATTGCTACATTTAATATTTGAAGGTCGACTATAGTGGTCGACAAATTGTCACCGCTCGAACTTGCTGTTGACCACAGTTGACATATATTTTAGGCACTAGTCTATTCTGTTCGTAAGTATGACGTCATTTAGATCAAGAAGGGCAGTTCGTTTAAAGAAGGTTGTATCTCATTACTCGTCGGACACAGTGTTTACCGCAACAGTGCGCCCTCTGGAGGTCTATTGAATACGTAATTGTGTAGTTTTCGTAGCGCTGCTTGTAAATGTAGTTTACATTATGAAAATCAAATGTAATGTGGTCTCCAATACGCTTTTGCATCGAAACAATTCCCAGATTCTGGAAACTTGATCTTATGCACCTGTTACTGCCTTTCAATTAATTAAAACTCACCCGCCCAAAAGCGGTCTTGTAGTAAGCCCGTGTGTGTTGGCGTTGTGCGTTGGAGCGGCCCGCCAGAACATCGACAATCGCTTTGTCATCTGTGCCTGCATAAACAAAATGACGGCTGTTTACTGTACTTCGTCACCGTTTTCACGAAGAGACACACATGTGGATTTTGAAGAAAAAGCGTTTTCGAGATAATCGCAAGTGGAGTTTCTTCTATTTTAAAACTGCAACAAAATACTACTTTGCAACAACTTTGTGCAGTAAGGAAACCTTCACATGATTCTATGAGAGGTGAATTTTCACGTGAACCCAGTAATTATAATTAACACGGTGGTTAATTAGCCTCGATGCGCGTCTCTTCGTAAAAACTTTCTAAAATTGAAGCCCTTTCTGTTCAATTTGTTTTCCCATATGGAAGGGGCGCACGTCACGCGCGCGCAGCTGAGAATGTAACAAAGATGTGTGTCTCTTCGTGAAAACGAAAATCTCAGTTGACCTACTTTTACGACTTTCCGTGCAATACGTTTGGTACGCGTTCAAGGGGCAGTCATGTTCGCGTCTCTTCGTGAAAACGCAAAATGCAATTATCGAGATGTTTTGCTTACAGAAGCATGTCAAAATGGTTAATTACAGTGTTTTAAAGCAAAATAGTGTAAACAATCGAAATCGAAAAAATTGTCATTTTTTACATGACTGTGTGTCTCTCTTCGTGAAAACGGTGACGACTTGTTGGTCGTGCATAACGACACAAAAAACACATTTGATTTGCAATATTCCCATTTTGACTGTTTTGTTTGTATACGGTAGTTATTTTGATTTATGGTAATAAATCCCATCTGAACAGATATTGTATTGCGCTTGTAGTGCTGGATGGAAGTTATGCTGGTAGCGGAATTACACATGCGTTGTCTATGAACGTTGGTGAATAGTACCATTCTTTTAAAGCCAAAATGAGAGAATGTGTGCGGAGGCCGTCATGCGCTTTAGCGAAATGGCGGTGCAAGTCTGTCCCGTTGGAGAGGCTTATCGCAGTGCCACCCAGACAGCCATAAATGATTTGACAGCATGGGCGGCGATCTCGGGGGGGGGGGGGGGGGGGGGACGGGATAACGTCCACCCAATAATTGTGTGATGGGACGGCTATGGCAGTTCCCCCCCCCCCCAATAATTTCCCCTTTTCATAATACATTTTATGGGTCATTGGCTTTTACATGCACCTGTATGCACCAGAATACACAAAGATCAGCACACATTTTCAAAAATTGCCCAGGATACACAAGAGACACCGAGTACAAAACGCTTAATTTTATTGTTGTTGGTTGTGTGCTTTTTCTTCCCCCAACCTTGACGAGAAATCGCCGCCGTTGTGTGACAACAACCCCTTACCTATTCCTGACATCGCCTTGTGCAGTATCATCGAATCTTCTTCCCTGTCGAAATGTTCAGTCTCCACTATTGTACCCTGTTGGACGACCAACATTGAAATTATCATCTCACTAGCCCAAAACTAAAACTAAACACGAAAACACCGTTTGGGAGAGGAAAACCAGTCCGGCTACACAAACTAACGAGGACATTTTTGTATGCAAGTCGCCCATTTACAAGGTCACTCTAGGTAAAGGGCCGGCTACAACAGAGGTGGTGGGGTTGGCCACATTTTAGGTTGCCAGCCCTACCACCCTTACGTTTTTCCTGGGTCCAGATCTAAATAGAGGATAAATCTTCAATAGATAACAAAGAAATTATCCCAATTTTCAGACCTATAGGCCCAGGCGGGGTAACAAACTTTAACCTTCCCCCTTTGCTTCGCAGAAAATGCAGCTTTCTAAATTATTTCAGTTATTATAAACACTGTATACTCAGTGCTCTCCCGAGAGATTATTTGGAAAAAATCACCCGACTCCGACAAGCTCGGTGGTCGACGGAGTGGTAAGACATCTGCACTAGAAAGCAGGAGGTCGTGGGTTCGAGTCCCACCCGAGTGATTTTTTCCAAATAATCTCTCGGGACAACACTGAGTATACAGTGTTTATAAAATACGTCGGTGAAGGGCAAAACCCAATATTGAATGTACATCACCCCGACGCAAATTCTATCTTATGAATAAAAATATAATAATAAATAAATAAACAAACAAACAAACAAACACCCCCTGCAAATAAAAACATAATTCGCAAACCACCAACCGCAATGTTCCCACTAAAACTGAACCCTGTACCAATACATCAAGAAAGTGACACTTTTGTGTGTGACATCAGAAGTCTCCGGACCAACGCACGAGTGTAGGTTGTCAGCCACTAATAATTAGAACAGTCTTTTTTTCATGTCAATTTTCATGGTTTTGATGGTTACTTTTGAGTAAAAATTGAAATCTTTGCTGCAAATCGGTTACATTTGATATCGCCCCCTTATGCGTACAAAACCGTGAGGAGCTTTCCCATAGAAAGTGACTGATATAGATTGAGAGTTTAAAAAAATGAACGTTTCCCAAGAACGTGTCCCTTCTAAAACGATGACGTGAACTTGAGATTTGGTTTGTTTTTTTAGACAGAAACATAAATGAAGATTTGCACTTACCTGATAAGTTGCCATGATGATGATGTAGAAGCTATAATGAAGCCAGGTGCAAGCTTTCGTGAGAATGTTAACTCTTGTTTGCCCAGCTTCGTACACACATGAAAGAAAAAAATCTGTTTAAAACTGGTTTCATTCAGTAAACTGATGTTTTTCAATTCAAGTGGATAAAGATGGCTACTTACTGTCCGTATAATGTTGCTGGTTGATCCTTAATTATACACAGTACGAGGATGGAATCCGATTTGGAGCTGGGAGTGCTTGCTAGACAGCCTGTGCGGAAAACAAAATTGCGTTGGCATACACGCAGAGCAGCAGTGAACAATTGGTACCGTCACGTATATTTCGACTGGTGATGACTTGGTGGAACGCCCCCGGCCCGCCAAGTCACAGATAATTCAAAACAGAAATTTGTTTTGATTTAATTTCCTGCGGGACAGTTCCATTGTGGCTGTGGGTGTGTTAATCTGCTTCAGTTTGCACTAGTGTGAATCTATCTGTACTAAATGAAAAGTAGATAGGCCTATTATGGGTTACTGCAATCTGTATTCATATTGATACTTTTCATATTTGTTTCCTTTGAATAGAAACTGTAAATGTTAGAGTGTACTAGGACTCCCTGACCTGCATGGATGAAATACCGTGATTTCGTTAATTGAGGGATTGTTTTTAATGGAAGTCGCCCAATGCAAGGCTAAAAGCCACTCTAAAGGGCTACACACGAGGTGGCGAGGTTGGCTACATTTGAGGTTGCCAGCCCAACCACCCTTGAGGTTTTCCTGGGTCTAGAATATAGTGGATAAATCTTCAATTGTTACCAAAGAAATTATCCCAATTTTCAGGGCCTACAGACCCAGGCGGAGCTGCCCAACTCACCTCTCCCTAAATAAGTCACTATTGGTTACCATAACCACATACCCATTTTGTTTTCCTTTATATATATCTATACGTGGTTAAAGCTGCAATCCGATCATTACCTTGGATATAGCTACCGGTAGTATACACTGGGAAATTGTTTCATCAATTTTGTATTATTGAAATCACCCAATACAAGGCTAAAAGCCACTCTAGGTAAATGGTTGCGATCTGAGGTGGTAGGATTGGCGACATTTTGACCCTACCACCATTACGGTTTCCCTGGTCCCAGATCTAAATAGGGGATTGTTCTTGAATCTGTTCGGTTTCGTGTAATTTTCCTGTCGTAAATCCTCAGTATATGTCAAAGGCCATTTCTATGTGTGTATGATCATATGGATTTTGGTATTAACAGCTTTTTTGGTGAATTGGGAATTTGGCAGGAAACTTTCAACCACATTAAGTGTTTGTCACTTCTCATCCGGCGGAAATATACCTTGGTTGAATGCAGGATGCGGAAAGGGTATGAAACAAAAATAATGTCAAATGCAAAACAAGCTGTCAGCCACGTCTGATGACCACTGGATGTTATTTCGTCCATTTTGCTTATTAAAGTTAAAAGCTTATTCAATCTTGAAAACATTATTTTGTTCTCATCGAGGACGAGGTGCGTTTTAACCTAACATTCTAATATAATGTTGACGTCATCAGTTGTTAGTTGTGTACATACGCATCGACCAGCGCACATACGTCATAACTTAAAATAGAAAAGACATCATGTAGACGGTGAGTCAAATGACCGAACCCAACGTCGCGGAGCGCTGCGGCCTTGTGGCTTGGTGTATCGGACTCGAGATCTCGGTAATACTGTAGGTTGTGGGTTCGAGACCGGTTGAGTCATGGTGCTTGTGTCCTTGAGCAAGACACTTTGCCACAAGTTGCCTCTGGCTTCACCCAGGAGTAAACGGGAAAGGGCACTGATAGTTATGCGTTTGATTAGCCCATGTGCCCTTAACTTGCAGCCGGGGCTGTATACTCCCATCCCAGGGAGCTTAATTAACACTCTTTTTGAGGAGTTTGTCCACGCCATCACTGTGCGGCACTGTGCACTTATCAATAAAGCAATATTTTGACTTTTTAACTGATCAATACTAATTTAATTTAAAAAATAATTTTTAAACAGTGAATTGACATAGATAATATTAACCACAATAAAAAGAAATGAATTAGATTTTATAAAAACCCAACAAAATTGATTAAAAAAATAAACGGTACAAAAAAATCCACATCTCTTGGGAAGACCCCATTAGCCCATATGCAGGGATTCGAGCCCGCCATCTTGAGATTGCACGACTACCGTCTTTCTATAGAGTACCGAAGTCTGACGTCAGTTGGTTCGTCAATGGTTCTACACACATGCAGTTTAGAATGTATTCTTGTTCCAAACATTGCATTGATTGACGTCATCACTTCGGTACTCTATAGACGATGCACCCTCTGACGTCACGTGTATACATTTATATTTAAATGTCCCGGCGGTATGCGCACGCATCATGTTTTGCATACAATTTGGTTTAGAAAAGTAACATCGCAGGTCAGATCGCCTTTGAATTATGTGACTTTTAGTGTCGCTCCTTAACCAAATTTCTGCAAAACACGATGCGTGCGTATACCGCCGGTACATTTGAATAACTTAAAGGGCGATTTAGATATAAACAAAGGGCACGTGGTCTATTGAGCATAGAGGAATCCCACAACGACGAGTTTAGCGCCGATCTGCGCACTTCCGCGTTTGAAAACGAGGATCTCAATGTCACATTAAACAACTTTATGCTGATCGTGCGCCTGCGCTGCCTTTTATGGCCTGATTATTTCATGCATGAATGAATGTGCTGAAAAGCGTTGTTTTGTTTGCCACTGACATTCTCGCTTTCAACCCGGAAGTGCGCAGAAGGGGCTAATGTGAAATTCCTCTATTTATTCAGTTCGACCGACAGCCTCTTTTTCCTAATATATGTTATATCACTGTAATCCCACAAGGATAATGGCATAAAAAAACGCATGCGCAAAAACATACTTTGACGCCGTTGCTATGTCACGCCGGCCATTGATCCAGAGGTATTTCTTGTGATTTTCAGTTAAGCAGAGTTAAAAAGTTCTCGGAAAAGTTGCGTCTACTAAACGTTAAACTGTGGTGTTTTTCGCTTAGCAGAAAATGGCTTACACCATTTTACCAGAAGCCATCTTTCCCCATGATACAATGTGGAAAGTGGCCTCTCCGACACAAACTACTGGGGACTGCATTGTTGACCTCGGCAATTGTTCACTTCTACAAAGAGTATCGTCTTTCTGGGTGCCCAGATAGTATTAAAAAGTACAAAATTAAGTTTCTGTCTAAAGTCTCTAGCTGTCCGCTGTCCCTTAGGTAATTAAATACTATTGGTAATTAAAAATGGTAATATTATGTTAAATAATAAAAGTGGATAGTTCACGCCAATCCATATCCTGCGCCGCACGGTACGGGTATGGACACTAGCCTCCACACGGCAGAGACTTGACGTTTGACCCAGGCATAAGGGTGCACCACACTAAATAGGCCAAAATGGCTGCGCCAAACTGATTAGCATAAATTGTAAACCCACAACTTGTTTTGAATAATACATTTTTTGGGGTCGTGCAATTGATAGATTGTGTAATTATGATTAGCTATCATAATCTGGGGGTTCTGTGCTTCAACTTTTGTGAAGACTTCATAAATTTTGGCTTTAAAATTGGTCCTACTTGGCTTGGCAAGTGGAGGGATGCTGTATAAAAAATGGCAGCTAGCCGGTTTGGGAAAAACCACATTTTCAGGGGCGGTACTCTCTGGGGACAATTAGCAAAAATTACAAACGGCTAACCTGCCAAAAATTGAAAAGAATTTGACAGATTAAGATTCAAACTATAATTTTCAGTAGTGTCACAAAAACTCAGAGACTCATGGATAAGGATTTGTTCAGTGTGAAGTTAGTGGATTTTACACTTAGGTCAATGGGAGTGTATTTAGTGTGGTGCAGCCATAAGTCCTTTTTGATCATGTTATAAAACGCCCTCAGTGGTGATAACTTAATGAACAAAACGTTACCAGCTGTGGTAGCAAAATGTGAGGGCGCTGCAAAATTGTTCTTCTTTAAGGGCGGAAATCCATCAATATACATTAAAGACATCAATGGCAAATACACCATGTTCCAAAAATTGGGGAAAATACAACCTTCTAAATTGAATATTAAAACTGTAATCAAACTGAAGCTTGACTTATCATTTTGTTTTACTTTACTTTCTTTTCAACTTATGGCGGAAGGTGGGTTGACCTACAACTTTAAGGTGAACACTACTGAAAGTTGGGCTGGGCTGGGCTGGGCTGGGCTGGGCTGGGCTGGGCTGGGCTGGGCTGGGCTGGGCTGGGCTGGGCTGGGCTGGGCTGGGCTGGGCTGGGCTGGGCTGGGCTGGGCTGGGCTGGGCTGGGCTGGGCTGGGCTGGGCTGGGCTGGGCTGGGCTGGGCTGGGCTGGGCTGGGCTGAAACCTTATGCAAATAACCCGTCCCTTTAATTTGAATACAATCATTTGGACAACAGGTGGGACCCCACACACTGTTTGCGCCAACCCTGCAAAATCTGGAAATGCGAGGTCATCTCGTCAGCACATCACTTAAATCTGGGTCCTTTAGTTTTAGAAGTATCTATAATGCACACAACTTGCAGGTCAGTGTTACAGTATTTGCTAGCACGCTATAAAATACTATTCCCCAAATCCATTTATTTCTTAAAATTACAGCAAAAGCAGATGTTGTATACTACCTTTATGTACTGCAGGGGCGGATCTAGAGGGGGTTGGGGGAGGGTTGAACCCCTCCCCCCCCCCCCCTCCCTTGGGCTGCTGAGCAAAGTTGTGCTAAACCACATCCTTGTTACCAGTGGTTATACCGCAGGTCCATACACTGTACACTGTACCGGTATAGGCTGGTACAACCCCTCCCCAAATGAAAGGTTAGATCCGCCCCAGTATACTGAATTCAAAAGTCACCTGAAAGCATGGATTTCATGCCGTATATATTCTGCTAGTGTTCAATCGTGATAATCATAGTGTTAAAAATAATCTGGTAAACCTGGTCATGGTCATCTCATAGAGTACTAACATAAGTCCTTCAAAATTCCACACCCCCGAACAGAAATCAATCAATCAATTACAAAAAAAAACAAAAACAAAAAACACATTTGATGAACTATTATCTACTGATGAATCCCAAACAAGTTGTATAATGTGATACAAGTCGAACCTAATTAAAAATCCTATGTCCCTGTTTTGTGCGAGAGGCACACCCTGAGAAATAGGCCTACCCGTAAATGTTTCAGGATTAGATAAGTTATGACTATGAGCCTTACAATGAGACTTTCTACACACAAATAGACTGAAGATAAGTAACAGACTACGTTGAATGTCTGAATGAGAAGCAGAACGTTCCCAGTGCCTATATGCGTAACGTATAATCAAACACTTTAAATACCAAATGGAGTGCACTGTGTAGTAAATGCTTTTTCAGTTCAAAAACAGTAATTTTTCTAGATTTTCCTTAATCGGAAGGAGTTCCTTTTCGGCCAAGTTGAGCAGAGTGTCCACTGAGTGGTTCCTTTAAGCACCGACAGACCACAGTCACCAGACTGTAACGAGCAACACAATATTGTATCTGAAGGAGTTCGTTTTCGGCCAATAATTGGTTCGGAATACATCATAATAACACAACGAAAAGCAATTATTTTTAATGTCTTTGCTACATGTACATCAAATGTTATCAACGTACTAGACCAAATCAAATGTATTTTTGTCCCCAATCTGACGGCATATGGGAAACTCATCAGGGCTGTTTTGTAGTGAAAAGCTCGATGGAAATAAAGCAACCGTAGAAATTAGTATCAGAATAAGGATTTATTGTCTCCGGCTGTCCCGGCAGAAATGTTATCAGGAGATTATTCAAATTGTTTATACTAAACCTAATTATAATTTCTGTACGGTTTTTGTCTGGCTCAAGTAACCAAATGCTCGGGGTAGGTTGGTTGCACTGCAAAAAGTAACGGCCTCCTGACGACGGCCAGAGTATGCAGTCCGAAACGTTGAGTTTTCCCCGGTTCTTTCCAGAACCTCACAAAACTCAGAAAAGAGACAGTTGCCGCATCGTGCTACTTTAAATCTTTTCCTTATTTAAAACTACAGTGTTCAATTAACACAACGCGGTATTTGTATTGAAACTCATTCAACGTGGCGTTAATCTAACACAACAGGTTTTTTTTTTTTTTTGGCAGTATGGTTTCCCGAAGTGGTTTGCAAAGATCTCAAACTGCAAAATATGTGGCGGTAGAATAGAATGTACACCGTCGTGGTAAAATTAAATAAAAAATATCTTTTTTAGTGTTTATTTTTGGGCAAGACTTTCGGTGCTCCTGCTCCGGAATTAAGATTAACACCAAACCAAACATTTCTGAGAAAACCCTGATGTCAATTCGGTCTTCCTTGGTATTTAATTGTTGGAATAAAAGAGAACACCACTGTTTATTTTATGTCAATTTGAATACCAAAAGCATGTCATTTAATGTGCAAGTTCATTTTGGGCAAGAGTATTTGTATTAATCAAAACCTACATTTGGAATTCATAAAAAAAAAATCACTTTTATATACCGGTACAGAATCTGGTCCTATATATCGTGCTGGGTATACCACCATGACCATAGTGCTCAAAGCGATACATTATTACCCCTGCTCACCAGGCCTATTAATCATTTCTGAAACCTTCTTGGCTCCCTGAGGATCGAAGGAGTATACAGGCCCGGCTGCAAGTTAAGTGTACATGTGCTAATCAAACACATAACCATCACTGCCCTCACAGTTACCCATTTACTCCTGGGTGAAGAGAAGCAACTTGTAAAAAAGTGTCTTGCTCAGGGACACAAGCACCATGACCCCTTCTGAACTCGAACCCACAATCTGTAGTTTCACCAAGATCTTGAGTCCGGTACACCAGACCACCAGATCGCAACACCAAAAAGACTGAAATGTTTTTTTTTTGTAGTGCAGAATATTTTTATTATATGTCCATTGCCATCATTGTTTTTCTTCAATTTTATATTGAAATTACACTCCGGTTGAGTGAAGCACATGAACAATTATAGAGAATATAGGACAGAATGATGATCATAATAAGCCGTTATACAACAGGCATTGAAATAAAATATTGTTTATTCTACAGCATCAATCGTAATCAGAGTATGTACGTCTCTTTCCCCGAGGCAGCGAATTCGAACAAAAATGATTGCTTTCACTATATAGACGTACACTCCACACATCACTTAATTTAATTGTGTATTTTTTACTATCTTATGCACGTCCTTGGGAGTATACGACATATATTATGCTTATTCTTCTGCGTGTGACGCATTTCAAAGTAGCATAGGCCTAATGTGTGGAATAATCATGGGTTCAAGGTTTGTGGGCTTGTATTTTCATTCCATCGGAGACCTTTGACAATAGAGGACAATAGGGTCCCCGGTTGAGTCCTCGGTTGAAAACCGTGTACAAAACCAACGAGGGTCCTTACCAGAAAATTACAGTATGAACAATAGGAGGACTTACAGGGTTCCCAATTGGAGGTGTTTACAAAGTAATTGTC
Source organism: Hippasteria phrygiana (assembly GCA_037893225.1). Classification (NCBI taxonomy): domain Eukaryota; kingdom Metazoa; phylum Echinodermata; class Asteroidea; order Valvatida; family Goniasteridae; genus Hippasteria; species Hippasteria phrygiana. The sequence continues at coordinate 1,238,041 of JAZGUH010000027.1, read as the reverse complement.
TGGGTAATTTGCACAGTGTTATCCTTTCCAAACCCGTAGATTGATCAAACATTTGTGACCCCTCATGTCACAACTCTATCTATGGTTTTGCTTCCTTCACCTCTATGACCCCGGTTCGAATCACGTATCTCCATCAGAAAAATCTGGATTGCGTTTTGGCATTTGAGCATTGTACAAACAACTGAGGCCAGTCGCCGCCATATTACCACTCCCGTCCATGTGGGCGTTTCCGTATCAGTGCAATAACGTGTTTTTTTTCTTTAGTTTTTTTAATGCAAGTCGCCCATCACACAAGGCCAAGGGCCACTCGAGGTGTGGGTTACAGAGGAAAGTGTGGCAGAACCAGCCCCTCACAATGAAACAAGACAAGATAATCTGAGAACGAAGATGAAAGTGGGACAAAGTTCGCAAACATATTGTTTTGGGAGTAGTAAGATGGCTGACGGTAGCTTCAACCCGTACAGCCAATGCGTTATCCAGATTTTGCACAAAGAGACAAGTGGTTCGAATCTCGACAGAAGCCTATAATTTTAACGAGCGTCTTTTTCTTAAAAGTCCCTGGGTATGTGAAGTGGGTCATTACACCCTGAAATTTCCTCATCTTGTCTCCTGGTTTCTTCAGGCTTTTAAGCTACAGTGCTGAGTGCACGTTTAATAAAACTTTGGATTCAATACCTGAAAAGAAAATCAAACTTTATAAAAAAATATTGAACCCATTAACACAGTAGCACTTCACAGTCTAAGGACAAACTCGCCAACATAAATACTTGTTTTGCTTTTCTCCTTTTAAAGTTAACAGAAAACGGACCTCATCAATTTTTCTGACAGACACTCGACATATTAAACTCTAAAACGTGTGTTTAAAAAATGTAAATAAAAAACAAGCAATAATTACTGTCAGTTAAAGTCAGCTGGACCTTTCTGTTTATCTGTAAAGCTAATGCAGGTAGTTATGCCTACATTCTAAATGTTAAATTCTAAACCCGAACAGACGACAAAAATGAGATCACATTTTCAAAAAACAACATTCGGTGCCAAAAACCTGGATAAGTTACGGGTGTGAACACATAGCAACAGTTTGGGCATTATGTGCTTTCGAAAACACAAGAAAATTGAAACAAAACGTACAGTTTGATTGGACTACGTGGGTTCCTGGACCATTGAACCGATAAGGGAAAACTATGTTAGATTTTTACATTAAAAGGCAGTTAATATTTTTAATTCTTTGTGCCAACATAGACTTCTATTGTTTGTTTTTTGTCCTTTTAAAGCTACATACCAAAATAAACTCATCTGTTTTGCTGATAGGCACTCTAAACACTCAACTATAAAACGTTTGTTTAAAATGTAAATTGGAAACATGTATTCTGTCAGCTAATGCTTTAGGTTGCCTCGTGACAATATTTAATTCTATACCCGCAAGATTCGGAGTTCACCAGTGTGATGTTTCACGCTTCACTCCCAAATGGGTCTGACTGTCTCCTGTTTCATGATGCATGTACGGGTAGTTTGTGGTACATGGTTTACAGGAAACAAAATACAACAAAATTAATGATATGAATTACTGACACTGGGGGTGAAAAAAGAAGAATTTATACAAAAAAAGAAAAAGAATTCGTGTTTAATAAATTCATCGAGACTTTATGTGATAATAGGAGAAATTATGGTTCTGACGTTTAGTACAGGGGCGGATCCGGGGGGTGTCAACCCCCCCCCCCCCCCCCGCTCGTTGCCAATTTTTAAAAATTGTTTTTGTTGTTGTTGCTTGTAGAAAAAGACCCCCCCCCCGCAAACAATCCTGGATCCGCCCCTGTAGTAGTCGATCTTCTTGTAGCATGCGAATCAGTTCTATTTAAATACCATCGATCAGAACCTTTGTGAATGCGTGAAACGGCCAAATTTGGTTCAAAGTGTCAGTCAGTTAAAAGTAAGATCGTCTTTTTTCCGTATCCAGTCACCACAGAACTAACCTCGGGATTGTACCGACCCTGGGAAAAAAGAAGGCCACGCATGCGCGATACAAGTCAACCCCGATCGTGTGATTGGCCAACAGATGGCGAAATAATTTGCATGACTTTGAATACACTGGGTTTGGCGACAACGCCTTGGTACAAATTGAGAGATTCCATGCTGGTCGACTCACTGCCGCTTCTCACACGCTCGACGTAACAGCCGTGTAACTTTGTCGTCTCAGTAGAAATTTTTCTTTTTTTTCTAAATCTCTGCTGAAAAAAAATGGCTACCAAATCAGGAAAAGTCCCTCCCGGCCAGGCAAAGAAGCTTCAGGTTAGTTCGTTGGTTTGAGTTTGTTAGAAATGTGTGAAATATGTTTCGATACGGCAGACCAATATGATGAGATGGGAATGTGTTTAATTTCAGCCGCGGTATGTGTTTTTTTTACCAGTACGCCGTGTGTGGTTTCTATTTTACCGGTAAGCGGTAATTTTTACCGTTGTAACTGATTCTGAAATATGCAAAGTGAGTATTTTTGAAATATTAACATTCAGTGGCTTTCTGCTTAATTATTCATTTTGATTTGGTTTACAACAAGGGCGGATCTAGAACACAATTTTCGGAGGCCAAACATATTTTTTTGCAATTTTGTTGGGAGGGGCCAACAACATTTTGGGTGAGTTTTGTGGGTGGGTGTACGCAGTGCCTGCCTTTTTGCGACGTCAGTTAAAAAAAAAATTGGTATATTATTTTTTTTTTGGGGGGGGGGCCATAGCCCCCTTTGCCCCCCCCCCCCGAATCCGCCCTTGGTTTACAAACGAAATTCTTTTAAGCAGCCATTAAATCAGCCCAACCCCTGATTGTGAACGTAATCTTAATTTCACCACTGAATCCAAATACAATCAAAATGCTTATGCTGATCTGACAATCTAATTATGCTAATGAAATTATTTTTGTGAGAGATAACATGTTTTGGTGGGGTGAATCGGTCATTTAAATTCTTCACTTGGATTCAAAGATTTTACTTGCTTCAACGTGGACATTTTAAATGGGGAAAATATGGGACCAGACTTGTGCACTCGTCATATTATTAACACGTCCAACCAAACTGTTGTTTTCGGCTACTCTTTTGTACATATTAAAGTGCATTTTGTCATGGTAAAGCAAAATAATGAAAGGTTACGGTACCTTAGCTTTCGATTGAGACAAAAGCCCTTTATGTATAGGACCTCATACATTGTTTTAGTGGAGGTATAATACGCGTTCAATTATTGCTTTATATTCATGGTTAAAGGCCGTGTACATGATTGGTAATTGTTGCAATTTTCAAAAATGGGCGGATTTGTGGGTTAGTATGTTATAGGAAATATCGTTCCACTAACCTGTTCAAAGTTTTGCGTTGTTGGATGGCGAGAAAACCGAAAGAAAAACGGCGCTCGTTTTCAACCGTCGGGCGGAGGATAGCCTTTAGTCAAGGTGCGCGTGTCTACCAGCTGGACACGTGACGTCACACCAGTGGCATGAAACAATTAATTATGCTGAGATTGAATTAATCAAATCTGGCTAGTCACTTTGATTTCAACAACAACTTTTGAATATTAAAAACATACGTCATTTCGGCAACAATCACACTGTATACTTTATATACATGTACAACCTTTTGCGAAGTGTAGGCTACGTCATTTCAGAAGCTTCTAATGAATATGCAAACTATACATCTTTTTAGCAACTACTTATGAAATGCAAACTGTATGTGGTTATTCAAAGCAGCCTCACTGGTTTATTGTTGCGCCACCAAGCGATTGTACGGGAAAGGCCATTTCCAACACTGAGAAGATATTTCGTGTTTTTTGGGCGTGGTATCCCGACAAAAAGCTTTTCAAATTGAACTACTAATTAGTTAGCACTAGACAAGTTCTGAGCTTTCCAATGACACATTCCACACACACAAAATCGGACTCTGGTAAGTTACATATGTAATACGTTTCAAATTTGGAATTAGGGGCGGGACGCTCCTTATTCTTACAGTGTTTATGTATATAGGACAATCTAACTAAATTTTAAATATTATGTCCACGTTAAATGTAGGGGACAATCACCGCTATTGAGCCCTTCGACGTGACAGCAGATGTGAAAGCACTGCAGGAATTTCTAAGTACGTATTACCAAAGAAGCAAAAGTAGGCCTACCTCCCCCTCCAACAAAATCCTAGCCACGCCCCCATCTCCAAACTTCTATCCCAATATAAGACTGACCATACTGTGGAGTCACACCCCTATTTGTGAGAGCTAGGCTCGTGGGTTGACTTTGCGTTTGTCAATAAACTGACAATAAAAAGTTGAAGTCTTTATAACAAACGAAAGTTTTGTTTTGAAACCCGAAAGTAGATAACCCATTTAATTTGTGTACATTTTATCGTATATGCTTTGTAGATAGGCCTAACCCTTTTCATTTTTGTACATTTTCCCCCTCTCCTTCAAACGCTAGATAAGAGACTGCTTTAATAGGCTGGTGCCTCGGCTTTCGAATAAGGGCTTGTGTGATTATGACAAAGATGAAAATTATATTGACACTCGGCCAAAAGGACAAAATTCACAATGAGCGTTAAAAAATAATTTAAAACGAAAGTACTCACTGTGATTTGTGTTTAAATTGGTTCAGTCCATGGAAATATAAACCAGAGTGGCTTTCTTGGGCTTGGGGATTTCTTCCCGCGGAGCATGCCATGCTTTAAGCAATGATAATATAATCATGGCGTTTAGGGGACACTTTAATATTGCATGGCATTTAACATTCTAATATATCGTGGCATTTAGGGGACACTGTAATATATTAGCTCAATGACATCCAGGTAATCCGTCCTTTACGCAAGGAGGAATGGTCGTAGAAGTATTCTTGAAAAAAAAAAGACGTAAAGAAAACACTTCTCATGCCTCAACATTTTATGTAAACCTTTTTTAATTCTCAAAGCAAATGTAGTCAATAAATTGGCTGGTATCGTGTTTGATTGCTCATGCTGTGTCTGTCGTTCAACCACTTCTGCAGGTACCCCGAGCTGTGAGGGGGCCTTGGCGGATTTTCTGACCCAACGCAGTAACCGTCAGCGTCAAGAGATAAAACAAGGGTACATGCAGACCGCCGAGAAGGTGCGTTTTATTACCGGGGGTCCCTGGGAATCCAGGCCAGGTGTTTCACGGTTGAACGACTTGGCTGTCTACCTAATTGGAGGGCTTGGGTTCGAAGCATTTCGTTAATATTTTATCCTGGTTGGAGTCACTGAATGATATGCAGACTATTTGCCGACGGAGGCTAGAATTTGTTGAAAGGACACGTCCATCTACTTTCGATTAGATAATTATTTTTGTATTTTTGTATTTGCACAGCAAGGAAAGTATTCCTTGGTAAACACCGGATTACCAACCAATTAATATATAAATTCATTTTCAAAGTGAACAAAGAAACTGGCATGAGCGGGATTCGAACCTGCGACCTCCGGGTTACCGTGGCGCTCTACCAACTGAGCTATCTTGCCCTATGTTGGCGGTCTCCCAAATTGTCAGTATCTTTGTTCGGGTGGGCGCCAGTCAGAAGCCATAAACCCAGAATTCCGTATATAGCCAGGGATCACACCAAACTTTACGATACAACCTGGAAAGCGACGTTGTGGGGATCACTCAATGGGGATACTACTTTTTAACTTACAATATTCGTCCAACAATCCACAAGGGAAACTGACTAGGTAAATTTGAATACATTTTTAAAGTGAACAAAGAAACTGGCAGGAGCGGGATTCGAACCTGCAACCTCCGGGTTACCGTACCGGCGCTCTACCAACTGAGCTATCTTGCCCTATGTTGGTGGTCTCCCAAATTGTCATTATATAAATTCCATTGATTGTAACTGGTATTCAGCTGTTGTTTGCTTGGGGAGGAGGGGGGAGGAAGAGGGGGAGGAGGATGGGGAGGAGGATGGGGGGGGAGGAGGAGGGGGGGGGGGGAAGAGGAGGGGGGGGGGGGAGGAGGGGGGAGGAGCAGCAGGGGGGGGGGGGGGCTTCGACCCTCCCCGGATCCGCGCCTGGGACAGTCATCATAAATGCACCATCTTTTTATACATTCAGGATTTGACGGAGGAGATCAACAAGGTCTTACCTGCTGGTAAGTTCAGGGACGTCGTCATTGCCTTATTGGACGATGGCTTGCAGTTCGCCGCCCGGGCTCTTTACAAGGCAATGAAGGTAAATTCGCGCCAAAAGAGCAATCACATTTTCCACTTGTCCACGAAGTGTTTGTTTCACGTCTGTCTGTGTGTTCTTTTCCTGGAAGTCGAATCGGGATGTATACTTGATGTTTTCTTATATGCCTATCAACTGAGCGTATATACGATTGGAAGTCCGCACAATTGTGTGACGATAATAATAGGGCACCAACTGTAGGCCCTACACGTGCCCAAATATTTGGACCAGCAGCGTGTAGTTCGGGTATTCTGCTTTTGATTAGCCCTGCTGTGCACAAGTAATTTCCAAGCTTGTATTAACTGCATGCTCTTTTTTATCGTCTGTGGGTCGATAGGTCTGAACATTTGGATAATTTCTTTGGTATCTATAATATCCTCTTGTTAGATCTGGACCCAGGAAAACCGTAAGGGTGGTGGGGCTGGCAACCTAAAATGTGGCCAACCCTGGACCCACCACCTCTGCTGTAGCCCTACTTTCTTTTAGCTTTGTATAGGCGACTTCCATTAAAACAATACCATGTTTTGAATTTGGAATTCATGCCTCTGCCTCCCCCTTCTATCATGAGACCCCTCCCATGCTCATGGGTAGGGCCCCGATTCCATTATCTCCAGCATGGAGGTAGGATACCTCCAGAGTGTTTAAATTACATTTTGTCCCGATGATTCTTTTTCTCCAGGGAATGGGAACTGACGAGAAGATACTTGTGGATGTACTTTGTACCAGACAGCGTAATGTGGTAATTTAGACGACCCCCAAAATGAACTGCCTTCCCCCTCCCCTTCCCCGGGGGGCGAATTATTTTTTCCCAAACTACATCCCGGATGGATTCATTGTTGAGCGCCGTTTCATATAATCGCAATGAACGCCGACAGCATGCAAGATGGCAAGTCGCAGACGTACGTCCGGGCAGAGACGGTTCTGGGCGTCATTCGGCTGAAAATTTTAAACAAAATGGCGTCCGAATGCTTAAAAAATTCTCACTAAAATGGCGCTTTTTGGTAATTCACACTTTTCTGAAAGCTAAACTGATATTTCATTTCGATAGATTTCAATTACGGGCAGCTATTTCTTGGTCATAATTCTTGGTCAAAGGATACAATGGGTCAAATTTGTGGCACTCAAGCGGTGAGAGACATCGTTAAATGCACGGCATGCCAGTACGTGTATTTGAATGGGAATTCTCTCACGACGCGACGGCGACAGTCGGCAAAGTTGAACTTGGTTGATCTTTGCCGACTGTCGCCGTCCATGTTGGGAAAGTCCCCGATGAAGCGTTTCCATTTATCGGCGTTGCATCGGGGACTCTTCGGCGACGCTGTTGGCGATTATAACGACTATATGGAAACCAGGCTTTATAGGGCTAGATATATAATGGAATGAATTCTCGAGGTCTGCCGAGCATTCCGATGGCCTAGTGGATACGGTGCTAGACTATAAGACAGAAGGCTCTGGGTTCGAGACCTCAACGTTACTAATTTCTTTTCTAATTTCCAGCTTTGAGGTTTTTTTAAGGGAAATAAAGTCCGGAATTTCATTACGTTCGAATTCATTTTTTACTCTAATTCGTGGCTCCGGAGGATTTAAAAAAAGAAAGAAGTAAAGTCCTAAATCTCATAGCGTTAACCCCATTCGGATGTCGTTTGGGAAAGATTCACCCCCGGGGAGGAGGTAAATGTCAATAACTTAAACAGTCCCTTTGCCTAATATTATTCACGATTTTGCGGACCTCATTATAGGAAAACACTGATCACATTGGGATATGGGAACTTATTCGGCAGCAGTCAACGATTTGATTCAATCCATAATTGTTTAGGCAAAGTACTGACTGCTGATCTCTAGTTAAACCATGGAGGTAGGACATAAAGTAACGCATCGAATGTTCATTAGTTGAAGCTCAGCAATCCACCATAGGAAACTTTTGAGACGCTGGTGGCAGCAGACATACCCGTCTTTTTTCCTTTGTTCTCAGACCTTCGCGCACATGCTCAAAACTTTCGCTTGTCCCACCGCGCCGCACCCTAGCCAGGCTGGGAACGGCTGATGCCCTTTGAGCTATGATTGGATAGATTTTGGACCTGTGACCAGGGCCCAATTTCATGGCTCTGCTTACCGTTAGCGAAAAATCCCCGCTTACTGTAGCAGAAAATTCCGTGCTTACGCAAGCGTATTTCACGCGTTAGCGGGGAATTTTGGCCCCTGAGCATGCGTACATCCCGTAACTAAGGATTCTGTGCTTACAGGGTTAGCGCAGAATTTTTCCGCTAGCGCTGTTAGCGCAAAATGGTGATCGTAAGCGCGGAATGCTGTGGTTAGCAGAGCCATGAAATTGGGCCCAGCTGCTGGTGGGTACGAGCGAACACTGCATGCAATTCGCAAAGGTCATGGTACGCTACCCAGAATGCTGGGGCGTTTTCTTAACAAAAATCCGTAAAGCGCCAAGCGCCCATTTTGGGCGGTGGGTACGAGCCGAAGGTCAGAACTACGCGGGCATGCTCAGAACAAGCCAAAAGGACGGTTTGTCTGGTGCCCTCCAGCGTCCCAAAAGTCTCCTGTTGGGTTCTGAGAACAAACTTTTATACAGTACATCTACCACAGTAATTTGATCAAAAAATTAGCTGGCCTGACGTTTCGAACTGAAGCAAGTTCTTTCTCAAAGGTGAATGACAGAGTACAAGAAACAAACATGTAGGGAACACACATGCATGAGCGGGTGGGTGGAGAAACACAAAAGAGGGATGCAAAGGAGCATGGCAGTGGGTAAACATCAAAGGGAGAGGAAGGACAGCCAGGAAGACAGGAACAAAGAAGTGTGATTAGGGTAAGGATGAAGGAGGGGAGGGATTAAGATGAAGGTTGAAGCTGGGGAAAAGGACAAAGGAGTGTGGTTGGGGGGGGGGGGGAATTCTTTCTCTTTCACAGTAATTTAACTAATAATCGCCTTTGCACTTATTCGCCAATCTGTTCTCTGCAGGAAACTGAAGCAATCAAGGAAACTTTCAAAGAGAGTAAGTAGTTGATTTTTATTTCTTGAATGGACAATTGTAAAACTAGGTGTACTTCGATTACGTATGCACTATAACTGCAATCTGGTACCGAGGTCCCTCCAGATTATAAAAATTAGCAAATTTCCTCGGGGCTGAAGTGCCCCAGGAGCCAGATAACAGCTGACTAAAGTACTGTGACTGAAAAAGAAATGTGTTAACATAATTTACTTCTATACAAATCTGTCTGTTACGGCGAATTCAATTGTTATTTATTTTAATTCTTTCTGGTAATGAAACTAAGATTCCTCCAAAGTGCATATCGCACGAAAGCCTCAAGAAACCTGTAGAAAAGCCAATGAGTGGTTGGCTGGTTTGAGCAAATGAGGGCGCAGTTACGACGACATTTTGGAGTACAAAAATGAATGAAATCACGGTTATACACATTGTTCACACAATGCTTTAATTCTTTAAAAAAAATACATTTTTATCGAAGTAATTTTATCAGATGTGAAAATTTACTCCAAAATGTGAAATTACTGCTGTTTGTACTTCAAAACGGCTTTGTTTCAGCCCTCTTTCTCTCGCCTATTATTGTATACTTACTTGCTTGCTCCCCTACTTAGAACCCTTGGCCTTGCTAACTGCACGCTTGAAGAATTACTTGTGAATTGAGTTGGTGTTCCTTTCTTCCCATGCAGTGTACAACACGGACTTGAGTACTATGATAAAGGAGGATACCAGTGGCCCATTCGGGGAGCTGCTTCTCGTCATGGAGCAAGTAAGTAGTTGTTTCCTGGTGAGATTCTTTGCAAAAAATACCTCTTGGAGCAGGTTCGAGCAAGAACTTTGTTGGACTAGTCAACCACGTCTATAGTCGCCTACCGGGAACCAGCCTACATGGCATTTTCGCACTGGTTATCAACAGCATTGTCTCCGTTGCGCGGCCGCTGCGACAAGTGAAGAGGAAACAGTGATCAATTAAAGGGCTGTTTGTTTCATACAGATCTGGATCTCGATCAGTGATCCGTGCATTGATTCACACACTGTTTGCCGCCTAATGGATGGAGCGAACCAGCGGTTGGATCCGGATATTTGTGAAACAAACAGGCCCATAGTTCAACTAATCTTTGTTTTCGCTTTTATGTATTTGCGCATGTGCAAAGCACGGCACGAATCAACTACTTGGCTTTTTCTCAAACCTTGGCTTCGCCTTTGGCTTTGGCATCTTCTAATGCTCTAAGATGTGGCACTTTTTTTCTTACTATACATCAAAGTGTTTTATTTGAACCCAGAGCCGGAGCCCGTTTTTTTTTTCAAGTATTCAAGGCCTCATATTGGCAATGGAGCCGGAGCTGAGGATAGCTGGAGACGAAACTGAAGCCGTGGGGAAGGGGAGAACAAACGGTGACTTTAAAAAGCCTGTGCCAACCCAGGCGTGAACCCCCCTTCTTATGGTCAGTATAATTACTGATGGCAAGAAAAATGGCGCCACCAACGTCAGAAAGAGTCCCCGGGACCCCCCCCCCCAAAAAAAAAAATTAAAAATAAAACAAAATAAAATAAAATAAAATAAATAAATTATGTTAAGCGGGATGCTGTTTTTTACTCTTTTTCTGCTGTATGTTAACAGGCTAGCCGTGAGGAGGTACCGAGTGCCAACATTGAATCCCAGGCGAGGATGGATGCAGACGCATTGCTGAAGGTGAGATGTCGATAAACTGGAATTCTTTTTTTCATGTATAATTCGTATAATCGTCGCACGAACGATGGCTGGTCGGTTGGTCAGTGTGGTCAATCACAACCAGTCAGTAATCAGCTAGTCAATCAACAGGTCAAAGATTCAGCGAGTCAGCCACTCAGTCAGACTGAGTCACTCAGCCACTCGGGCATACTCAGTCACACTCAATCAATCAGCCACTCAGGCAGTCACTCAATCACACTCAGTCAGTAAGTCAGCAGCCATAGTAAGTCAGTCAGTCAGATAATCAGCAAAAAAATCTGTACAATTTCTCCCTTTTCCCATCGCTGTAGGCGGGCGAGTCACGTCCGAGTGGACCCCGTGACGATGCCAAGTTCATCGAGATCCTGGGAAGTCGCTCGCTCTTGCAACTCAACTTGGCCACGCTCAAATCCTACGATGAGGTATGGTGGCTTTTATGGGGACAAATGAGGGGGCGTGGCTCTTTTAAGGGGGGCAAGTGAAATTTGTTTCCAGATTTTTCTAGAGAGGAACTAACTCATCAACGAGAAGTGTAGTTGCTCGACGAGCCACACGTATGAACTCGGCGTTTTCGTCCAGCATACTCTGGCCGTATAATGAGTTGTCCCAGGCCTGTGTAAGGTTTGCCGTGTTGTTTCCAAGATAACGGTCGGAGCATACTAGAAACGCGAGTTTATACCTCCGGTTCTCCTGAGAATCAGACTTCTCTTTTTTGCGTTGGGTACTTCTCCTTGTGTCCGCAAAATGTATTGCTGGTTGTACTCTTCACGTGCAAAGCCTCAAATCACATATACAGAAGCGCATACCCTTAAAAGAATTCCTCAATGTCACCATAGAGGAATTTCACATTAGCCCCTTCTGCGCACTTCCGGGTTGAAAGCGAGATTGTCAGTGGCAAACAAAACAACGCTTTTCAGCACATTCATTCATGCATGAATTAATCAGGCCATAAAAGGAAGCGCAGGCGCACGATGAGCATAAGGTTGTTTACGCGGAAGTGCGCAGATCGGCGCTAAACTCGTCGTTGTCGGATTCCACTATGAGTGTGGTCTCTGTGTGATCATAGTGTGAACACTATGACCACTGGGAGACCGCACTGTGAACACACAGTGATCCTTTCCACGATGTGAATCGCCTGGTGTGTGAACACACTATGAACTCGCCGTGACTTTGCCACAGTGAGGATCCACACGGAGAACACACTGTGAACACGTGAATTTGACGTGATTTTGTCATATTATGATCTTCCATACAGAGAACACCCTGTGAAAATTCGTCTAACAAACCACTTTGAAAAAATAATTCCTTTGTTGAAAAGCCGACCTCTTTGGATAAGTGGCATGAAAGCTGGAAACGTAGGCCTACGTTTTGATAAATTCCCTTTTCAAAAAAATTATTCCCCCCACAGAAATCTAAAAAGGGCGGAATAGTGAAATACCTTGAATCCGAGAAGTGTGGCGATGTGGAAGACGGCTACATTGCCCTCGGTAAGCAAAGATTTTCTTTTAAAACTGTTGGTTTTTGTCTTATTTTGTTGTGGAGTATCGAACAGTCCAGCATTACCCCAAGTGTGATCAATTGGTGGCAGCAGTGAACCTTTTTTTCTTAAACACTGAGCATGCGCGGCAGATTTCTCAAACCCTGGGTTGGGCTTGGGCTTTGGCTTCGCGTAATTTTATGTCCCCAGAATTGGCAAGATCTTGGACACTGTTTTTGCTATATGTACATCAAAATCTTACATTTTAATCAGAGCCTGAGCCTGTTTATTTATTTATATATTTATTTACGTATCCAAGGCTTCGGATTGCCAATGGGGCTGGGGAATAGCTGGAGACGAAGCACAAGCCCAAGCCAGGATTTGAGAAACGCCCCAAGAACCATTCACAAGTAATGTACACCGCACGGCTTTTTTCGCTGGTGACCCGTTTAACAGACATTTCTATGTGCTAAAAGCAAATTATTGCGTGTGCTATAAGCATCTCTAATTCTCTATGACTTTGGCCCCTTTGGTATCGTCTGCCATCATCTTGTATACCGGTATCTAATCCGTTTCTTCACCGTTTATTCCGCAGTGAAGACGGCCAAAGGTGAACTGGTTTCGTTCTTCACTGACCGACTGTACACGGGCATGAAGGGGATCGGGACACACGACGATTTGGTCATTCGCATCCTTGTCTCGCGATCAGAGGTGAGTAAACTGTGGTGTTAAAATAGCACCACATGGTGTTTTTTACATGACGAATTGTTCTATGTGGATCTCTATTAGACGAATTGTTCAATATAGACGTGGTGTAAATTTAACGCCAAAAATTTTGCAATGTAAAATGCCGTTGTGTTAAGGAACTATAATGTATTATACATACCCAGTTCAACGTATTTTCTCATACGATAGGTAGCAATGTCAACACGCGCATGTTCTAAATGCTTCATTTTTATTTATTTAAAGGAACTTCGAGGTTCATTTGAAATCTTTTCAATTAAGTCAAGCAAGAGGTTGTATTTCTGTACTACAACTGGCACAGTACAACGGTATTCTCCAGATGACGATCAGAGCTTGACCGAAACGACTAGTTCATTCCTATGGTTCTTTGAAGTCTTTTTTCGAGTCAGTTACTTCATCTGTCTAGTTGTTTTCTCCACCGTGCAACCTCAAATCACATAAGGGCATAATGCTGGAATTTGTTCTCTCGTTTTGATACTGGTTTTCTGTTAAATCACTAACATTTTATTATCGTACTGATTGTTTATCACATTACCAAATGTTTTTCCAAGATCGATCTCGCCAATATCAAAGATGAGTTCAAGGTCAAGTATGGCAAGGACCTGGATGCCTTCATTAAGGACGACACGAGTGGAGACTACTGCAACATCCTGCTCCGAATCCTTCAGGGCGGCAAACCAGCTTCGCCACAAATCCTTTGAGTTTCAAGGGTCCAGCTTCGCCAAGCAAAACAAAGCGGTTGGTTGAGGAATGGCGTAGGCCTGTAGTCACTGTCGGCGTTATGAGAAGTACAATATATCGCCTGAATAGTTTTCATACATTTAATATCACCTAGTTACTTTTTTCATATCCTTCTTAAAATTTTGAATTATAACTTGGATTATTTCAATTAATGGTGCTTTGCCTTTCATTTTATGGGGAGATGATTTTAGAAATTTGAATTTTGGTGTTAGATTGAGAATTTGAATTGGAATATAACGCACTACGAAGCCTGGCGGTGTTGAGAGAACAAAATGTGAGGTTATGAGTAGTGTTTATAATAAGCTCTTCAATAAATTTTAAAATTCAGATATAATGAATTGTTTACCTCTATATATACAAGCACCTGGGGTGGTGGGAGGAATTACGTATTTTATTTAAAGTTAACGCACATCAAATATGTACATGAATATGTAGGGAGTAAAGGTAGTGTACATGATTGGTCATTGTTGCAATGTTCGGAAATGGGCGGATTTGGCGGGGGTTAGTATTTAGGAAAAATCGTTCCACTGATCTGTTTAAAGTTTTGCGTTCTTGGATGGCGAAAAAAGAGAGAAAAACAGCGTTCGTTTTCAACCCTCGGGCGGCATTTGTTATAGCGCCCTTTTGTAAAATAAGCCACATTTTTGTAAATGGGATTGTTTTGAACAATTACTCACATAACATGTACAGAGGCCGAGGGCCGAGCGGAACGTCCAAGATCCACTGCATGCACTGGTTACAACGCGTCGCTTCGGTACACACTACGCGTGCGCCCGTTTTCGGATTGGTAACCCATTTTTAGACACAACACGGATTAACTAAATTCGGTAAATAGAGGGCAGTTTTCCAACGATTGTTACGCGGAACAATCGTTAGAAAACGATATAAATTTCAACTTTTCTTGAAAACGAAAGGACACCAGGTGTCATCATTTCACAGGATGATTAAGACTGCTGTTAACTTACAGTCTAGTCAGGTATTTCGTAATAATTAAGTAAAACAAATGGGAGGATTATATTACCAATCGTGTACACTACATTTAAAGGACTGTTGTCCGCATTTCAAAACGAAGTAAAAGAGACACACTGCATTAAAGGCGCACAATTGGGCTAAGAATGCATTCGTCATGAAATTGCTATGGTAAGAAGGATCATTCGAAAGTAGAATATAATAATGTACACCACCATCCTTTGAAAATGCGCCGTTTGTCTGAAAATCATTGACATAAATAATTTCGGGGACGTCAGTTTGGTTCGGAAAAGTCGGACCGTTGGAATGGTGCCCTCGGTGCCTTCGGCGCTTTGGTTGCGTGCAGGCTGCAGTTAGTGCGGCGCCAGTCTGAATGATGTCAATGATTATTTTCCCCCCATCATTTCTTCGTAAATATTACACATTAGGCCTATGGTATAATGTTTACACTTGGACATTGGAAATAGTTTAGGTAACAAAGAGATTGAATTTGAGAGATTTCAGGGAATGTGTGCCTTTAACCTCCACCGCCCAACACAAACAAGCCAACGAGCGTGGCCGTTTTTGTTTCCTAGTGTGTACCTGGAGATTTCCGACTTTTGTATCTTCGAAATTCATTCCACATTGCAGAAATCGTTGAAATATGAGGTCTTGAATCCTGATTTGTGTCGTACTGCTACAGAATTTTCAAAATACAACAGATATCTGCACTGTGGGATAAGAAACACATTTCGTAGAGTGCACACAGCGTTTTGTATGCATACAGTTCATATCTGTAAATTGTGATTGTCTCTGCAGTATCACTGATTCTACTCTTTGAATGGTTCAGATTGCTCTTATAACGACCAATTAAAAGCTTATAAATAATATAAATGTCGTGAAGTGCGCTCCGGCGCTGCCGAGTTAACTTTATTCGTTTTGTCTGCAATAATTTCTTCTGTCATGCAATAATAACATTTAACCATTGTTTAGATTTGTCTAGGCAGGTAATTGGCAGACGTATAAGCAAACACAATACTTGGTTCAGTGGCGTAGCCAGGCTCTTCCTAGAGGGCCGGGGGGGGGGGGGGGCAAACGGGGGGCATGGCTATTTTCAAGGGGGAATATTCGACTTTGTACACACTATAGATGGCGACACCCCCCCCCCCCCCCAAATCCAAATTTTCCAGAGGGAGAGGGGGGGGGGGGGCAAGAGTTCCCACAGGGGGACAGTTCCCCCCCCCCCCCTTGCTGCCCCCCCCCCCCCCCCCCTTGGCTACGCCACTGACTTGGTTTGAACGCTATAGGCAAACCCTTTCCCTCCTTTAATTCCCCAGATACTCACCCCCTCCCCTCCAATAAACTGGATGAACCCGCGATGTTCAAACTGTAAATTGTTATGAATAATTGATGAAATCTGCGCTATTCAAATTTGCCAAGCTTCGGCTTTGGTTTTGTCTTGTAAGTTTAGGTTTTGCAGATGTGGCAAGATCATTTTAAGGAAGGAGGAGGGGATTTCTATTTTAGAAATTCAAGATGGCTGCCATTCTTTTTAAAATTTCCGACAGGTTCGACAGGCACGTTCGAATCCCACTCCTGTTTATTTGTTCGTTGAAAATTTATACAAATTTATATCTGGTCAATTTTCCTTGTGGTTTGCAATTGTTTGACGAACTTTAATAATTTTGTTAATTTTGGCCCTTTTGGCCGCCCATATGGAACTGCCCTTACACATGATTGAGTTTAACAATGAATGAGAAACTAATTAAAAATAGGGCCTACCTAAAATCATTGTTCTCAATTTAGGTTACATAAATTATTGTGGAAAGAGTATAGAAAAGACAGCGTATTTTGATGTCGTGCGAGAACACATACAACTTTAGTGGGGGTTCCCCCTGCGCACCCAGCGGGTGCGCAGGGGGAATTGGCGGAGACATTGGTTTTGCGCGCATGCATATCACGAATTTGATGGTAGGGGAGGGGAGGGGAAAAGTGCAATCCCGTTTACTTTTAATACTTTTAGATGGGCCGATTTAAGCAACAATATCGGAACCTTCAAAACATATGGGGAATCCCAGATAGGAAAAGGTGGGAATCTACCCCTCCCCCTCCAGACATAAATCAAACTGGAACATTTATGAAAGGCCTATTAGAAACCATATGCATAAAACAAGTTTCTCCCAAAGCAAGCATATTTCATAACGGGTAAATAAATAGCAAACTAATTAATTATCATCGTCGGTCCAGAGTAGAATAAAAGTCACTGACAGTTGACCTTTCAAAATTATGATTTGAATTTAACACTGAAATTAAGACATTATTTCCAACAACAGTCGCATTTAAAAAGCATCAGGGGTGGATCTAGGGGAGGGGGGTTGTGGGGGTTGCAACCCCCCTCTTGGGCTGCTGAGCAAAGTTGTGATAAGCAGTTTTTCAGCCCAATATGAGCAAATTCGTCTCTAAAAACCACAAATTGTGCAGATTCAAACGGTGCCTGAGATGCCTTAGGTTGCAGGAGAAATCCCCCGGATTTCAACATTTTCCGGGGGGGGGGGGGCATGTGAATGGTACAACCCCTCTCTAAATAAAAAAGGCTAGATCCGCCCCTGATACCAGTAGCGTATCCGGATTTTTGTGCCAGGAATTAGGGCTAACAACGTCTGAACCGTCTTAAAACCGTCGCAAAAACACTATCTCCTCAAATGCCGCCGGGGGAAAGTCCCCCCCCCCCTACTTCCGGCCCCCCTCCCCTTCCCCGCTGGATACGCCACTGATCCATACCCGAGGCTTTGATAGAGCTCAATGAAACCGGAAAGTTTTAACCATTGCTTAATTTTAATTTTACATATAAACGACAGTTAATTATGACAATCAAGAAACTTTCCCATCAA
This sequence comes from Hippasteria phrygiana, assembly GCA_037893225.1. NCBI lineage: Eukaryota > Metazoa > Echinodermata > Asteroidea > Valvatida > Goniasteridae > Hippasteria > Hippasteria phrygiana. Next base: position 1,220,349 of record JAZGUH010000027.1, on the reverse strand, counting down.
CATAAAAATTATAGAAACAAGACACTGTGTATTGTTTATACCTCGGTCACAAAAGTTAGCACTATACATCTACAACATCCATTTGAATTATTTAAACTATATATTCATCAGTGTTGTTGACAGCGGCGTAGCCAAGGTTGTCTCCATAGGGGGGCGATTGGGGGGGGGGGGGGGGGCTGGATGTTACAGTGGGGGCGCTCCCAGTGATTTTTCTTTATAATGCTATTATTTTCTGCGTTTGCATAATTTTAGTGGGGGGGGGGAAGTGGGGGGAAAACGATTTTTTATGGGGGGCGGCGTGCAACAACATTTACATTCATAATGAGCTTTCGCGAAACAGGATAAATGGTTTAGAATATCAACCCTTTCTTAAATAAAAAAATCCCTCTGGTCTGCAAACTAATCTCCATCAGTTAAGAGTATTTAAACTGTCGGAAAATTCCAAAAAATTCAAAATTGTAATCGGCGTTTTAGTTGCTCTTTAAGACTTGACCTGATTTTACCTGACTTGCTGACAGTTGAAAAGAACGCCTATAGCCCGTATAGGCTCAGGCGTGGATCCGGGGGGGGGGGGGGGGGGGGGGGGTTGCTTGTAGGGGCCTACGCCTAAAGTTGCAAACCAGAAACCCTACATGTCTTATTTTGCCTATGGGTAAGAACAAAACAAAGAGGTTAAATGGCGCCACCAATGGTAAGAAGGTGTATCAGCCCCCCCCCCCCCCCTTGTAAAAAAATTCGCAGACGAAACATTTTGGGAGTCACCTTTCTGGGCAAATTTCAGAACCCCCCCCCCCCCCCCCCCCCCCCCCTGCAGAAAATCCTGGATCCGCCCCTGCCTAAAGCATTTATAGCGAGCGGCGTGGCCGCAGTGAGAGCTGGCCGACTGCATATAGGATCGTCGAGAAGGTACGTCAAGTTAATTTTTGTACAGTTCACTCGGCGTGCTGCCGATGTGTTGTATCATCCGTTAATTATTCAGCAGTTCGTAGTGTCCCCGATTGCAAAATAAATTACAAAACTCTTTTAAGTCAGGGGGATAAAAAATGGTACCGTACATCACTAGAAACTCCTGTCATGGAGGAATAGAAATTTTCCTTTCTCCATTGCCCCTGTTAATTGGGTGTCACTTGGTAAAATGGGCAACACGATACAACAACAATTCTAAAGGTTAACAATATTTCGAAAAAATACGGGAAAAGCAAAGTTGTCGACAGAATACCTAAGTTAAATCAGAATTCCTAAGTTAAATCTCAAACTCCATAGCGTTGTCCCAGTACATGCACTAGTTGCATACAAAACTGACGAGTTCCTGATGATAGTGCTGAATATAGCAAATGATGTTGTTCTTTTTTACTTCAACCTGGCCGGTAGCGCGAATTTTAGTCACTATATGACCTATTGCACATTCCTAAGTGATCGATGATATCCGTACTTGGGAAATTCAAGTGGCCGGTCTGAGGTGTGAGGGTTTAACCAACAATAGGAAAAAGGAGTCTGATTTTCATTGGAGTCGGATAATCATAATGACACAGGGCCGCTAATCTATTCGGATGACGTTTGGGAAAACAATTCGCCACCAGGCCCGGTGCGCGATATTTTTTTAATTCCCTTTAAAAAAATCCTCCTGAGCCACGAATTAGAAAAAAAATTATTCGAACGTAATGAAATTTCGGACTATTTTTTCTCTAAAAAAAAATCCTCCAAAGCTGGAAATTAGAAAGGAAAACAAATGGTATCCAACGTCGCGAGGGCGCCCGTATGGAATTCCATACGCCCGGGACGCGTCGACGAGACTCGACGGTGTCGAAACAGTGCGACGACTGTTTGAGTACGTACGTATAACTAGAACTATAAAATCTCATGGAACAGTCGTAAAATAACTGCGTGGCGCCATTTTGAAACTTGTACACGTCCTGACCTTACTCCGAAAATTGGTGGGAACTTTCGGAAATACCTTACACAGGTCAGGTACGTAGGCCTAAACCTGCAGCGGATGACCATTTTATTACCCTCCGTAATATTCTAGTGAATTTAATAAATGAATTGAGCAACTAATGGCTCTACGATACTCGTGCTTAGCTAGTGCAAGGATGCTACGATGATCAAACATGTCCCAGCATGTTTCCTCCCTCGCCTTTGTGAAGTCGTACTCGAGTCGTAGGCCATAAGGCATAACGTTATTTTTTTTTACCTAGACATAATCTCGTGATACATGTGATATGGCGATTGTGTAGTGTAGGGCCCCTCTTATGTTTGATCAAATTAGGGTAATCGTTACCTTCACTTCAGGACACTTCTATTTTGTTTACGAGTTCCATTCAAAACTGACTTTTGCAGATGACTTTACAAATTACAGTCAATGACATTGACAGTAGGGCCTACCAAAGTGACTTTTGCAGGCTAAAGCAGTCTTTTTTTCTTCAGATTAACTCATCAGTCTCAATCTCATGTTTGTTGTAATTTTGAAATGCACTTTCAAAGAAAATGTGACTTTCCTACCTTTGTTTGCAGTCAGAGACGTTGCTGTTTTAACTTTTACCCCATAATTTCCCTCATAAATCAAAACCCTGCTCTCTTTCCACAAAATTAAGCTTGCTCATATTCAACATGATATCTTAGTGAACTATTTAGATGATTTCAAGCACACAGAGTGACTTTTCCTGATTGTATCTTGCAAAATATTGAGGTAAGTTCCGAAGCATAAACTGTCTCCTTCGTTCTCTATATGGAACGTTCTCTAAAGGTAACGATTACCCAAAATAGAGTCAAGTGTATTTTTTTCTTAATATTCCAAAATGACTTTTTTAACCTATTAAAGCAATTAATTTGGAATTTAATTTTTTGCAATTTTGAACAGTTTATTGCGGTAGAAAATGCAATTTTCTTACGCGCTTTACGGCAGTTGTCATGCGAATCAGTGAGGTTTTGCGTGTTTACTGTGCATTGCGGTGATCGCCATCTTTATTTTCGCGTTGCTTTTTGTCGTCGTCATCGTCGCTTTAACCGAAAATTTCCCTCAAAAACTAAACCCTGCCCCTTTATCTACGGCACCTAGCCTACCTGTTGGTTTGTAATGTTAATTAGCAATTCCAATAACCTAAAACTAAGTGGATTTTTGTTCCCTTATAAGTTATAATGGAATGAGGATCTGCACTAAACAATCGCCGGTCTTCATTTTCAGTTAACTGTAGAATGATGGCAGCCATTTCCCTATTCCACCTATTTCTTAGTCCGAGTAACTTGGACCCTTTATCACCTTTTTAAAAATGTTTAAAAAGGCGATAAAGGGTCCAAGTTACTCAGGCTACCTATTTCTATGGTAATTTTCCAAGTAATTAATATATGGCCTGCTTTTCTTTTACAGCAAATAAAAGGCGTACCCCAACTGAAGGATGCCTGTCATCAAGTGTAAAGGTGTAAGCATCGACTTTCCCTTTGACCCATATGACTGCCAGCAAGACTACATGGACAAAGTCGTGGAGTGTCTTCAATCTGTAAGTGGAAAGATTTTACTTTAATATCCCCCACCACTATCGGTCAGGAACATCAACATCTTGGAAAATCCTAACCCCCCATAATAGAAACAAATAGTTGGAAATAGTCTAGTTCCCCGACCTGATAATTCTCTGACTATAAATTGTTCCGTTTTGTCTAAAGTATGGTCATTGGTCAGAGAACCAGAATACTAGAACATAATTTTTTCTCTCTGTTTTCCCAGCATCTACGCACACAAAACTTTAAACAGGTCAGTGTTACAGTATTTGCTAGCACGCTATAAAATTCTAACCCCCCAAATTCATTTATTTCTGAAAATTACAGCAAAAGCAAATGTTGTATACTACATGTACATGCTTTTCTGTAAATTTGTATTCGCCTTTAGGGTAAGAATGCCATTTTGGAGAGCCCCACGGGCACTGGCAAGACTCTCTGTCTGCTTTGCTCCACCCTGGCCTGGCGGAATACCTACATCTCCCAGCAAGAACTTGGCAGGTGTCTGCAGGGGGACAGCGGCTCAGGAGGCCAGGCAGAGGAGGGGGCCTTCAGACAAAAACTAGCTGCCGAGTTGAAGGATGGTGCGGGGGCCAGTGCCGGCGGGACATGGGGCGACGGACAAGAAGGTGATTGTAGTACATGTGATAGTGGCCTAAAACGATGAAAGGAGACTTCAGGTAGAGAGGAACGAGGGGGAACAGTGGGGTGCGGAACAAGGGTTGTTTGGGGCGGAATCTTGCCACGTGGGGGCAAGTTAAAGGAGGCTGAAGACGGCCTTGATTTTAGGTCTGGGACATTTAATCCTGATTCCTGAAATATTCAAAAGCAACCATAAAAAAATATTGAGCCTTTCATTTTTTGTGATACAGGCTATAAGAGAACAACTGGAACATCCTCCAATTTGCTCCATGGTCTCTGATTGTAACTGCATTCACTCGCTAGTGGTCTTCCTGGTATATGAATAGCCTGCCCATCCATTTTTTTCAACATTACAGCTCTGGAGTGTTTTTTGTAAAGGCCAAGTGGTCACTGAATCCTGCAAACTATATCCAGTCATTGGGAGGGATTTTCATGCGGCATCTCACTCGTCACTTTTTGTTGGCATGACGATGAGCTAGATGGGAACTTCCAGTGAATAAAATTAGGTTAACAGGATTTTCAAATCTCCAAATTTCTCACACTGCTAATATTTATTTAATAAAGTCACAGAGTTGCTTACATCATCCACATGATTTTTTGACAAATATTCTTCGACCAGATTCTGAGCTTAAAATAAATAGAAAACAAGACTGCTCAATTTTGACAGTTATTTTTTTCAAGCAATAAACCTAAATTCTACCCATTCTTTCTGTCCAATTAGATATTAATTTTTTTTTTTTTGTTAGTAAGGATATTTTAGTGTCATTTTTCCAATAAGGACCTTATGGTACTGTCCTGACAATTTATTTATTTATTTATTTATTTATGTATTTTGATGCAGGAATGTTTGTGGATCGTCCAAGAATCATCTACGCCTCTCGGACTCATTCCCAGTTGTCGCAAGCTGTGGATCAGCTTAAGGACACAGCTTACAGGTTAGATACGACCCAGTATGACATCACATGCCGTTTGTTGTTGAGGCCAGTTGGGTCAGATATAGTGGCACAGTGCACACGAGTTGGCCGTGTCTTCATTATTGAACAAACTGCAGAATTCACCAAAATTTGCCAAATTTTATTCAAAAATCACCCCAAAAATATGATAGAATAGGGCTTTTGTATGTAACAATCTTCAAATCCACAAGTCGATTTCTCAGTAAAAAAAATCTTTTGCATTGAGACTGCAATATCTCAGCTGTGCTAGAGTACACTTGAACCACTTTGTCTGCAGACAGGCTTATTAATAAACACAGACTTCACGCAGATATCTGCAGAAATCTTTGGACTTCTCAGATTCAATGTAAGACGAGTCCTACATGGCTCACTCTTGTGGAAACAAGAGCAACTTGGGAAATATACGAATAACGTTATTTGGCCGGCTTTATTACGCAGACCTCGAGTGGCCGTCATTGGATCAAGGGAGCAGTTGTGCATTCATCCGGAGGTGCAGAAGGCGGAAAGTAATGCAGTGAAGGTACATTTTGTTTGTTTGTCAGTTTGTCTGTTCCATAGTTTCAGTATGTTTCTGGGCATTCAAGATGCATTTGTAACTTGTTTGGTTTGTCAGATGTTGCTGCTTTTGGTGCCAAACATTGAAGTGTCTTGGATCCAATAGAAGTAAAACAATTTGTTAACCAGTTCACGCCGGGATTATTTTGACATTCACTGGACCCACGCACGGGATTATTTTTCACGAACTTCGATGCCAGCCTGGTCCAGGTGGAATCAGGCCATAATCTGCGGGTAGCACAACCTGATATTGCCGGCCTCACTCGCTGTGAGCGGGTCGCTGACACAGATTACCGGCCTCGATCGAGTTAGTGTTTATCAGTCATCCGTTCTGAATAACGCAAAACCTTTGCGTGTATACATGTCATCCGACCCGAACTGGTTAAAGCAGCCCTGTATGACAGGTTCTCGACCAAAAGGATTGTTGTAAGTTTCTTATGCACTGATTCTTGTATCCCTAGGTTCACATGTGCCGAGCCAAAGTAGACGGACGAATGTGTAATTTCTACAACAACCTAGACCGTGAGTCAATGACTGGCTGTTGTCTGTCATTAACAAAATTATGATTATAATTTTAAAAAAATGTAAACATCTGTCCGAACAGAGCCATCCTGGTTCACACTTGACCGATCTGCGTTGGATCTGTTCCTCATCTCTCTAAGGGTTCTCCTTGTTAGAGTCTAGACATTCTCCTCGTGACGGTCAGAGCATACTGACGAAAAGTCAAGTTTATACTTCTAGTTCTTCTTAGAATCACACTTTAAATAAAAGCTTTTTTCTTGAGTTACTTGCTTCACACGATTTATCCACATAGTTTCGCTCTAGTTGTACTCTATTCCATTCAAAGCCTTAAATCACATTTTACAATCCAAACCGTTTTCCCCCCGATGCTATGTAGTACTCAGATTTTCTGGCAAATCTCACAAATGATTTTTTTGAAAATTGCCACCTTGCCAGAATTATTAGCCCTGTCAAAAGTATTAGCCCTGTCCAAAATATTAGCCCTGTCCAAAATATTAGCCCTGTCCAAAATATTAGCCCTGTCCAAAATATTAGCCCTGTCCAAAATATTAGCCCTGTCCAAAATATTAGCCCTGTCCAAAATATTAGCCCTGCCCAAAATATTAGCCCTGCCCAAAATATAAGCCCTGTCCAAAATATTAGCCCTAGTCCTATTGTTTAAAAATTGATTGCAGGAGCGGTTCTTTGGCTCTATCCCCTCCTCCGACCATGATGAATTTTTCGACTACAACCTCCCACATTAACTTGCACCTAAGACTTCTTGTTTTAACCTTCAACAAAGTGATGTTTTGCACATTTACGTTTCAGAGAAAAAAGCCGACAAAGCTTTCACAGACAGCATTCTGGATATCGAGGATCTGGTGAAGCTAGGAAACACTCACAAGTAGGTCCTGGCATTTTAATATCTGGGATGGAGGTGTATTTATTTTATTTTAATTTTTTTTGAGAGGGAAGATTTCAGAGGAGTAGAATTGTAAAACTGAGCCTTTTTTAATCCCTTGTGTCAGGCTGTTATTGATGGGGGCTGGTATGCCAAGAACGGGCTGTGCAGCCAAGCGTAAACGCAAATAATGGTCACCATATTGAATAGAGTGGTCCTGTTTATCACACTTGGAGCCCCCCTTTCGTGTGAATGAAAGCTTTGTTTGAAAAAGCTCATTTATTCATTACACTCCCATTCAAGAACAATCTAGTTGAAACGTGAATGGATTGAGTATGTGCAGGAATGCACCTATAGACGTCAAACAGCCAGGTGTTTTTTTTCTTTAAACTGTAGCTATGGCCGTCATCCATATTCAAGAGATTAGGTTGCAGATGCAGCCAGATCTCACCCCACCCCAAAACCAACCTCCTCATCCCAACCGTCATTCATACGTCATCCCATTCTCTCCAGAGTATGCCCTTACTACATGGCTCGTGAGCTAAAGACCAATGCAGACATCGTCTTTATGCCGTACAACTATCTCCTTGATGCTAAGGCGCGACGTATCCACGGAGTGGAGCTACAGGGTAATGTAATCATCTTCGACGAGGCGCACAATGTCGTAAGTTTTTCTTAATATTTTCTGCTGTTTTTACTAACTCCCTGATTAATGAAAAAAGCAGTTGGGTCTGTCCACACTAAAGGAGCCGTTTTGAATCAAAATAAAAAAGTAACACCGGGACCAGTGATATAGTTGAGACCATTCACAAGACCATTCACAAGACCATTCACAAGACCAGCTTGTTACAGGCACAGGTAACAGGCATAAACCATGACAGTTCATTTGAATAGCTTGAGACCAGAATTAAGACTGAAGGTCTTGTGATAGTCTTGTGTTGGTCTTGCAGGGTCTTGTAATGGTCTCGACTACATCACTGACTGGGACATCAAATCAAGTATTTTGCCCAGAGTTTTTGGTTAATTCCAAGTTGCATTCCTGTGTGAACTGAACGCATCCTCCCTTTTTGGGTATAACAGGAGAAGATGTGTGAGGAGAGCGCGTCCTTTGACCTAACCTCCATTGACCTTGCTTCCTGTGTGGAGGAGACGGATCATCTCTTGAAGAAGACTGTGGAAGTGGAGATGTGTAACCAGCAGTTCAGGGCGGGTGAAGGAGGAGGTAATTGATAAGACGGTCAAAGATGACATCTTGTTAAAGATGACATCTTGTTAAAGATGAGGTTGATTGCGGAGAGAAGTCTGCGTCGTTTTGCAGTTTATGTAGAATGCGTATTGTATAAAAATAAAACAGCGAATTATTTTTTGTCACGAGCTATTTCTTATCACAAATCTGACGTCATAGGACGAACTCCCCTTTTGGGCCTAGTGCCTAGACACAAAAGGGGAGTTTGTGTTTTGACGTCAGATTTGTTTGCTGCCCGCAGCGACAACTTTTAGAGAAATGGCACCAGCCGGCTATGCTGCGCTAGAGGGAACTTGATAAAAATAGCTCTCAAAAGTCAATTTTTCTTTATTTCATGGCAGAATAAATTACTGTTCTATTTTACATAAAATTGTATCGTAAAATTGGGTGTGATCCCTGGCTATACGGCATTCTGGGTTTATGACTTCTGACTAGCGCCCACCCGAACAAAGATACTGACAATTTGGGAGACCGCCAACATAGGGCAAGATAGCTCAGTTGGTAGAGCGCCGGTACGGTAACCCGGAGGTCGCAGGTTCGAATCCCGCTCCTGCCAGTTTCTTTGTTCACTTTGAAAATCTATTCAAATTTACCTGGTCAGTTTCCCTTGTGGATTGTTTGACAAATTGTTTTATTTTACAATACGCAATCTACATAAAACTACGGAATGACGCAGACTTCTCTCAGCAATCAACATCCTCTTTAACATCAGAAGGAACTACACGATAAAAGTCCAGTTCAACCTATCCACTCCTATATCCGAGCATGGACTGAATACTAATTTCCATTTGAAATAGAAAGATGGTTTTCAATTCTGATAACCCATTGAACACAGATGACGGCTTTAGCCATGGTTTGAAAAAGACCACCGTTCCGGTTGTCGTCTATACCTGCATTGATCTGCATGTTTAATCCATTGTTCACTTATTGTGTGAGTGACGCTCGGTTGCATTGTTTACTTATTGTGCGTGTTACGCTTGGCTACACAAGCCCATATTGGCACACCGGAGCCCCATTATAACAGCCGGGTTAGCTCGACGGGCCACATCACTCCTGCTGCTGAGCAACGTCAAACCTACTTGACAAGAAAAGCACGCACCAGAGCATCCAAACGAGATATTTCTCGATGGAAAAGTCGAAAACTGGTACTGTATTCCGGAGGTCGCAGGTTCAAATCCCGCTCCTGCCAGTTTTCTTTGTTACATTCATTACTGATAGGTCAAGTCCCTCGTCAGTCATTAGTGATGTAGTAATAATAGTCATAATGATGTTTTGATGTTATTTATCTTTCTCAGAGGGTGACTTTGATGCAGCTGCGCTTGCCACTTTAAAGAGTAAGTTGATGCGTTTGGAATTTTAGACCCGATTTATTGAGTCGTTGCTAAGGGAGGTGAGTTGGTCTCACTCGTGGTGGAACTTTCCCCGCCTGGGTCTATTTCTTCGGTATCAAATTGAAGATTTATCCTCCAATTTAGATCTGGACCCAGGAAAACTCAGGGTGGTGGGGCTGGCAACCTAAAATGTGGCCAACCCCACCTCCTCTGTTGTAACCCTTTTTAACTAGAATGACATTTACCCTTGGTTTATTTTAATTAGGAAAAAAATTCTGACTTGTTTTCTTGGCTGTTTTTTTTTTTTCCAGAGCTTTTTCTCAATCTTGAAGCGGAAATTAACAGCATGAACCCACCTGACGCAGGCATCACCAAGCCAGGAAGGTTAGACCAAAAGAACTATTCAAGCAATTGACCCGTCACGCGAACACAGCTGGTTTGCAGTGTTCAGTCACATCCACTATATTTCAACGTTGAAATAATTCACAAACGCTATCGCACAAAATTCCAGTGAGTTGTGAAAAGGACGTGGCTAGACATTGCATGAGGAAATTTGTGTCAGGAGTGATATTTTAAACATGATTAATTTTTTCTTCCCGTTTTAGAATAAATTCTGTTATCTTCTGACAACAGTTGTTTTTCTGCATTATGCTTACCAATGCAAACGATATTTTTTGCTTCCATAAAATGGATTTTAACAAAGACGCTGACAGTTTGGGAGACCTCCAACACAGGGCACGATAGCTCAGTTGATATAGCACCAGTACGGTATTTTAGAAAGTCGCAGGTTCAAATCCCGCTCCTGCCAGTTTAATTACTGTATTTCTACTGAAGTTTAATTGAAGAATTTGGCGTGTCTGTGAGAAGCATTAACCAAGACGTTTCAAAAATATTTTCTAAAGGTTTCCAAAAAACTTAAGTTCTAAAATAAATTAAGTTCAAAACGTCAATATTTTGAGGACCTAAAGGGTTCAAGTCCCAAGTATTTAAACTAGCCTTCACTAGCCTTGACTTTTAGTTGTAAATGAATTTTTATCTGAATTAATTGTTAATTTCCCTCTCTTCTCCGCAGTTTCATATACGAGCTTTTTGCAAAAGTGCATATCACCTTTGAGAGTAAAGTGGAGCTGCTTCAACTACTGGATAAGATTATCTCCCATCTCACCACAAGTGAGTTGAGAAAAATATGTTCATCTTTGTAAATCCACATATCTAGGATCTGTAAGTGTTTGATTGCAATTTCCCCTTGTCCTGTTGAATCCACAGTGGGGAGACTTTTTCCGAAAAAAAAAGGGTTTATAGGTCTGAAAATTGGCCTAATTTCTTTGATATCTATGAAAGATTTATCCCTTATTTAGATCTGGACCCAGGAAAACTAAGAGTGGCAGGGCTGGCAACCTAAAATGTGGTCAACCACGCCACCTCTGTTGTAGCCCTTTACCTAGAGTGGCTTTTAGCCTTGTATTGGTCGACTTCCATAAAAATAATAAGGGTACCGACTTTTTTCAGATTACTGTACTCTCAAATGTTGCATACATTTCCATATTAATTGGGGAGATTTGAGAAATTGTTTTCATATCAGAATTTGAAAATGTTTTTAACCAGTTCGCGTCGGAGGACGTGTTAACACGATCTGGCTGTTTTTATACACGGGCTCGGCTGACGGGTAAAAACGTCAAGCTTGCCTCGACTCACCTCCGGGTGACGTCTCAACACACTAATCCCTCATTTGTTGTGTACACACACACACAGTCCGAGAAGTCTGTGGAGGCGGACCGTGTGTTGAACTTGAACTTGGTCGCTGTGCACTGCCTGTTCTACAATTTACGCTCCGGTGGGCGCACCCGGAGTATTGAAATATATGAGGTTTCGGCAAGAAATATTGTACAAATACTGTTGAAATGACTCTTGCAAATCAGTATTTTGTGGCGTTTGGCTGTATATCAGAAGTTGGCTGCTATATTTTGCCTTTTTGGAAAATATAAATCTTCGGCAAAAATAATCCCGCCGCGAACTGGTTAAAGACACTGTTTTATAAGCATGGCTTATTAAACTAATCTGGAAAGGTAATTTAAAATAATGAGACAATTTTTTTATATGTCCTGGGGTTGTAAATGTCTTTTGTAGGTTTGATTCATTTTAATTATTCTTAACCAGCATCTATTTTTTTCCTCGTGACACAGGTTCAACAATATTCCACAACAAGGCAGCAGGATTGCAAAAGTTCTGTGACATTATCAATGTGAGTAGAGCCCTCAATATTGCCTGTTTCTCTTTAAAAACAAACTCAGCTTGGGAACTTTTTTATGTTGGCCCACTGAGCCCATAAAATTGCATAGAATTCTATATACGGTGACGTAGGTTTTTTTTAGCACCTTTGTGATTATATGTATTTTGTGTGTTGGCTCATTTCCTCCAGATTATTTTCAACAAGGAAACGCCTTCAGGATCAGTGGCTGAAGCGAGCAGGTGTTACAAGGTATCTTGCTCTTAGCCCCTTGTGTCCGGCCGTTATTGATGGGGGGGGGGGGGGGGGGGGGGGGGACTGGTATCTCAGGATCGGGGCTGTGCAGCCAAGCGTAAACACAAACAATAGGTACCACACTGGATAGTGTGGTCCTATTCATTGAATAATAATAAAATAAATGACAGGGCCCCAAATTTATGGAATGACCCAAATTTGTTTAAACATGTGCAAACTGTGAGACTCTCAATCAGGTTGATTTAGTTCATATTTTATCAACTGCACCAAACTGGTTTGACCAGGTAGACCGAAGACCTAGAAAACCATTGGGATGATAGCGTTTACAACCTCAGCAACTCCGTTGTCACTTTAGAGTGGCTCTTAGCCTTGTAAGAATTGAATTCCATTAACAAAAAGCAGATATTTCCAAGGATAATTTGAAATGTCTTTGAAATGTCAACTGTCGGAATTGAATGTCTCTCGTAGGTCCATGTTCGAGCCTCCGCTCCTCAGAAGAAGGGTGCCCGCGCTGACTTATGGACCAGCAATAACCCAGCCAAACCCAAGAAGCAAGGTAAATTACCCTCTTGAGTTAAAGGTAATATACAACATTTGCAAACATAAAAAAACCCAACAAAACTGAATTATTACGAAATCAGGACCATACCGCCCGAATAAGCCTGTGAATTTTTTCACACAGGTTCTCGGAAAGCACTGAGTATACCGTGCTTCATACATTACGTCTGGACAGGGCAAAAGGAGAAAAATCTCTGTTCTAATTTACATCATTATCCCCGACACAAAAAAAAAATCCATCTTCACATTGATTACGCGGTACCCGCTGCTGCATTGGATTCGAATCGGCCAGCCGACCCTGGCAAGCTTGGTGGTCGAGTGGTTAAGACGTCTGCATTATTAAGCAGGAAGTCGTGGGTTCGAATCCCGCCCGAGTAAGCCTGTGAATTTTTTTCACACAGGCTCTTGGAAAGCACTGAGTATATAGTGCTTCATACATCACTTCGGGATAGTGCAAAAAGAGAAAAATCCTCTGGTCTGATTGACATCATTATCCCTGATGCAAAAATTCCATCTTCACATTGACATACATCTCTTATCAATGATTGCCGTTTCTTCTCTCAGGATACACCTTGAACTACTGGTGTTTCAGTCCCGGGTTCAGCATGAAGGATTTAGTGTCTCAAGGAGTTCGGAGCATCATCCTCACAAGTGGAACTCTGTCTCCTCTCAAGTCCTTTAAATCAGAACTCCAAATGTGAGTCTGTTTTTTTTCTCTTGCAGTTTTTTCTTATAGTTAAAAAGTTGTATCCTCATTGAGTGATCCCCACAATGTCATTTCCCTGGTTGTATCACAAAGTTGGGGCATGATCCCTGGCTATACGGCATTATGGGTTTATAACTTCTGACTAGCGCCCCCCCCCCCCCACCCCCGAACAAAGACACTGACAATTTGGGAGACTTGCATCATAGGGCATAATAGCTCAGCTGGTAGAGCGCCGGTACGGTATTCCGGAGGATGCAGGTTGAAATCCCACTCATGTCATTTTTCTTTGTTCACTTTGAAAATTCATATATTTTTTTCTTATTAGTGATCTATTAGACGTCCAGAGCTTTGTACAAAAAATCAGGTTGTTTGTGTGTGCAGTGTGTGCATTGCAAACAGTGTTTCTACTGTTGATAATATCTCAGCCAGAAAGAGGTATTTGTTGTGGGCGGGGAGACGCCCACTTATTATTATTATTATTATTATTATATTTGTTTTTACAATAAATAAATTTAACTCTAGAACACATGAATTCAAATCTCTCTTATGATTCATCGTTGTTTCAAATTTTGATTTCTGGGAAAATTTATTGGCTGTGGCCGAGGGCACTTAAAGCATTTTTGACTGCCGACTGGCTGCTCGTTATAGCAACCACAGACTAGATGTTGGGTCAATATTGAAGGCAAGCCTAACCAGGTACAATAAAAGATTGAGTCACTGTTGGGAATTAAACCCGAACATTCCCAAATCCTCCAAAATCCTCTTTGCCAAATGGATGAATTTGAAGGATTGAGTGGTCTTTGGAAGTTGAAGCATTGGAGGATTTTGCAGGATTGAGGGCCATTAGAGGATTTTTTGCCTCTGGAGGAAAATGGAGGATCCAGGTCATCAGGCTCAATCTGGTGCTGGATGATTTCAGAGGATTGAGGTTACTGGGGTGTTAATCCAAACCCACTGGAGGATTTTGCGGGACTCTGGCAGTGGACACCCAGTAAGAAACATTGGAGGAGATTGGAATTGGAGGATTTAGGTTACATGTAAGAAAAATGATGTAGCGAGTTAGGGTTAATCAAGTTCATTTTCCACCACGTTTAGTGACTTCCCGATTCAATTGGAGAACCCCCACGTGATCGGCAAGCATCAGATGACAGTGGCCGTCATGACCAAAGGGCCGGACGGCACGGTACTCAACTCGTCCTACAATACACGATTTAACAAGGACTACGTCATGTCACTCGGCAATGCAATAGGTGAGAATCAATGAACAGAAAAGTTAAGGGAGCATTTTATATTGTCCAGATGTTGTACTGACTATTTTTCTTTGCGGCGCCGCATTCCTTACTAATGAATGGGAAGCCAGGCGGCTTGGATAACTGAATATTCATGAGGTCAAAACTGGAGCTTATTTGAATCCCAGTTATCTTGTCAAACGTTTCTAGTTTACAGTGGTCAGACCATGGACAAAGAACCATTTTGCAGAAAGTAATTCTTGATACTTTTAGTTATTGGCTGACTAAACTGTTTTTTTTTGCTTTTTTCCCCCGACTTTTTGTAGTGAACTTTTCACGTCTGGTTCCCAATGGTCTTCTAGTGTTTTTCCCATCATACACAGTGATGAACCATGCTCTTGAACATTGGCAGGTGGGTACTCTACTTTTAACCCTATTTATTGTCTCAGAATGCTAAATCTGTATCTTTAGCAAGCATATGAAAAAATCTGACCGATTCTATTCCTAATTAGTGTGTGCATCGTTTCCTGTTGGATACCTAGATAAAGTGATCCCAGTTATATACCAAAGTATGTTATTTAGGGAGCACTGCCTAACCCATGGTCGGGCCAGGCCGTTGAAAAGCCTGACCAAGCTCGGGCCTTCTGGCTTTTAGTCTTGCTATTGGGAGCCACAAATCACCTAACAATAGAACATCTAGTAATCGCTAAAGCCTGGCCTGTGGCCCCTCCCACACTAATTTGTAGTGATTGCTTTTGTTGTCATTCCAAATCGAGGTCCAGATATCAAATCTGGGTGAACAATGGGAGCTGGCTGGACTCCAGCATTAGTGGGCAGTTTATTGTGTACAACCAGGGGATTATAGAAGCCCGAAGGCCCGGGCGTTCCCGGGGCTTGGCCAGGCTTTTCAACGGCCTGGCCCAACCATGGGTTAGGCAGTGTTCCCTTAACCCCTTGCGTACAGATGACGCCATATGGCGCAAAAAAAGCAGTGCCACCAGGCCGGATGACGCCATTGGCCGCTGTTTGTGCAGTTTCAATCCATTGTTTGATTATTGTGTATATGTTACGCTTGACTGCACAAACACATTGTAGCGGTTCGCTTGGCTGCCAGAGCCGCCGCGGCACTCCGACGTCTCCCGTAAAATACCGTACTCATGGGGTTAATGTGTTCCTTTTTTTTTTTAAATAGACATTTTGTTGTGTGAACATAAACGAAAATACACATATTATTAGAAGCATTGCATAATAAAAGAAAAACGTCTTGGTTGTCAAACCTTGTAATTATAAATAGGTTGGTTTTTAACATTAAAAATATTTTATCTTTGTAAAATGCCTCGAGTGTGAATTTTCCGATAAGTTTTTACACTATTTAAAGTTAATAGTATCATTATTTGTGTTGCGCTGCTAAGATAGGAGGCAACAGAAATGGCAGACTTTTGAAATGTTTGTGGCTGCAGACATACCCGTCTTTTTTTCGTTGTTCTCACCAGTCGTGCGCATGCTCCGACCAATGCACGCGCATGCTCAGAAATACGCAAAAAGGACCGGTATGTCTGCTGCCACCAGCGTCACGAAAGTCTCCCATTGCCTGCTGGTGGATTTTGTCGCGTTTTACGCAATTAGTTTGAATAAAAAAACAAACACACCATTTGACATCTACTCCGTTCGACAGGATTGCGTGACGGTAAAGAAAAACAGGGTTTTTTTTCTTTTTTCTAAATGCATATTTAAAAAAATTGTTTCTCAATGACGGACAGGGATGTGGGATACAGAACCGTATCAACCAGTACAAAGAGGTCTTCGTCGAACCCAGGGGAAAAGTGGACTTTGTACAGGTATGTCCACAGCCTTTTTTCCCCCGACCATTCCCGTACAGGGCTGCTGTATAAACAGCTGCTTGCTCAGTCTAAGATGTCCTTTTTCTTAAAACTGAAATCACCAAATACAAGGCTAAAAGCAGAAATGCAACTTTTCCGCAGATCCGCGG
Source organism: Hippasteria phrygiana (assembly GCA_037893225.1). Lineage (NCBI taxonomy): Eukaryota > Metazoa > Echinodermata > Asteroidea > Valvatida > Goniasteridae > Hippasteria > Hippasteria phrygiana. The sequence goes on along the minus strand of JAZGUH010000027.1, from coordinate 1,203,766 downwards.
ATTTCCGCGTTTTAAAAAATCCCACCGTGCCGACCGCGGAATCGTCTACCAACATGACCAATATTGCTAGCGCACATCGTCTGGCTCTGTATTTTGTATACATACATTACATAGAAAGGTGCAGGACGCAGACTCCGTACACATTCTGTCGCGTACATGTATAGTCTTGCCGTTGTATGAACTAGTCGCTATAGCGCACTCAATCGACTATAGACCGATAGTCTGGTTCCGCATTTTTTTCTCGCGTCAATGAATACAATACAATACATCGGGATACGGACACTATACCTACATGTACATGTTTGCACGACGTAAGAGCTTCACGCTAGCGCTACGCGCTCGCATTTTATTTTCCCCGTTTTTGGAAATTGAAGAGTTGCATGCCTGTAAAAGGGTTACGATCAGGGGTGGTAGGGTTGGCGACATTTTCAACCAACCCTACCACACCTACGGTTTTCTTGGGCCCAGATCTAAATAGAGGATATTCCCCAACAGATTCCAAAGAAATTACCCCACTTGCTTAGCATCTCCGTAAAATTGCCACTTGCATTCTCACTGAAGCTTACAGAATTTTTAGGTTAATGCACAAACTGTTTTGTCGCAGCCCAGCACATACCTTACTGTCAAACTGAATATTTTTTTGGTTTAAATCCGGACACTGAGTGGTATTTGTTCTGGTTTTTTTTCATCACAGACAATCGAATCATATTACGAGAAGATTAACGACCCCAAGCTGAATGGAGCTTGTTTCTTTGCTGTTTGCAGAGGAAAGGTAAGCCTCGAAAAAGCTGCCTGAGTTTGGAGGAGACAAAGTTGTCACCGACACCACAAAGTAACACATTGAAAGTTACATTATACAAACGAGTTCCAGTATACAATATTTTCTTTTGCTTTCATTTTTAGAAATAAATGTATTTGGGGGTTACCGTAACACTGACCTGTTTAAATTTTGTGTGCATAGATGCTGGGAAAACAGAAAAAAAATCTGTTTCAGTAGTCTGGTTCGCTGACCCTACTTGAGTCAAATCACAGCAATTTGTAGAGTCAAGGAATTGTCAGGTCGGGGAACTTAGACTATTTCCAACGATTGTCGGCCGACAGTCGGTGGAAAACGATATAAATTTCCACTTTTCTTGAAAACAACAGCACCACAGGTGCCATGATTTCACAGGATGCTTGAGACTGCTATTTACTTTAATACAATCTAGTACGGTATTTTGTAATAATTCAGTAGTTTTTTTTATGTTTGCAAATGTTGTACAGAAACTAATTGAGTCAAATAATTGTTTAATACAGGTGTCGGAGGGTTTAGATTTTGCTGACATTAACGGGAGAGCGGTGGTAATCACGGGGCTTCCGTTCCCTCCGAGGTTAGATCCACGCGTGGTCCTTAAGATGCAGTATCTGGATGAGGCCAAGAGACGGAATGAAGGCGTAAGATGACAAGTTTTGTTTTTCTTTGGCTGTTTTCAAATGTATTGTTTACCCGAAGAGCACAAACACTGGGCATGAAATTCCCAATGGACCGAGTCTAGGAATTTAAGTCAGTGTTGCAGTGGTTTTCAGGACCAACAGGTCCAGTGATAATAATAATAATAATAATCCAGATTTATAGAGCGCACATTTCTAAAGACATTACTCATGGCGCTGTTATTATTACCCCTGCTCATCATGCCCATTAATCATTCCTGAAACCTTCTCAACTCCCTGGGGAGTATACATCCCCGGCTGCAAGTTAAGCGCACATGGACTAATCAAACACATAACAATCACTGCCCTCACAGGTACCCATTTACTCCTGGGTGGAGAGAAGCAACTTGTGACAAAGTGCCTTGCTCAAGGACACACGCACCATGACCCCCAGTCGGTCTCGAACCCCCAATCTGCAGTATCACCGAGATCTTGAGTCCGGTAGCGTGATTTTTTTTCCTAGGAAAGTTAGGGGCAATTATCATAAATGGGCGTTGTACTTGGCTGTGTGAGCTGTGAGACAGGTTCTCAGACTTGTTTTCCCTTGAAATAAAATCCTCCACACCACAATTAGTACAAGAAAAAGAAATATAAATCGGCGGAGGATTCGAACCCAGGCCTCTGTAGTCCAAAGCCTTATGCTCTACCAATATAGCCACAACAGTAGCTCAACCAAATAATTTTACTTCAACCTTATATAGTTGTGTGAATGATGCGTGCAATGCTTATTATATAAATTAACTTAAACATGAATATGCATGATGGTAATAGCGGTCTAGATACGCCCATTTATGATAATTGCCCCTAACCTTCCTAGGAAACAAAACTATGCAGTCCGGTACACTAAGCTACGAGACCGCAGCGCTCCACAAGTCAAGTGATGTCAAGTGATTTAAAAAATTTTTTTTTACAAGATTCACATAGTACGAAAGCAGCACATAGCATTTTAAAGTCCCAAAACAACAACGATTGCTTACACATTTTTATTGCATTTTAGTTTGGTTTAAGTACATCAAGTGTGGCCCATACTTGGTTTGTCAACTTCACACTTTTTTTTATACTGTGTTTGTCGTAGAAATTTCTTTCAGGTGTAGTTGATTCCCCTCATTAAGGGATCATTTCATATTGTCTAAAAGCTTATCGATTGCGGTCCCACTTTTTTTTTTTTTGCGGTACCATCATTAACGTCCAGATGGATGATGTTAAATACAGCTCATTCTATACAGGTCAGTACATGGGCATTTTGGTGTCTGTAATATTCATGAGGATTATGTGGTCCTCTGGCCAAGAGTGCTTAAGTTTACAAAGAATCCTTTGCGGCATGACTCTCTGGCTAATCCAGCTCGGTGGATAATTGGGCATTAACGTGTTCCAAGCCAGAGCTCTTGCTAAACATTTATTGTGGCAAGACCTCCACTAATAAAGTTCTTTGTCCATGGTCTGACCACTGTAAACTAGAACACTTTGACAAGCTCCAGTTTTGACGTCATGATTATTCAGTTATTCAAGCTGCCTGGCTTCCAAGCTCCAGTTTTGACCTCATGATTTTTCAGTTATTCAAGCCGCCTGGCTTCCAAGCTCCAGTTTTGACCTTATGATTATTCAGTTATTCAAGCCGCCTGGCTTCCAAGCACCAGTTTTGACCTCATGACTATTCAGTTAATCAAGCCGCCTGGCTTCCGGGCCGTTCATCATCGAGGTTTGAGGTACGGAAAGCAGCGCCGCAAAGAAAAACACAGGTACCGCAATCAATACCACATCCGGACAATATGAAATGCTCCCTAACGTTTTCAACAGTACTCTGAAATCATAGCTATTTAAAGAAAATATATAAAATAAATAAAAATTGAGATATTTTGACTCAATATCTTCAACTACCATTCAGTAAGTTTGTCCTGGTTTTCCCCAAACCCTGTCGCAAATAATTTGGAATTCCTGTCCCTCTCTCTCCCTCTCTCGTCTTTATAGTCCCTGAGTGGTCAAGAGTGGTATCGTCAGCAGGCGTCACGGGCTGTAAACCAAGCCATTGGCCGGGTCATACGACACAAAGAGGACTTTGGAGCTATCTTGCTCTGCGATACAAGGTCATTTCAAGGATGGTTCTCTTGAGTGGTTTAGTTTACTTGCACAAACCTAAATGTGTCAAAATACTGCATATCATTAGTGATTATCCCAGACGCCAGACTCACCCCTGCTTATTATTACTGGGGTGCCTTTCCTCAACATGATGGGCATTGAAACCACACTTAAAACCCTTTCCTTAACCCAAAGTCGAGCTTTAACATACCACAGCACC